>JAWWEU010000001.1:103507996-103594069 GCA_035583155.1 Acropternis orthonyx | reverse complement strand
TCTCCCTTGTCCCCGTTTTCCCATCAGACTCTGAATATCCCAAGCGCCTCGACCGCAGACTCTGGGCTCTTAAATGGTTTTGTCAAGGGCAAAAGAGGTTTTTTTGTAGGTTTCAAATCGCTATTAAGTGTCGCCAGCAGCGTATTGGAAGGTGCGGTGCATTAAACTAAATCCATGGCTAGTATTACATAATATGCTCTCGAATGTACATAAAAGATGATTGTAATTCCATCTGGATTTCTGTTGATATTAGCAAACCGCTCGAGATTTCCTCTTGCGGTTTAATGGGCTTTTCAAAACCTTTGACTGGTGCTGGATCAAACAGATTATGATTTAAGAAAGGGTAAAGCACACACACTCATGACATCGTAGGAATTAGTGAAAGAAGAAAAAAAGAACTTAGTAGGTCATCTGCCTAATCCATCTTCCGAAAGAGAGTAGGAATGTCCCCCATATGATAATTTATGGGTATTTGTCTAGTTTGCTTTCAAATGCTCCAAATATGTGGCTTCCTCATCACCCATAGGAATTTAGGTCAAGCTGCCTGAGAGGGAATTTCTTAGCATCTTGGGATTTAATATCCACTACTGTTATTCCAAGAGGTTTGGGGCTTTTTTTTCCTAAACAGCACAGCTGTGCAGTTGCAGTTGGTCATTTATTTCTTGCCCATTGTCACAGAAGGATTTTGGCCATCATTTTCCCCAGGCTGAGAGCCCAGGGACAAGCACAGCTTGGAAAAAGTCAACTGCTTGCTCAGTGTGGCCAAAAGAGTGAGTCAAATGTCAGGACTTGATAGGAGAGCAATGGAGAGGAAAAGAGATTTTACGTTGGTCCGTAAATGTATGTTGGACCCCCACTCTGAATATTCTTGGAATTCTGGTCTCACCTTTTCAAAAAGGAAATTAGAGCTGGAAAAGGTTTGGAGCAGGCTAACAGTGAGGATCCATGGTTTGAAAGCGTTTTCCAGTTAGGCAGACACAGCCTGGCAGGAGGCACCTGAGGGGAGATGTGACAGAGGTTCTTCAAATATGAGCAGCATGGAGAGAGTGAGCAGGGTCTGCTGGCCCCAGCTTCCAGCACAAAAAGCAGAGGTGACTGCCTTGCCTGACTGTACAGAGGTGATTCTTCACAGAAACACGACTGTGGAGCCCTTTGCCATCCAACAGCAGGCAGTTGATGTCATTTTGAGGGGAGAATGAATGAATTTACAGAAGGGAAATCCATGGAGAGGAGCCAAATCACAGCTGACTCAGAAAGGTCCCTCCATGGCAAACGGTTCACTGCTGGGCTTGCTCTGTTCTTCCACTCTCCCCTAGGTGTACATCAACAGTCACTGGTTACCTGCCAATAGTGAATGCACCTCTCAGATTTAATGTCACATATGGGTTAATTTTGTGCTGTCCACAGCTTTCTGAATGCCCAGAGCTGAGTACTAAAAGGGTTGAATGTCTTTCAGTGGGAGAAAGTCAGTGCTGTACTAATACAGGGCCCATCTTGGAAGCTGGAATCATCAAAACCCATTGGAAAAACCATCATTATGCATTGAGACACTGAAGAGAGAGAGTTACTGGTTGCAAAGAAGTTTCTGTCACCCTTCTAAAATGTGACAGAAATAATCAAATCTAGCTGTGGCCTGGGGACAGTGACCTTAATTTAAAATCAATCAAAAATCCCTCTGTCAATGGCAACTGATTGTCCCGTTTGCTTTCAGACTGATGCCCTTTCAGGCCTGCCCCTGTCAGTGCTGTTACACAAGTGGGTAAACACTGTGTTGTCTTCTTGTCTCCCCTCTTCCTCCATGTCTTTGAAGCTGAGGTAATATGGTCTCAAACAGTTCTGTGTGTTTCTGGCAGAGTAAATTTTCTGGGCATTAGTTTATAAATCTGTACATGTGTGCCTCAGCATGGCTTCTTTGTCTGTGCAGTTTCTCCAGAATTTGCCAGTTCAATGTTGTATCTGATAAAAAACTTGCTCTGGTGAGGTGGGTTGCCACACAGGAGGCAAACTACAGCAAGAATGGAAATGAAGGAGCCCAAGCTATGTATGTGAGTGACCTTTATGAGAAAAATCTCCTTTATTCAATTTAGAGAAGATACAAATGTCTGTGAAATAAAGACATTTAGCAGAAAAAGAAAGTTTTTATTTCAGCACGTGTTGCATGCTCAGGCCACAAAGGTCCAAAAAAGCACACTCCTTCCTCAAAAATCATGCTTGTTATAAATCCCCAGAGTCCCGCCTTGTTATCATAATGAGAGGAGTGGGCCTCTTATTCTGATTGGTTTTGGTGTGCCCCCCTATGCAGGGAAGACGGAGTCTCCTGGTCAAGATGACCACCTTCTTTTGCACACAAAGACCTGCCACGTGGCGCTGCTTTAGCCATATTTTTATACACTTTCATAATTCCCTATTCCTGAACACAAATTACCCCTGGCACCAGTTCCAGACAGGACCTGGTACTTTACAGCCTTCATGGTATGCCTAAGTCAATGAACCATTTGCTTGTAATAAAACCATGTTTTCTCTTTTATTTCTCATAACCTTGGTCATAGTCTTCTATGGGACTGATCCCATAGACTGTTTTCACACTGTTTATGCAGGAAAATGAATTCAGGTAGATCAGGACAATTACCATTTGCCTGTCATGTTGCTCCATGTCCACCTGAATCTCAACATGAATTCAGGCATTTGGCACTTCTGAACTCCAATACAAACCTTGTTCTAAAGCTGGGTGTGTAAGGTAACTATATAGAGAGGATCTGCACGAACCTTATGTATTGCCTGTGCTGACAGCAAACCAAAGGGGTGTACTTGTTCCTCTTGCAAAACATGTAAAGCAGTCACCGGTATCATTCATCTGGCCCTATTACTTGATCTTGTAGAAACACTTTGATCTTGTGACAGTACTATACAGGAGCAAAATTAATGCTGCCAGGTGGGATTACTAACACAGAGCAATCACAAATTCTATGTAAGCACCCACACTACAAATGCTGGGTGGGGAGAACTGACAGATGAGTGCACACACACTGTCTCTTGGGAACATTGAGAGCCCAGCAAGAATGCTCTTTCCACCTAAAATGGGGATTCTGAGCAGATGCAAGATTCATAATGACAGAAGTAATTTTCAGGTTTTCCTCTAATAATATACAGGCAGTAGTAAGCCTGTGGCAAGTCCAAATTGAGTACTGAGCAGCTTTTAAATTGTTTAAGGCATTATCTATTATAAGGAAGTTTATAAAGCTCCATCTCCATTATTTGAGTTTTCACGAGGTCATAATCCACTTGACCCTCATGGTTTATTTCATTGCTATTGTCCCTCAGAGGAATTATAACCTTTACCATTACCACTTGCTAAATATATCAAGAGGTTTTAGTGATATTATCATAAATCACCAAGCTCAGCTTTGTTGCTTGTAATGTGACCACTGTACATACTGGTTTTCAATGCAGTGATTGTCAGCCTGATCCAGTTGTATTTTTAAAATAATGTGAGTATATGCTAACAGATACAAATATGTATTTGATTTCTTTTTACATTTAAAAATTACCTTTTTCTGAGGTAATCTGAACTTCTAGTAAGGGCTTTTTAGGCAAAACTTCTGGGATCAAATGTGAAAAATACAAAGTCAGTGATACTGAATTCAAGCACAGTGACTTCAGGTGACGGCATTATCACAATTGTTTCTCTTTTCAATTAAATGTATGAGCATTCATTAGAAGTCATATTGTAATTTGATCACCCTGAAAGCAGTTGGTGAGAAGAGCAAAGATATTACAGGCAAGCCAGGTACATTGCTATGCGACTTTTTTAAAGGATGAGCTACAGGGAAGTTAAGGACAAGTGAGAATTTTGGATAATAGTAATGCATATATATATATATATATATATATATATATATATAGCTTTTTACAGTTCAATCCATTTTCTAGCAGAAAGTGGGTCCCATGTCAGCCCCCACAAAGGTCTTAAAGAGAATTTTCCATAATCAATGTACAGTTTCATTTAAAGATCAGCTAGGATCAGAAGACGGCCTCAAAATCTTTCTGACAAGATATAGCTTGTTAAACAGTAGTTGTGATCCAGTCAAACTACTTCTGGCTTCAAGAAGGATTCACCAGCACTGTAAATCAGCTGGAACTGCTGGCATCCATAAATTCTTTGTAGCAAAAAAGTTTGTCTATCTGACATGATATTGTGGGGCAGGTCTGGGCATACAACACTATTTCTGATGATGTGTGGCAGAACACCTGGAACCAAAAATATCTCATCTGATGAAACCCTGGAAATCTGTCTTTGGGGAAGAGGAGGAGGAGTTATCTGTCTTTATTCTACTGACCCTTCCACTGTGGCAGACAGGGGAATAGGGGTGCATTTCAGCATCCCCCACCCCTCCACCAACTCCCAGGCTTGCATGTCTACACTGTATTAATTTACATCTGAGCTAGTCACTCTTCAACCTTTATGGTCAGCCAAGAGAAATAAGCACTTTTAGGATGTAATTCATTTGACCTTCCTTAGACATCTACTTTAGAAAGAGAGAAATCACTCCCTCAAAGTGTAAATGTTTCTCTGTTGACCACAGAAGGACCAGAGAGTGATCAGTTCAGAGGCAGGTGTCTGTATCACAGGCTGTCTACATGCAAACAGGCAAATCTCAAACATATTTTTCTGCAGTGCTTCTCTCACAGTGGCTGCTGAAATGTTTTACAAAGATTTTTATTTCTATATCATGAGTATATAAAATAACATATTTTTCTCCTTATTTTGCAGTCTTTTATTTTTGAGAACCATTACATTAGCAGGGCCTGCATGTTGTGTTGGTGTTGATTATGTTGGTGCTCTGTTCAGAATTGTTTTCAGCTACCTAGTGAGAAATTGGCAATTTTTGCGCTATTTCACCCTCTGAGTCTTGCCAAATATTTGTCTGATTTAATGTAAAGGTGGAAGAAGGGCACATTTTACACCAAGGAAACGAATATGGCATTAGAAATATCTCTCATAGCTGTATGTGACTAGGAAGAAAAGATGAGTACACACACATTTTTGTTTTTATTTGATCACAGAGCAAGATTTGAAATACAATTAGTAATGAAAGATCTATGGCAGCAAGAGTCACTGTACTTTCAATAAGCCCACTGAGCCCGTGTACAGTACATCTCAGAAAAGGCCTAAGGCTCAGATGTCTATCTCTATGTTCTTGTACTCCCAACAAGCAGTGAATAATGCATTAGTTTTGCTTCAAGCATCCTATTTTGAATATGCTTTAGCCAGAATTATTAGCTTTCACGTAGTGTATATTGTTAATGGAGGTCATGCTCTGCGCCCATCTAGTGTTGTCTCCAGAAGTGCCCTGGCACAGCACACAGAAAGATTTCACTGGAAATTCTCATTGTTGGTTGTCACCATGAGGTCCCCTGAGATGCCCGTGTTACAGGGACTCCAGATCCAGCTGGAGTCAGTGAAAATACCCCTGCAAACATCATGGATCTTTGGCTCAGGCCCAAAATATTTACAAAGCAGAAAGAGGGAAGCTTTTATACTGCAGTGACCTGGGAGGACTCCTAGTTTCTGTCCTTATACTGCTCTGGGAGACCAGCCCTTAGACCATCTGCCCTTTTGCCCAGGCACTCCAATGTGTGTGTTGACCTGGGCTGAAAACGTTTGAAGTCGTGCAATAACAAGTAAATCCCTGAGGCTGCCTTTCACTTGGCCAAGGTTAGAACAGCCTGAAGAAAGCCTTTATTAAACCCTTAGGTCTTCACGAGGGCCACCAGTGACCAAGTACTGATGGTGGCCCCAGGCATCATCTGGGTGGAAACTTGTGTGAGAAAGGGGTTGCATGGCTGAGTCCTGGGGTGAAACCATGCTCTTGGTTGCTGTGAAGCATCCCTACTCTACCCTTTGGCTGCTGTGGTGATCTAAGAAGAGAATTAGCTTGCAAGGAATTATTACGAGAGCATTATTTAAGATAAATGGTATCCTTTGCAAGGCAGTCGGCATTTACACAGACATCTACACACACACACACACACACACACACACACACACACACACACACACACACACATCCTTTAGTTAAGTTTCCACAGCCACCCTTAGTGCAACGCAGCCAGCTGTTAAATCCAAAATAGCAACGAGTGCACATCATACGCCCTCTGTATTACCATTTGAAAGGGACAGTTCCTTGGGAGGATGGGAATTTGACAGGATATGAATATGTCTGAGACTCTATTAGGCACTAATTCAGCGGGACTGGCTGAATGAGATGAAGAAGCAATGAGGAGGAGAGAATCTCTTCGAATTTGAGCTGATTGGTAATTTTGATGAAAGCCCTTTAGTCTCATTCAGTGACTGTTAATTACCTCTGGAAATTAACATTTATTTTTCTCTTCAGGAAATGTTGTTCGCCTGCCAATATAGAAAGATTAATTAAATTCTTCCATGGATGAAGGTGAAAGTAGGATCCTTGTGGTCAGTGCACATTTTGGCTGTGGACACAGGGATATCCCCTTTTGAAAAGAGTGCTCCAGCTCTTTCCTCTTGTGTTTTCACAAGGAAAGTAGGTGTGTTCTTGTCCTTCCTGGGTGAGGTTGGCCTGTCAGGTGCTTTCACCAGGAAAGTCTGGGTGGGAGAGCTGTGAAATACAGGAGGGAAAGGACTGTGATGATTAGGGTTAAACAGCCTGGAAGTATATTAGGGGAAGCCTCTTGCGCCACTCGAGGAGAAATAACTAAGAATTTGTGACAAAGGTATCTCTGCTTAAATCAAAGGAAACTCTCAGTTTAGACCCATCTGTACAGAGTATCAAAAAAAGTTAATTGATTCAGAAGAGTGATAACATGAACCTCACATCCATAAACTATGCCAGCTTCTCCTACCAGTTTTCATTTATTTGATCCTGGCTCAGCCTCAAAAGCTGCTTTTGTCAGCACTAATGATGGCCCTTCCACTGCTCAAGAGTTTATTTCTAATATCCACTATTATGCTGTTCACTCCTGCTGTGCAGAACTGAAAAAAGCAAAGAAAGAGCAAGGCAATGTCCCAGGGAAACTCCTGTGTGGGGTTGGTGGGGGCATTTGACTGAGTTCTGGATTTAAAGCTATCAAACAAATATCTGGGCGTAGTTGTTAAAAATCAGACGTCGTCATTAAAGGAAAGGAATGCTCTGTTCCTCGATCTATTTTTTTTCTGATGGGAAGACATTGCATTAAGTTTTAATGATAGATTAAATAGATGGAAAGTCACTTGGAAGCCCAGTGGGCAGAAAGATTTCAGGCTGCCTCTGTCAGGCTCGCAGGGAGGAAATGAGGCAGCTGAGAAGAAGCTCAGCATCAGGAAGGAGGCAGACAGGTCAAACAGACAGGCTTTCCAGAAGCAGCTTAGCTGAGAGCAAACAAGCAGCTGCAGTCAATCAAAGCCAGCAGGACAGCCAGCTCCAGAGCTTGCTCCCGGTTTGCAGCGCCAGCCAAACCGCCCCATGGGGAGCCGCTCCTGTGCTCCCATCTTCCCTGCAGCACCGGGCAGCAAGCTGGCATCACGGAGCGATCTTGCCAGGAGTGTGACAGCTGGTTTGGGAGAAGGATGCCGGTCTGCATGCCAGCCTTCCCACCTGCAAAAGCTGTGCACCCCACCCCACCATCCTTGTGCAAGGTTCATCTGGGTGCTGGACTGCAGACCTCAGAAAGGGAGTGTCCAGGAAAACCAAGAATTTTGGATTTGGTCCTGGTCTTAGGTGGCAGTATTGTTCACACATTTGCCAGGATCAGCAACAGACCAATACAGCAATGAAAAATGCAACCCTAGCTGTCCTGACTTGCTTTGGTCAGAGGGAATCCTGCTAGACAGAGGCATGGGATACCATCCTGTAGGTTTACCCAGCAGCAGCATTGAAGGGTTGAACGGTTACACTTCAAAGACTGCCATGGGTGAAAGACAAGTCCATTTTGGCTCTTGACTGTTCTCTATACAAATTGAAGAGGAAATAACACCTTGGCTCATTGGTAAATCTCACACAGGTTACAGAGTTTACCTCTGGTCTCCTTTACAGTGTGTTTTGAGATCAGTATGGGATAGCACAGCAAGACACCAATATTTGTTACATTTTGCATAAACTGTAATGCAAGAGGTTGCTGCCAGCCAATGGAGGCATCTTTTGGGTGTGATAAATTTGGAGATTAGTAAGGGAATTTGTAGGGGAAGAGCATTACAAATTATGAAGACAAGCAGAAAGAAGCAAGTAAAAGTGATACAGAGAAGATGGGACGGAAAAGAGTAAGAATCTCACATCTGTTCAATGGCCAGTCTGAAAAACAAAGAAAAAGAAGAGATTCTTCTCTATGGTCTAGCTACCCTAGATCTCTTTTTATAGCTTTTAAATAATGTCACACATGGAACAAATACATAATTTCTAAAGAAAAACATGGAAAGTCTCAGTTACGTTCTTATGAATGCTTTCTATTTCTTTCCCAGCTAAATCTGTTTACCAAGTTGGACTCAATTCTGCAAGTTGCTTCTTCAAAACTACATTTTTTGACAAATTTGTTGTTCATCAAAAACGTTCTCCAAGCTTTAATATAAAAACCCCAAAACCAAACAACTAAAATTCAATGGATTGGAAAGAGTCCAGCAGGCTTTGGTTCAGGCCTTGTAAAGCAGCAAACAAACATTTTCTGCATGCTTTAGTAGAGAGTATGACTCTTCAGCCCTCCACAGTCTCTGTAGAAGAAGGGAGCTAAACACATGGAGGAATGACTAGTTAGATTTGTTTCATATTCAGGTAGGAAGGCAACCTAGATCTCCTTCAGCCTCTGGCATTGACATCAGGCTGCTATGATTATAGTCATGAAACCTTTCCCTCTTCTAAAGTACGCAAATCCCAATGTCCCAAAGGATCTTAAAAGGTGAGTAAATAACTCCATGCACTAAAGAAATGGAAGTTCCTAAGTGAAATAGAGAAAACTAAGGCTACCTGAAATAATCCTGTCCTATTTGAACTTGATTTTAGCTTGTATGCCTTCAACTAATCATATTATTACAGCAAATAGGAACGTAGAGGTGCTATGATAACAGCTCTCATGGCCAATGTGGTTTTCAGGCTGATGAAACTAAAAAGCAGTTTTTGAAGCCTAATGGTAAGTGAGAGAGAAAACATCTGTTAGACATGTTAGATGAGCAGTGTATCCAGTTCCTAAAAAATATTGGCTTGAATGCTGTCTTCTGTGACAAAAAGATACGGTGAGACACACATATATACATATGGTGAAAAGAAAGATATATACATGTATTTATAAGTAAGTTGATGCTAGCGCTGGACAAATGGTTCAGAACTGAGTCAGAGACGCAGATGTACATGTTTTTATGTGTGCTTGCTGCAACTTTCTTCTTTTTCCTGTTGAGAGGAGTCCTACTTTTGCTATATTACCTGTTCATCTTAAAACAGCAGCCACACTCTCTTCCTACAAAGCTCAGGGAACGTTGACCCTCTCTGGCTCTTGGGATTTTGTGACAGCTCCTACAAGAGCAGCCAGAGCATGAGTAATATTCAGAGCCTGGCACTCCGTGTCATTGTGATTCCACAAGACATTATTTTCTGATGCAAACACACCCTGACCTCCAGAGCACTCAATATATCAAATGTGTAATGTATGCAGAAACAATCCCAATAAGGAAGGAGGTAAATAAATTTGTTATGATTTTAATGATATGCATTTTAAATGTCACTTTTGCTGAGCAATTAGGGTCTGAGGAGAGTGACCTTTGCACAGTGCTTAAATTGTCCTGAGGCATGGTACTTCTCCATGCATTTATTACTGCCTTGCATGATGGAGTGTAGGTGGTACGAAGTCAGTCCATCATTTGTGGTAGGTACCTCTCTGGCTGAGACACATGATAAAAGCAAGGCAGTGCAAACTTTTTGCACAGGAGCACCATGTTGAGTAGTAAGGGATATTATTTATTGAAATGCACTGCGCAAGTGTGCCCTTTGACACACACGTGCACAGATGTGGGTTTGACGATCTGCCTGAAGAGCAGAGGGCAAAGGGGACCAAACCACCTGCCCAAAGTGTGGCATTCTGCCCGTCCCCGTGTTTCCCAGGTGAGCAGTGTGGCCAAGCCAGGTGAGATGGGCTATGTTGTCCATCCAGGCATGGGAACATCATCTTTTCCTCACCCATCCCTGATGCTGGAATCTGCTACAAGCCCAACAGCTTCCCAAGGGTGCAGCACGCCATCTATTCTCAGGCATATCCACCCTAGGAATCATGTTTAAGATATTTTTTCTGCTTACTCAAACCAAGAAGAGAGGTTTTAACTATTGAGTTGTAGGTCCACTGGCCTCTCATTACCAACAGCAGTCTCAAAGGCCGTGTGTTAGGCAGGGGAGTGGCCCCCAAGGTAAGGCAGGCTCTCTGTGGTAGCTGCCACTGCAAAGGGGAACCAAAGCCATAGGCAGCCACCTTCCAACTCCTGTGCATCTCCTGGTAGTGTGGACAGTTAAAGTATGGGAAGTACCTACACCTTAGGTCTGAGGCTATAAAGTATTAGCTTTACAGCCAAGGCATTTTAGTATGTGGCAAAAGCAATTGCAAGTAGGAACTATTAAAATACAGAACTCTGTTTTGGCAAGGAAGAACATTGCAATAATGCAGTAACAGGCAAGGTCTACCTTCCAACTGTGCCTTTGTAAGCACTGCCATAAGTACTGGACATTGCGTGGCATCTGTCGGATCATAAACACCATGATGCATCACCAGAATAAGCAGTAGCTTACAGAGAGCTATTTTTGTGTCTCCTCTTCAGTAATTTTCCTTCAGTATTTGTAACAAGTGGGTGTTTGTAAAAGCTGTGCCCCTGCTGGAGACTGCCAGCTGCCTACTGGTCTGATAGGAGAGTGAAAGGGTGGCCAGAGGACCGCTGGTTCTGTCTCATCAAGGAAGTCCCTCTCCAAGCTGGAAAGCCAAGCCTGGTAAGGATATTCAGAAAACCTCCATATTGAATCCATTCTTGGTTTTATTCCTAGCAAGGCTGTCAAGCATTGGGCAGATGGCTAGTATTTTCTTTCACTATCAGGCTCTGTTGGATTCAGACCAATGATGTAAATATAAACAGGCCTGGCTCTTGGTCACCAGAGCCTCTTGCCATCAGCCCTCCCAGAGAGATGTTATTCAAACGAACAAGGGAAGTGGGTATGACTGAGTAAAACAAACCGATTTACCACACAAACTGGAAAGCTGATCTCTTGAACCAAGTACTCAATTTTGCTGTCACTAACTCACATCCGAGGGGATTCAGTTCTGTGTTTACTGCATGCCTGGTGCTCGGTGGCTTTGCAGGGCGGGAGAGGTGTTGGAGTATTTAGGGTAGTGTGTGTTTTAGGCCATCTGGCATGTTTGAACCACATATGGAGCCCCTGCAACATTAAATGATTGGAATCCAAAGCTGGTGGTCTGCCCAAGTATAGCTGTCTTTCCGTGTTGTGAGTCCATCGCTGAGGCTGATCCCAGTGAGTCTGGGGAAAATTCAAGTAATTGATTAACAGCTTCATAGTGTTTTGTGCTGCTTCTTTCCAGTGTTCCCATATGTGTGATTTGCTGCCACCAGTTTTTCACTGTCCTTCCATTCCCAGGCTCTGATGCAGTCAGTAAGCTACTGTGGGGAATGAAAGCCTGGTACAGCCCAGGTAAGGATACATGTATGAAGGTCCCTAACACTGCTTCTCCACGGGGAAGAACCACTCATGGGGCACTATCATTCACATCCTCCTTACCTGTCCTGCCCACACAGTGTTAGGAGGAGAGGGACTGGTCTCACCACTGGCACAAACCCATCATGGGGAAGCACTCATGGCTACACACCAACTGAGGACCCCATCATCCCACCCTGGACAGGATACTTTCAATGCAACACCCATTCTCCTGCCTCAAAACATGCTCCTCCACATCCTTATAACTGCTCTTTCCCAAGTCAGTAGCAAGCTTGATCCTTTTCAATTTGCTCTTATGGCAATGCAGGTGCCATTGGGGTCCACAAGACATTGGGAATCCATGTCAGGAACTCTGCTTTGTAGTTTTTTCCAGACAAAGAGTAGAAAAGGGGGACATAACAGAGTAGATAGTAAATGCTTCAAGTAAAAAAAAATTAGTACTTTCTACACTTAACTGCTTAAAACCTCAGCTTCTGGAAAATTTCCTGTTCCAGAGTGGAACATTTTCATGACATTTTCATTCCCAGCTGGACGGGAGACCTTAAATCAGAGAATTATGTAGCATTAATAGGAGAAATATCTCCTCTAATCTCCAGCAGTATGTTCCATCTCTGGAACATTTGTAGGTAAGCAGCAGTCCTGTATACCATTGGAGAGGTACTGAGTTTTTATGTTTTTCAACAGCATTTTTCTTGCTTGTTTACAAAGTCACATGTCTCAGATCTTTTCTTTTGGACTTATTGTTTTGTTTGCTATACCAAATGGAAGTGCTTAGGTATGGAATGCTCTTGGAGTATTCTGGCTCTTACTACGTCTTGAATCTGGTGTGCACCTGTTGTAGAGCGGTGGCTTCAGATAGGGAGGCAAAAACAAAAAAAAAAAAAAAAGAGAGCATCTACAGATTTCTGAATCCTGTACTAAAAACGATTCTGAAACACTATCATGGATTACTTTAATGCTGCCATAGACAGACTGTATTTCAATGATCACTGAAAAGAGAAAGGAATAGTTTATAAGGAGTAAATGAGCAGGGAAACTGCTAAAAAAGAAAGTATACAAATTATACCCAGAGATATTCAACACCCTCTTTTAAAATATTGAGTATGGAAAGGGAGTCTAGTCTGTGGTGGCAGGGGAGGGGGGGCTATATTCTGATGCAATTCTGCAAGGATATCCATGTTTTGTATTTACAGTGTTCCACAGAATATCTGGAATTCAGCCTATGCTGCCTTTCAGATGTAAAATAAATACAGGCAAAATAAATAGAGTGAATACAATTAAACAAGGTTAACTTGTGCCTAGACTTCTGAGGGCTTGGTATTTGCTTTGTTTTTTAGTCAGAAATGTCTAGAAGCGTAGGTTTTTTTAATACAAAAAACCCAAACCCAGGCAGAGAATCCTTCTTCTCTCCTCTGGTGATTTTTCTCAACCACTTGCACTTTCACTGTGCTGCTGGATAGCTGGGAGACAATTGGAGGTTATTTTTAGACTGACTCACTCTGTAAAGCTGACATTTGTAGGTTAGGCATACCAGTTGCTGACTGCTTCTTCTTCTGCATATTCGTTAAACATTTCCCTTCTATACAGTTGGACAACCCCTTTCCTCCTTCCCCAGTCTTTCCCCATAAGTATCAAAGTACTAAACCCACGTTCTGTCTGTCAGCATTTTCTGTTGAGCTGAGTTAAAAGCATCGTTTAAGAGGCACAGTCAGCTCATGTCCTCTCACGCAGCTGGAAAAGCCAATGCGATGCAGTGCTTCTGCACCTCAAGTCTGCTCCTAATGGAGCACAGCGTGCTCAGCATCCCTCTAGACCACAGAGTAGAACCAGCACACGGGCCATGCTGCAGGGTCAGATTCACATACCAAGGGTCCCCATAAGGTCCACATCAACACATCTTCTCTGCTTGCCATCCTCTCTGAGAAAATGGACACTGCGAGGAATTTGGCTGCTTCCAGAGAAGAGGGATCTCAGGAGCACCATGAGATGTGGCCTGCATTTCTAGGGCTTGCCTTTTGACATCCTTGTCCACTGAAGGTGGAGAAAATGAACTATGTCCAAAAGTAAAATTGCTGGTGAGTCCTGCCTCTGGGGAATTATCTGAATGCGGTTGTGCAGGCACTCCTGGTGCGAGCCATTGCAAAAGAGAGAGGAGCGTATGGCACCCCATGGGCAGTGCCCCACAGAAGCTGGGGTGCAATTCCTGGGATGGATTTGGCCACTGGTTCAGGGAGCTGGAGGTGTGCTGGTGTATAAAGGACTCCACACTAGTTATGCACTGCTCTTAAGCCTTAGCATTTAGTTGCATGGCAAATTCAAGTCATTGAGCTTTCAACTCTGAACTCTTTCAGTCTGATGCAGTTTACAGAAATGCAAAGACTTTCTAAGCCCAAGGAGGAAAGACGGTTCATAAAATCAGAATTCAGCAGGAGATTAGATTATGAAACTGCCATTAATCTGCTCTACATTATAATCTCAAATCCTTCTAATATATTTGGCATGCAGCAGTACAAACATTATTTTCCACTTAAATCAAGGCTGAACAGAAATCCTTTTCCCAGTAAACCTCTTTCTTTTCCTGATGCTTTTTGGTTTTTAATGATATCTTCATGCAAATTGCAGTTTAAATAAATCCCGGCACATAATCTTTTAGGACAAAACCCCTTTTTTTTCCAGGACAGACCACACACAGGCCTCATGCCAGGTAAAATCTAGTGTGCAGTCTAGTGAAATCCATCCTCAGCCACTCTGTGAAGTCAGAGCTCTGCTGTTCTGCTCAGTGCAATGCTCCTGCTGCGGTTTATAAGCACGGAGGTGACCATGGACCTGCACAACTCTTGCCAAGTTACCAGGACCATATCACCCTTTTCTGCCCTGATGAGGTATATTTCCACCATGGTCCATTCAGGACAACACCAAAATCCGCTTCCGAACAGCTGGGTGGTGAGGGACAAAACACCTTGCTCTTGGATCTGCACCTCCTTCCATGTAACCCAACTACACAAGGAGGCTGGGAAACATTTGACTTTACACCAGCATCACCCATACGTAACACGGAACTGGATTGTTTTACCAGAAACGGGCTATTCTCACCTCACTAATGTGGGAAGTTGGAGCATGACTGGAAGACCAGAACAGTTTAGGCATTATTGAGGTTTAAGTAGTCTTTGGAAGGAGGAATGGCTGAGTGGAGTGACCAAATAGAGGAACAGACAACAACCTCAAGCAAAACAAAAAACCCCACCAGATTCTTCTTTTCTTAGCTCTGTACCTTCTCCTGTAACGGGGTCGAGTGAAAATACTATTTGACTCTTTGATTTGATGAGCTTTCAAAAGCCCCAGCAATGTAGTGCTCTTGGTTGTCGTAGGAGAGCACAGTGAGGGAAGCAGTGCATCACCCAGGTCCGTCAGTGTGTCTTGGTTCCTGCTTGTAGAAGCCCAGAGTTGTAGCTCTGCCATTTTGGAAATATTCTATTACAAGAAACAGCTCTGTGCTGAAGTCTGGGAGCATCTACTGCTCTTGTGTGCACTGGAGGGGAAACCTGAGCCCAGCAGTGGGAGGTGTGCTGTCTCTATTCATTTCTCCAGCAGTAAGCAGGACTGTGCCTGTATTTAATAAATGTACACCTGTTATTTTATTTCCCAGAAGTCTTCACTGTGATGTTGTAGACCCCAGGAGGGCACAAAAGGATCCTCTCCCTACAATATCAGAATAATATCACAAAGATGTTGGTGGGGTCCCTCTCACCCATCACTACCTCCAGTTGCCCAGAAACAAACCTCCTGAAAATTCAGATCCTAAGAGCAGCTAAATGAAAATCAAAAGCAGAAATTAAGAAGGAAGGAAATGTGTTAACTAGTTAATTAACTGATTGATGTTACTTTGTTGTTTTTTACCCTGCAGTCGGCATTAGTTCAGTGAAATGTGCTTTCAAGAGAAATGATGCTAATTAAGTACATGACAGAGTAGCCCAGGTAATAATTAGCAAGGGCTAAAGTGACCATTCTTTGGGAATTTTTTTGTCAGGCCTGCAGATAGTTTATATATTTGTTTGTCTTCCCAAACCTTGGGCTACCTAAAAAGATCTTCACTAAATGTAACGTCCAGATCCCCCCAGCTTAAAAAGCAGTAGAAATCCAAGAAATAACCAGCATTCATTTTCTATTATGCAAATATAACTTCACAGTATGACACATCTGTAAAGCTTCATTTGGTTCCCCCCTGGCACAGTAAGCATCCGCAGCTTTAATGTCTTTGATATACTGGTTTTGATTAGATTAAAGATGATATTTATAGTAATTTCAGTAATGTCATTAGCTGTCACTGGAGTATCCTCCAACATTTTGTTTCCTCCATATGTTTTGCAGAAGGGATAATGAAATTTGACTGTCCTGCAGCTTGGGTATAATAGCCTTGTTTGGGAGCAGGGTTACATGGGATCAGGCACTACTCTTCAAGTGAGAACTGTGGCGATCTGTGGGCTCTGTAAGCTGCTCAGGACAGGCCTGCCCTCTGCGCCACCATTGTGTCCTCCCTTCTCCACCCGTCCACAGACAAGTCCCTCTTCCCCGTCAGCTGGCTGAAGATGGTTTACATGTCTGTGGAGTCAGGTCAGGAGGGACAGATGGAAGGATGGACAGATGGCAGGGTGAAACTTACAAAGAGTGGCTACAAATCACCATTATATTTAGCAGATAGAAAAATCCTACCTAATATGATGACAAGCAATAAATACCTTCCATTTAACAGTTTAAACAAAGGTGGGGAATTATTTGTAATAGGAGTGTTGGCCAAAGGTCAAGGAAAGGAAAACTTAGTTTAGACCTTTTTTGGGGGGTGGGAAGTAACTGGTATGTAGAACAGTGAGGGGCACAAGATGAGAGTGGCCAAGGCACTTGTCTGTGGCCACGCAATATGAGTAAGACCATGGGCTGGGATTGTGTGGTGACAGTCCTAAGAGTGTGAGGGGGAAGTTGGACACACAACCAAGAGATTTTCCCTTCTTTCTCTGCTCCTGAGCCTCATTCTGTAGAGCACAAATGCAACTCTCCAAAGACACTCCCACATGGCTCTGTGTAGTTACTTGTGGGAGTAAACACTCCAATTTTGGGATTGTTCTATCTTCACTCTCTTAAAGTCTCAAATATACCATTTTACTTGAAAGAGTAAGTGTAGCACTGGCATTTACAGTGGGCAGTGGGCACACTGGAGTTAAATTATTATTGCAGAATTCAGTGTATAAATATTAGCTCCCCAAGAGGTGGTGAGTGAAAGTATATGTGCAAGTGACTTTATTTAAGTAAAAATAGATTGCTTGACTTAGCATTAATCTTTCAGATTAATTTTGCAGGAAAAAAAAAGTTAAAAAACTCCCCAAATATAGCCCAAGAGCATTTAGGGGGACCAAAAATTTAAAAAAAAAATCCATGAAAAATTTATAAATAATTCGGAGTATTACACTTAATTGTGTGTTTCCAGCTTGTGTGTGGTGCAGATCTGTCCCACTGTAACATGGTGTAAGCAGAGAGGGTCCAGCCCTGGGGGGGAGGGCTGTGGAGAAAGTGAAGGAGAGAGGTCTCACTAGTCTCTGGAGCATCCCTGCTGGAAGCAGATGGGGTACACACAGCCCAGTGGTCTTCCCTGGCAGGGCTAGAGATAATGGAGATGTCAGACTGACAGTGGGTCAGTGGATCTGGGCATGGTCCCCTGAGCCTTCCCAGGGCGGTATCACACTGATCAGTTTAGCACCAAAAAAAAGAGAGACATTATAATTCAGAAGTTGCTGTGCCCCACAGTTTAAGGTGAGTTTTGCCCCTAATATGAACTGATGAAATCTGTGCTAGTTTAAATGGGCATGGCATGAGCACATCACAAGGCAGTAGCCACCACAGTAATCGATCTGACCCTTGTATTCAGCCTGTGTGCTGTCTGAGCTAAGAGCAGTGCTCTGGTCACAACAGCTTTGGTTTTGTCCTTTTTACCCAAGAAAGAGAAGCCTGCCAGGGGACTGTAACACAGATTCTTCAAGCCAATTTGCTTTCTCTGGCTTCATACTAGCTTAAGTTGAGGGCAAATGATCATCTGATCGGTTTAATCACAGCTAGTAAGTCCTTTCAAGCAGCAGTTCCCTTGGGAACAGCATATATTTTGCAATCAAACTGTATTTCACCACTAGATCTTTACACAAAGGTAAATAGGGCAACAAGCCTTTTTATTATTTTTTTTCCAAATGCATTTTACATTTATGACAATGAAAATGTAATTTGAAAGTGCAAAAATTGAAATCTTGCTTGGAAACTGTCAAATACAGCTGTTCATGTTTCTGAAAATTAATCCTTCCTTCCAAATTCTGGTTCAAAAGATATGCGAATCATGCTTATGTATTTTAATATGTAGTCATAGACATATGAAATATATTCATATCAGTATATTTGAAGATACACTCATATTTTGCATATAGCCATTACATTTACTTCATGAATATTTTCATTTATCACCAAAGTCAATTTGTAGTAACTATAGTAATCCATCTAATTATCTAAGATGTGTGTGTACATCTGTAGCTCTGTCTCCTTTGCTGTTGGCTTCCCCCTTGCACTTAGTCTTTTAAACCTCCGAGACACCTTCTACTCCTGCTTTTATTAATTTTTACCACTGAAACACCCATCCCAGGCTCATTCAGGTCTGGCTTACCCTAGTTCAGAAGTTCATTTCACTGGCTCCCACACCTCTGCCCTGAGCAAGCCCCTTCCTTCTGCAGCCTCTGCCTGGGCAGTGCAAGGCTCTCAGCCCAGGGCTGGCCCAACACACCCCAGATGTGCCCACTTCTGATCAGCCCATGCCTACCCCACATCCTCCTGCATTGCCACCACACAGGGATATCATGAGCTCCTCACGCTGAACACTGGGGGTTTGAAAGGAGAAATTTTTATTGTTTTCAGATTCTTCAGTTCTTCATCCTGATTAACGTCTCATATGGAAGAAGTTTATGTAAAGCTGATGTT
Source organism: Acropternis orthonyx (assembly GCA_035583155.1). Taxonomy (NCBI): domain Eukaryota; kingdom Metazoa; phylum Chordata; class Aves; order Passeriformes; family Rhinocryptidae; genus Acropternis; species Acropternis orthonyx. The sequence continues at coordinate 103,575,359 of JAWWEU010000001.1, read as the reverse complement.
CACAGGCTCTGCATTATGCAATATCATTCTCTGCTAAACAATTCTTGTCAACACCTATAGTCTGTTTCTTTGTTGGACTCGTGGTGAAAATTGTTGGAACTCGTGTTTTAATGTTCCCTCTTCCATTATTTATAATACACTGAGTTACAAGTGACAACTAATCAAAACAGTTATCGTTAGATCTCTTAATTTTCTATATATTTTTGAGCATGAATTTTACTCTTTTTAAAGAGCAAAACTCAAAATGTAATTAAAACATCAAATAACAAAACATTATAGCTATCCTCCAGGCGTTCTGAAGATTTCCTGTAAGGTTAAAAAATACATACGCTGTTTCTGAAGTCCTTGCAGTTTTCTGCAAAGTTCGCCCTCTCAAGCTGCCAGAATTTACTGTCTGCTGAAGGTACATAATTTTGGGAAGAATAAGGAGATGATCCTTTTAACTTCATCTGTTACAGCCAGCAGAGGTTACGAGCCAGTGTCCAAGCCACACGAGATGTTCCCAGCCATATAAGCTTTACTATCAGCCACCCTCATCTTCTTACCCCTCATTGTGTTCCTCATTAGCTTGTGTCATGGGCTGATTTATGACCATCCCTTCAACAAGGATAACCCATGTCTCTCCACCCTGTTGGGCAGCCTGTGGTGCATGAGGAGTATCCAGGCTGAGCTCCCTGGCAGAGCCCTGTTACCCGACATCAACTCCTGTCTTTCTTTGAGATTTGACTATGCCTCCTTCACAGCCCTTTGAGCAGCAAGGCAGCACTGGCTGCCTGCCCTCGACCTTCTCAGCAGGCTCACCAGAGTGCCACAGTTTCAGAATTGCCCTTTATTCCTCTCCAACAGGGTAAACCCAAGCCTTTTAGGCAGAATCAGGTCTTCATGCCAGTGTGGGGTCTGATGCTTCCAACCACCCTGCTCACTGAAGAATCACAGAATCATTGTGTCAATCGTTTGGGTTGCACTTTAAAGGTCATCTAGTTTCAACCCCCCTGCCATGGACAGGGACACCTTCCACTGGGCCAGGTTGCTCAGAGCCCCATCCAATGTAGCCTCGAATGCTTCCAGGGATGGGACATCCACTGCATCTCTAGGCAACTTGTTCCAGTGCCTCTCCACTCCCACAGAGCAGCAGAGGGCTTTTACAGCCCGTGAATCACAACAAGAAGATTTGCCATGGCCAGTCTCAACTCCCATTCTCACTACCAGAGCTGCTCAGGAACCAGGATTTTGTTGTTCAGGAATTTGCAGTGCAAGGGGAAGGAGCAGCCCTGAGCCCTATAGCAGGGAGAGCTGCATCCTGCAGTGCCTCAGGAAATCCAGAACCCCTCAAAAATAAATTGTAGAGCTGCCAAGTCATCGTGTTTTGGTGTGTTTAATTTCCTTTTTTTGTTTTCACTTACACAGGAAAGGTTTTTTGTGTATGAAAACAACAACACAAAAAACATCAAAATGACCTGAGCTAGAATTGAATGGGAATGGAAGATTACAGTATTTTCTCATCTGCCAACACTGGTATCAACATTACCTCCCAAAATATTTAGCTGAAACAACATTTTGCTAGAGAACTATTTTATCTAAAGGGTATTTTGTATGTTTTCCCCCAGCTGTTGGTTTAGTTTTGCTGTTTTATCTGAGTCCCGAAGAGCATCTATGTGTTTGAGATTATAATAATTTTGGTATGAGCTCCTCATCTGCATGATGCAGCTGGCAAATGAGCAACTCAATTTGCACCTCCTGGTCTTCACACGATGCCACTGTGACAGGACTGTCAGGATGTGCTCAGTGCTGGTGGCTCAGTGTGCTGACTGAGCCTCCAAGCCCCGTTTCAGAACATCACCTCCAAATCCCCCACCCTGCAAAAGCTTGGGAGACCTGCAGACTTCCCTGGTAGTCACTGGATCGCCCAAAATCATGCTTTAGGGGGAGGGGAGTGCAGGCTGTGCTGCTGCAAACTGCCTGTGCAGGCTTTGGCTGCCTCTGGAATTAACCCCTTTGCTTGGGCATCCTCACCTGCAAACAGGAATGACAACACACTTCAGAGGGGCGGGTAAGGAGGGTAAGGATTAACTGCGGTGCCACTTCGAAGCTCTACATACATGCCAAATGTTATAATTATCCTAAATGTGAGGCTGGGATAATCCATGTATTTTGGCAGCCCCAGAATCCTATTTTATTTCTTCTGTTTAATTAATAAATTTAATTTCACATTATTAGGGAAAACAAGGATAAAAAAATGGAGCCTGCATATGCTTTAATACAAATTATTGTTATCAGCTGCCCCGCAGGACTCCAGTCAGCACTAAATATGAACAATGGTTAAATTACAGGGGTCAGGGAATGAGCACAATCAAAATGCAAACACTTTTCTTCTACGTGAGATGGGTAGGAAAAAAAAAGAGGAAGACTCCTTGGAACCTCTTTGGAGCCACTAGGACTGCAGAAAAGCACACCAACTAAACTGTAAAACTGATTACTGGGCTCAAAAAGGCTAACATGCAATTTGTGTTCTTTTTTATGTAGATTAAATGCATTCACTGCAGCTCATAGAGCTTAGATACTCAGCAGGGATTCAGAGGGCTGGGTATCAGTCAACCACAGCCAGCCACTAAACCACAGGGCAAAATCTGCTATTGTACATTAGAATAGTCACTTAATCTATCTTAATGGGTGAAAACCCCATGGGACAAATGTATATTAAAATCAGAAAGTTAGTTGCGATATTTGAGGAAAGCTTTTTTTTTTTCTCTTTTGCGATAACACTGTAAAACATTATTAATGAGTCTGAAATCTTTTTGAAAATCTTTATGTTTAGCTCTTGAAAATGCAATTGCCCAGCAGCCCAGGTCTAAGGATTGGGAGGAAACCCAAAGACATGGGACACTCACCATAAGGCTGCGACTGGAATAAAGCAGGGTGAAATCAAGCAGGATTTCCTTTGGTTAGCTGAAGGAAATGCTGTCTGATGGATTTCTGTTAAGGAAATAAAACATGCCGAACATGAAAAGCTGTGGACATAGCTACCAGAATGTATGTGCTCTTAACAATGGTAGAGCCACCTTTTGGAAAATTACCTGATAAAGATAATTTATTTTTTTTATTTGACTGGGGCTACTGCAAGGCCATTCACCACCTGCAGCAGAGCAGAGAAAGCCTAACCTTCTGCCTGCTGTCTTTCGAGGACTCAGGGTTATTGAAAACTGAGAAGTAATAACACACACTAATCCTCTCCTTGAAAATATTCCTATTTATTCCCCCTTATTTTGCTTGTTTCTGGGCTCCCCTTTGTCCCTTCTAGCTTAGATTCACAGTAGTCTCCAAAAAATGTATTCCTGTTGGCAGGAATGAGGACCCTGATCGGGGTGCAGCACTTGACCATGCAGGAAAACTGGATGACCTTGAATGCCAGAGCAATAGAAAGAAAACAACATTCAACAGTATGGAATGTCAGGTCTTATTTTCAGGGACTGGACAAGCACTGCTGACACGAACTGGAGGCTCCTGTGTCAGAAACTACACAAGGGGCAGGGACTGGGAGGGTTTGTGTTGTCACCGTTATGAAATGGCAATGCTGTTCAAAGAGGAGGGAGGAAAGGTGTTTCCAGAGGAGCTGGGAAAATAACAATGCTGTTGTCCTGTGTGTAGGTGAGACACAGTCCAGGGGATGCTGTATAGTTCTGGTTACCCCATCCTGTGGGGAATTTTATTTTTTCTCTGGGCTAACTTCTCATGATTCCTTCCATGAACTCTGTGTATCTCAGAATGGAGCACACAGATCAAAAATCTGTTCTTTTCACTCAGTTTCCCCGCACACGTACACACACACACACACACACACACACGCACACTCTTCAAGGCACCTCTGGGTGTGATACAGGGACTAGGGACTGAAGCACCTCAGGCCACTTACGCTGTATGAATAAGGGACATCTTCATGCACATTTCAAAATTCTCCTCTGTGGTTCAGGTACCTGACACCAATAAGCTGATGCACAGGTCAGTCTGCTGTGGCATGTAAGGTGCCAACAAGGATGGATTAAGAGTGAGGAGAGATGCCAGCACAGTCAGGACATACATAGTCCTATTGCTTTTGGTAGCAAAGGCAAATGCTGCCTGCAGCGCTGGCACCTAGTCAGATGGGATGGTGGGAAGAAAACAGAGTCTGGCCCACTGTGTTAGGACACACAGAGTCTCCTTCATGCTCTGCAGCCAAGCAAACACTGCACTCCTGCCATTTCATTGTGACTTGCATGGCAGATTGGAGGGACAAATTTCTCCCTGGATGATTTATCACTCACACCTCAGCAAGTGTATTTCATAAGGTAACGGATTTTTCAGTGCCTCAACCATCTCCCTTGAGAGTCTTACCAAAATCAGGATGCCCAGGGTGCCTCCTGGGTCATGCTGGTTGGCCTTACCCTTACCCACTGTGCCTCTGCACATCTGGCTGTCCTCCAGGAAACACAGACATGGCCAAGATTGTCAGTCCCTGGGATGATTTTTCTTGTCTCTCAGAGAGGGTTAATCTACCACGTACTTTTCTGCTGGCTTAAATCTGCATTTTCTTTAGGTGAAATACTAATGCAGAGCTGCCATAGTACTTGTTTCCTGTGACAGTCTGCTGCCTACGTGCCACGTGAAAAACAGGTTTCTGTTTTGATAATTGCAGGTTGCCTGTAGAGTGCATGGCAGGGACTACGTGTTTCTTTCATTCAAACTACCCTGTTCTCAATATAACCTCCCAATCTTTTTCACTTGTTGGTCTTGACCTTCCACAAGCAATGAACAAACCACTAACAGTTGTGAAGTCTGATTACCTCCTTTCTTTCTAAGGTCATCAAATTGCATACATCACATATCGACTGCATCTGTTTTGCCATTTAATTTCATTCAATAACCGTATCACACATGGAGGTAAAGCACGAACATCTGCTTCAGTACAAGAGCTTCAAGACCAGTCAAAGTCATTGTTATAATTTCACCTTAGTAAGTTGTAAAGTCTGCATCCTCCATTCTACTAGGAAATAGACATTACTGTAGTCTAACAACCCACTGCTTGACCCATCGCTGCACACCACTGTGTCGTGAAAAATATACTTGGATTCTCAGACTACAATAACTTTTTTGCCTATGATGCTGAAGAAGGGAAAAATCTGAAGCTCGTAAAAGATAGGTGGTTTTCAAAAACTCAACCATTTTGCAGGAGGTACTGAGTTTTTAGTCCATTTTTGGAAAAATAATAAAACTGGTCTGTCTATTACACCATTCAAGTATCAAAATGTATTTTAAATGAGGGATTTTCTTCTGCATATGAAATTTATCTTCCAGACATCATTTCTTTTGGTACCATAACTGGAAGATAAAATGATAAAAGACACTAAATTACACAGTCTGAGATATTCTGGCTAATGTCTTTATTTTAAAAGCCAATATACACACTGGTATTTACAACTCTTGCCTGGAGAATGGCTTATCCTCATTTTCTTTTATTAAAGATGTTTGAAGTATATCTCACCCCTCTCCAAGGACACAGAAGTCCCCAGCACTAAGGAAATTGCATTACTCCGGTCCTCTTTGGTCCATACCAGGGAAATAAACCTCAAATGCCCATCCTGGTGCCAACCCAACTGTGACTTCAGGTCATGGACATCATCATGCTGTCACAGAATTATAGGATTGTAGAATCATTTAGCTTGGAAAAGACCTTTAAGATCATCAAGTCCAAGCCTTAACCCAGCACTGCCAAGTGCACCACTAAACCATATCCCTAAGTGCCACATCTACACATCTTTTAAGAATCTCCAGGGATGGTGACTCAACCACTTCCATGGGCAGCCTGTTCCAATACTTGACAACCATTTTCCTAAAGAAATTTTTCCTAATTTTCTATTTAAGCCTCCCCTAGTGCAACTTGAGGCCATTTCCCCATATCCTATCACCCGTTCTCTGGGAGAAAAGACCATCCTCCACCTGGCTGCAACCTCTTTTCAGGTAATTGTAAAGATTGATAAGGTCCACCTGAGCCTCTTTTTCTCCAGGCCAAACACCTCCAGCTCCCTCAGCCACTGCCCATAAAACTTGTGCTCCAGACCCTTTAAAAGCTCTCTTGCCCTTATCTGGCCATGCTCCAGCACCTCAATGTTTTCTTGCAGTGAGGGGCCCAGAAGTGAACACTGTACTTGAGCTGCATCCTCATCAGTGTACAGGGGGACAATCGCTGCCTGGTCCTGCTGGTCACGCTATTTCTGACACAAGCCAGGATGTCACCGGCCTTCTTGGCCACCTGGGCACATGCTGGCTCGTGTTCAGCCGGCTGTTGATCACCTTTCCAGGTCCTTTTCCAATGGACAACTTTCCAGTCACTCTGGCCCAAGCCTGTAGCATTGCATGGAATTGTTGTGACTCAAGTGCAGCAGCCAGTACTTGGCCTTATTGAACCTCATACAACTGGCACCGACTCACTGATCCAGTTTATCCAGATCCCATCCAGTACACCCATCCATGCCATGAGCAGCCAGTTTCTCCAGGAGAATTCTGTGGAAAACAGTATCAAAGGCCCATCAGCTCTCCTGGAAATGGCTGAACGCCTGCCCGTCCTTGGGAAGCAGTGAACTTATCCTTTGTTTTTCTTTGGTTGTGTGTGTGGCTTTTGCTTTCTCTATTAGACAACCTACAGGTTTTCTGCCTTTTACACTTCCAAGTTCTCTCCCTGATCGTGCTGGAAGGGGAGTGAACAAGTGGCTGCATGGTGCTTGTTTGCTGGCTGGGGTTAAGCCATGACAAGGAGGTAAAAGAACTCTTCATAAGAGAATAAAAAAATTGAATCAATTTGACTTCACCCAAGTAAATTAAGTGGGTTGTGCTACATTAATGTAGAGAAAATGTGCATACACCAGATAATGATGATGCTACATAGATCAAACATATTAGGGAAAAATGAGCAATGCAAGCTTGGAAACTTTAAAGTACTGTGACAGCTTCTGTATCCTTTTGCTGGTAAAGGATACAAAAGGACTTGTCATGAATCCAGTTATCCATGCCCGTAGAAAACCATAAACCCCCTCTGAAATGAGCCAAAAATGTGTTTTCAAAAACAAAAGTCTCTCATACTTAAAGTCCTTTCTGGGAGCTCTTCCAGATCTAAATGGAGTGTCACTAGGAAACAGGAAAGCTCTGTGCCACAGCCCTTTCATTTCTCTCCCTGAAAGATTAAAATTGAACATTGCATAGTCTGAGTCTCTGCTTTCCCATCTTGTGCCATGCTTGTGGTGAAAGGCTGCCACATCCAAACAGCAGTTATTCGCTCCCTGTTTGCATTTCTCTGTGTGGCTGCAGGATAGAAGCCTTAGGGTCATGGTGATGCCCTACGTAAAGAAACTGGTAACTGGTCCAGAATTACGTCTTGCTCATCTCAGCACCTGGCCATGTAGAATTCTGTGGTAATTCTTGTGTGGATGAAGGAAAAAATACCCCTCTAGCAGGTGGCTGGGTTGGGGTTTTTAGGTGATGGTGGCCTTTCTGGTATAGTTTTCTGTTTTTAAATGGTGGCTGTTCAGAGGGATAAGAGTAAATCCTGAGAGATGGGATAAAAGTCAGAGGGCAGGGGAAGCTGTTGGGGCTGCAATACAAATTCATTTAGCACATTGCTCTGCAATTTATCACTGAGGTCTCACCTCCATATATGTGGTGTGTGCTGCATATTTAGGGACAGGGATAAAACACAGAGGGAAAAGGGCTTCCCTCTTCCTTGTACCAACACTCCAGTTTCTTAAACTAGGATTTATTTACTGGCACACAGAACTGCTGATAGAGACACCTAAAAGTGTTTTGACCCATAGATTTTCATTGAAATAGGGGTGGGCAGCTGGAGTTGTGCCCACTCAGAACGACATCTGAAAGGGGCTGCCTGGTGTTAGCCTGCTTAGACTCATTTCAGTGCCCAAATTTCAGCTTTTCCATGAAGCACCTAGTTCTGAAAATAACAGCCAAAGCACAAAGTGGTACTTGTGAGCAACATTAACAGCAACAGAACTTTGCAAAAAGTTGGATATTTAACTGTTTGACTGCTGAGATCTTGCCTGCAAAAAGGCAAGGTCACTTGCTCTGGTTCCATAATGGGAGCAACAGAGGAATATGCTGTGCAAATTCCCAGCCAGCTCAGTGCCTCCAGGCAGAGGACCTGATAGCCAAGGCTCTCTGCAGGGCAGCTTGCAGGTGGGCTGTGAAAAGGAAACCCCCCCTCACCAGGAGATCTGCAAGTTCACAGGGTGCAAGGGATGGCCAAAATTGGCTTGAAGGTGGGGGAGCAATAAAAGAAATGTTTGCAGAAAGCCAGAAGTCCCAGCTTTTATTTGCCTAACCAGCCCCAGGTGGGAGAAATTTGTATGCATGGTGGCTAAGGAAAGTTTTCAATGGAAATTTAAAGAAAAGGGAAAGATGGGCTTTGTAAAATCTGAAGGACTTCCCTATGCATGGGGGCATGTGTGGAAGTGGCTGAGAGGGAAAGACATTCCAGGAGAAAAATGCAGACCAAGAAAAGAAAGAAGGAGCTTCAAAGGCTAAAGGACCTTGAAGACAAATGTCCATGCTTTCCTATGACAAATGGCCAGACAGTCTGCTCTGAGCTGCAGATGGCTGTAGCACTGAGGAGAGATGGCCAGCTTGCAGGTGATCATTGTGGCAGTACCACCACCACCTTCCCCCTTTCTTCCTTAAATCCCTGCTCTTAATAGAAAACAAACAAAGAAAAGTTTCCTGTTATCTCATGCTGAAGACTTTGTTAAGATGCTGGCTCAGAATCAGAGCCTTTTACAGAACAAAACTTTGTCACTCTGAACTCCATTTAATTTCCATTTCAATAGGAAACGTTATCAATTCCTTCACTGAAAATTCAGAATTAACTGCCTTTAGAAAATATTCCATTTTCTGCAATGTGCTTAAATCCATCTGTGGCTATATTTATTACAAATCTTTTTTTTCAACTTGCTTGAACTGTGAAAGGGGGAAGGTCAAACCATACAACCTCATAAAATCCCAGTGCAAATGTAGGGACTGTCAGGAAATTTCATAAGTTTAGGATTTCTGGTGTTTCAAAAAGAAAAATTGATTGTCCTTTTCCCATTTGCCTGGAGCAGGTGAATGAAGATACTTCTGAGGCCATAATTTATTATGTCTTTACGGATTCACTGAAGCATTTATGAATATAGCCCAAAGTCTCTTCACGTTAGATGCTTGGTATCACATTATTTTATACAGAAACTCAAAGAGCAAACTTGGCTTTCTGTACGAAGTCATAAACACTAGACAGCTCTGCGCACAGTGAGATGGGCTGCCAGGTGGTGCATCCAGGGAGGCTTTAAGCTCTTCTTTAACCCCTCCCTGACCCACACTGCTCCGGCCTGTTCCATCTGTGGGACATGCGTTGACAATGACCCTTCTGTGGGAAGTTCCACTCTGCTCCACAGCAGTGGATAAGTAAGTGAGAGAGGAGATGGGGATTGGCTGGACACACTGCATGACCTGAGAAGGATGGGGGCAGCAGCACTCACAGGAGGCTGGAGGCATATCCCCAGTTTCATTCTGAAGATGTGTTAAGTCATCGGTCAAATGGAGTCTGCAAATTGATATCTGCAGCTGACAAGGCTCAGGAGGAAATTCTTTTAATTATGCTAGGAATAGCACGATTAAAGGAGGTGATGGGTAGGTGTGCAGCATGAGGGACAAAGGGAAACTCATTTTTATCATGTCTGAGAGCAATCCTACTGTGACACAATAGTCTGTCTATCAGCCTTCTTTCAGTGAGGCTTTAATTAAATAAGAAAATTAAGTAACTATAGTATTGAAGTTTTCAGATTTTGGGGAAAGTGGTTAAGGCACCTTGAGACAAAAAGGTGCTGGGTATCTCCTGCAATGCAAAACAATGTTATCCAGTGCAGGATCAAGCCCATTGTGTGCCAAGGTCAAACTTTAGCGCACATGTGTTGGATGAGACTCTGCTGTCTTCCTCCTTGCAGTGACATTAACTATTGACCAAGACGTGGAGATGGAAGTGAAAATACACATAAGCATTTCTTATTAATGAAACAGTTTAAGCAATTCATACTACAGGGGAGCCGAGGAAATTTGGTCCTTAGTAGTTGCAGGAAACATTCAGAACTTGCATCCTAAAATTCAGAGTCTGCTTGAAATGCTAATGATGCCCATTTGAAAACAAAATTACTTCAATCAGGGCACAGTCAGGTTCCAGAAGGCAGCATTGAAAGTGCCGGGATACATGTCAAACTTATTCAGCAATGTGTGCATGCCCACGTTGAACTGGTACAAACCACCGGGAAAAGTATGAAGCAAAGGCTGAGCTGGCCCCCTGAATGTGGTGAAGGAGTCCAACATGAAACCTGGATCGGTGTCTGAACTTCATCAGAGAGTTCTTGTCTCTACATAGCACATACAGGTCTGAAATCGTAGCCTGTGGTTATTCATAATCTGTAACTACTTGAAATCTATAGGCCTTAGTAACTTGAACCCAAGAGTAACATAAAAACCAGCAGAGAAGTCTTCTGAACTAAATCTTTAAGCCCTGGGAAAATCCCCCCAAAATGGAAGTGGGAGAAGGGAATAAAAAGCAAATAAGGAGACAAGCAAGAGGGCCTTAAAAGCATGTTTTGGGCCAATATTTTAAACAGCCAAGGGAATGATGCTGGAGACAATGAGCCAGTTATCTTGGCATTGATCCCAGGCATAGCCCAGGGAAAGGCTGACTGGGGATGCAATCCATTAAAAAAATGGGAAGATGATAGCATTAGTAATTCCAATCAACATCACTTTATGGAAACCATAATGTATTATGGAAGCAAATATATTTTGTCAAGTATACTTGATAGTGTGTTTTTGATAAAATCTTAAATCTGTAAGTTACAAAAAATGGTATTGCCATAAGTACCTACATTTTTGTGTTTGGGGGAAAAGAAGCACTAAACAAAACCAATGTAGCTCTCATTCAAAGAATTATTAATGTGAACTGAGAGACTGAAAAACTTGGGAGTAGGGAAGTGTAATCCCATGGAGAGTGGTTTTAGTGAAGTCCAATGGGTGCCTATTCTTGATCCAATGCTATTTAATACAAGCTTTGTAACCAGGACAAAAAGATTTGCTTCTCTGGTGACAATGGCTGATGTAAACCACATGCATTTTCATGTAGGCATAGGTGCAGTGACGAATTTAGAAATAAGTTGAGTAGATCAGGATTATAAGATGGGGGGTTGTATTCTGGAAATTTGTGACCCTAGAGCAGACCTGGAAGTCATTTGAGATAAATTACAGAATATGTTGCTTCCAGTATAATGACTTAGCCAGAGCAACAAACAGGTTTCAAGAGCAACTGAACAAGTAGAAACAGAGAAATGGTGTAATACTTACATGCAATGAAATTATCTTTCTGTGACAGCATTACCATTACACTGCATCCACGTACTGGTGTCGAGGCCTCAGCAGGGGTCAGGAGGGCTTGGAAAGTTCCAGGAGAGACATTGCTTTCCCAGTACAGGCTGCAACAGCATGAGCTGGTTAGTATTCACAGGAGAAGTTTCAGATAAGAGCCTTTATGTCCTGTTTAAGAAGATATTTCTGTTGCCAGAGAGATCCTTAAGAAGACAGAATGACCTAAGATGCTCTGGTGCTTCATCTGTATTAGAGAACTGGATGGGCTTGAAAACAGTGGGAGAGAAGTAAGGTGGGTAAATGGTTTTGTCTCTGCAATCAGATTAGGATGAATCTGCAAGTGGTTTTGTAAACTCCAGGTAACTCTGACACAGGCATTTCCTATGATGTAGCCAGAAGGTTCAGAAACAATCAAAAAGTGTGTTCTGTCTCTCTACCATTCCACCCCCACAAACATATTCAAAGTAAAACCCACGCTGTAAAAGAGTGTTTGAGATCAATGGCCACACTTCCAGGGCTCTGAATAGGTAAGATCCATTGCCTTGTAAGAAATTAACCCCAGAGTGTGGTGCTTTTGCAATACAAGATATTTTTACTGAGTTTGTAATGTGCTGGTGTAATATTGATATACCTGAGGACATACAACGTGTGTTTTTGACCTGAAGAAATGTGCTCCAACATTTCTCAGCCCAGCAAAACATTGCTAAAGTGGGATTCCTACCAGAAGGGCTCATTTGTACCATCAGCGGTTTGAAGAGCTGCTTCTCAAATGACTGGTTCACTGCCTTTTACAAAATAAAAAAAAAAAAAAATCTCACTTCTACAAGTTATTGTGTTATACAAAGAATGGGCAAGAAATACACAAGGAGAGTAACAGCAAACAGACGTGGTGCTACGTGAGACACACAGCTCATTTTAAACACTCTGGTCTTAAAGTCTGTTGGTAGTTTTTAATGATCATTTTGGTGAACAAAGGATGAAGCTGTAGAACTTTACTTTCTCTGGAAACAAAAAAAACCATAAAAAGTCTTACTGAGAACTCGGACTCCTTCCTTGGCAGCCGTGGCCATGGGGAGGGACATGCTGGATGTGATACAGTGAAACAACCAAGGTACCAACTCCAGCAAAGGCAGCAGCAGCCTCCAAGCCCTGCAAGAGGCTGCAGTCCAAAGCACACACTAAACTGATGGGTTACAAGCCAGAACTTTCCTTCCACTGTTAATAAAACAGAGAAATGGTGATTCCTCTGGGCTAATGTCTGTGTGATTCATAAGACGTGGAAACACGTGACTCTGGAGTGGAAAGAGAGAAGCACAGACGTGGTTGCAATCAAAAAGCATTTCCACACAACCATTCCCCATGAAACTGGAGCTAACAGCTTCTGTATTTTAAAAACAAAACGTTTTTTTTATGTGTTGTGTCAGATAGTATGACTATATAGGTGTAAACAAGCCTGCATTGTCTTATGCACGTCCATAAATAAATACTCAGTAAGTTCAAAGTAGGTCTGGATTCATAAAGCAACACTCTTCTAATCTGTATTCGGGTCTCAAGCGTATTATCTGTAATTTACAACCAATTTAAATGGCATTAACAGTCTTCCCCTTATGGGAATTTAAATTTGCATCCTACCATTGAATTAAACACTGATTGCATATTTTCTATAGGGGACGTAATGCTCTTTGAAGCTTGTTTTGAATAATAAAGCATCTATTCATGCACATGGTGCAATGTGTTTCTTTGTCCTGAGTGTAATTGAAGTAAAATGTGAGTTAAAGGGATTTTTCCTCTAGCCACAGGTTTGTTGATTACCATCTATTTTCATCTATTCAAGGTTTTAAAAAGGAAAAGAAAAATACAGTAATCTCTTCATGCATTTGGAACCTCATTTACCACTCAGAGCTTTCCTGAGAGTGTCTGGGATGAACAATCAGAAGGTCAAGTTTCAGTCCATCTTTGGAGAAGGAGAAGAGGAGAAAGGAACAAAACAGTGCCCTACCCTTCTGAAAAGAAAAATAATAAAGAAAAAAATAAACAAATACCACAAACTAAAAGCAAAGGGAAGCAGACAACACCACATCTAAGCTCCAGGAGAAAGATCTTGCCTACTTGTCAGGTAGCTGTTCTGTACGCTGTCAATCATTGCACGCTGGGAAAACTGCAGCAGGGATGACTTCAACATTAAGGAAGCAAATAGGGTGAAATAACATTGTTGACCTTTTTGTGTTTGATTTGTAAGGGAGGAATAACTGAAATAAATAATAAACTTGAGTTACTCCTTTCTGGATTTGAAAAACAAGCACAAAGGCATCCCAAAGGAAACGGTTCTGGCTGATGGCTGTGTGGTTTGCCAGCAGTATGTCTAGCTCCTCCAATCACAGCCACCCTGCCAGGGAGAGGCAGCCTAGGAGGACTTTCAGAGGGTGACCTGATGCAGCAGGAGTGGTGGAAATGTCCCCCACTGGAGCCATCCCTGCCACCTTCTCTTGTCCCATGCACCTCACCAGGCTGGAAAGCTCTGCTTGCTGATGGTGTTCGGTGCACTCAGCAAACCATCTAGAGAAACTGAGTTCTCCCCTAATTCTCCTGTACCAGGGCACAGCTGCAAATGAGTTAGGCAAAAAACCTCCCTTAAAATCTGGAGGATTTAAGTGATTTTTTTTTTCGCTGTTCCTTCCCCTAAAGGTGATCTTCATTTTCAGATGCAGGCAGACTTGAGTCTAATAAAGCTGTTGCAGTGTCAGTAGCTGTAATATTAATGATCCTGGCATTTATCCAGAAACTACAGAGAGAACGCAAAACACAGTTGATACATTGGGCATTTATGCAGTGATATAAATAATGGTTTAGAGTGATTTTTTTTTTAAATTTTTCACCATTGCCTAGTTTCCACATTTTTGAAAAAGCAGAGTCTGCTTCTGTTGAAACCCTTGTTTTCCTTCAATTCTCATGAAAGCTTTAGAAAAACCAGAAACTACTGGAAATCAGAACTTCATGATGATTTGTGCCTTTCCTTTTCTTAAAAGGTGATTTTATGAGTCCTTGAGGAACAAGCACTGTTTAAAAATTGCTGACTGTGTTTTAGGAAGGGGCAGGGAGGATTGCAGACCATGGCCTCGATCCCGTTAGGACGAAATATCAGACGGTAACTGTATCTCTGGACTCAGCCAGTTGCTGAAGATTTCTTTACAGACTATCTTAAATTACTTTGGTTAATATTGTATTGGTGCTATAAAAGCAGGCACCGCCAGTGCTGTGGTTGCATGTGTAGCAAACATCAAAGCCACACCGTCCAGAGATAGCAAGAAGGCATCGAGATAGTGAGGGACATAAATACTCGCTTTCTTTCTTTTGCTTTCCAAAACAGTTTCTTCATATCATTTGCACACGAGAGACCGTGTATGGTCCCTGGGAACCTTGAGGGTAATTGCCACATTCAATTTGCCTCTAATGAATGGCTCAGGAATGATAAATGCTCTTTGATAATCAGCTCGGTACCACTGGTATGTAGTATGGGTAGGATACCCTGGACCCCGACCCTCTCCCAGAAAGTCATCCTCCCCCATTATATATTGAGAGGCAAGGAGTCACAAGGGCAAAGAAGGTTTGTTAAGAGGCACATACCCAAGAGTGGGCTGCAGCCCCATGGCCACCTTGTGTTGATGCTGTGCCCTCACTGTTACCTTCTCCAACAGTGCGGCACAGAGAGCCAGAGCAAGAAATTATGCCAACAGGAAGGTCCCGTGGCTGGGAAGCCTACAAGGGTCAGAAGGAAACACTGGCAATTCCTGGCACAAAGCAAAGCTTAAAGTGAATTAGAGCTTCATGACTTCTAATCCTGGCTCAGGGAGAGTATGGGTGATTCTGGTTGTTCCTGTAGAGCTACTCATGTGCCTGGCACTGAAGGCAAACTGCAGCCTGCAGCTACCCCGAGCTGTGTGCAGGCTGGCACAGCTGCCCAAGCCCAAACCCACTGCCAAAACTCCCCCTCCTCCTGCCAGCAAGGGTAATCAGAGTCCACCCTTTCCTCAAAATGGGGCAAATTTATCATTTTTCAGAGCACAGGCTCACACAGTGTTTGGAAGGCCTAGGGAGGATTGTACTGTATTCCTTCATTAAAGGCCAAGCTCTGGTTTGCAGCCCTCCATCTGTGCTGCCCCAGTCCTGTAGAAGGGCAATGTATGTTCCAAGTACTTGGGGCAGCTGAGCAGTCCAGCCGACCTTCACCATGTGTTCTTTCTTTTTCTAGAAATAAAACAAAGGCCAAATTTCTTCACAGATATGATAAGTCCAAGTTCAAGCTGGGAATGCTGGAGTGGGTGTTGCCCATCCACCAGCAGTCAGAGACAGCGTGCAGTAACTCCGCTAGAGATTCCCATTTTAAACAGCTTAAACTCAGCAATCCTAACAGGGCTGGCTGAAGAGCCTGTGCCTCACTCCTTGTTTGACATACTTTGTCATCCTGGGAAAATGCCAGTGTAGAGTGACATGGAGGGGAAAGAAAACAGATATATCCTCAGGTGTAGAAGTCGCTGCTGGAGCTTTCCAGAGAGCCACACGCAGCCCCTCCCCAGCATCTTCGTTAGTGATGTGGAAATAAATACAAAATCACTGCTGATAAAACACCCGAAGAAAGGCAGGAGGGTAAATAAAGCAGAAAGACTAGCTGAATCACACAGCCAGCTGCACCCAGACAAGCAAAATGCATTTTACTGCAGGCAAATGGGAAGGAAAAGTACAGTCCTGAGGGTGTATCTGGGGATGAGGCAGAACAGCAGGAAACACAGCAGCCTTGGAAAAATGCTGGAGATCATGGTGGAGCTGATAAAAATACGGTAGACGTTTCCTAAACTGTGGAGAATTTCTAAAACTTTGGGACAGGGCTGATAGTTATGGGCATCTTCTAAATAAGATGGGATGCCTTTCAGTACTTCCAACCAGGTTGTCCAGTCTGCCATATAGGGATATCTCGGTGACATTTATATGGGAGGGTGGCTTCAGCAGATCTGATGAGCTCTGCTGGCTTTAGACTTTATTCAACTATGAAATTGCCACACTGCTTTATAATCTACTATAAATAAATAAACAAGACATGGAGCTGAGCTCCCATAGCAAGCCCTCTGCCTGCTTTGCAGGCCTCCACAGCATGAATTTGTGTTTAAAGAAAAAATAAGAGGACAAAGGTGACAAAGCAGACTCAAACATCACTATTGCCATAGCAACAGTGGCATTAGCCTGACACAGCAGCAAAAACCAAAATACACCCTTCCACAGAATATCGTGCAAGTTAGGAAATTGCTAGCCCTGTATTGCACACAATGTAAACAACTAAAATATAAATGACTGCGGATTGCTCAGTAAAATGATTAATTGCTATTTAAAAAATGGATTTTCTCTAAATAAATAGTATATTTATAATCTGTAAAATCTATTTCCCTTGACACTAACAGCCAAAATAAAAACAATCGCAAGTTGTATATATACTAACAGTGTGGAATAGCTTCTTTGCCTGGAATCTGAAGCCACTAAGGCAGCAATATTGTAGGGGTTCCCCCACTGCCCTTTTGCCTCGGCTCCTGCCAGCAGTGCATTTGGTGACGTGACTAACATCTGTCACATGTGGTTTGTTCTTTCTCTCCTCTGCTCTCTGGGGAAGAACTGTGTGTACAGGGGAGTATTTTGCATTGGTTTTCTTTTTTTTTCCCCCTCTTCTTTTAATGTACTCACCAGGCTGCATTTAAATGCTGAAAGTTCAGAGCAAACAAACACACTGTGTGCACTAAGAAAAAAATATTTCTTAGTCTCCTGTAGGATTTGTTACTGCAGCCTCAGACAAAAGGACTGAGGAAAGTCTCTCTTGCCCAGATGAGTTTAGAAGAGACAGTTTGCTCAGTGCGGGGTGAGCACTTGCAGAATTCATGTTTGGCAGCTGTCCTTATCTTGGTGCTTTATGGGCGGGTTGAGAGGATGAGTGACAGCAGTGCCTCCCAGATGTATGGACAGGGTGACAAAGGGGACTCAGAGACAGGTGTCTGAGCACTGGTGTCTTCACTACACTGCAGTAGCAACTCTGCTTGGGGAGATCAGGGGACCAGCACCAGTGGGTGCCGTTCCCACACAGGCACAGTGAGGTTTTAGGGACCCTGGGCCAAGGCTCTAGAGGTAGTTCTGGAGATCTTGAGACTGACTGTTAGTCTTTGTGACACCAGGACAGAGGGCAGAGAAGAGAGTCTGATGGGTTTGCAGCAGGCTGGTTTCTGAGAAAATGCTAAGCTGTAGCTCTCTGTCCAGAGAGCATCCTGCAACCCATTGCCACACCCAGATGGAAGCTACATGTACTTCATGGGCTCCTAAAGAAAAAAGGTAGAAAAAACCACCAACCCAGTGTATATCAGTGTGAAATAAAGTTGCTTTCCGGAACCTCTTCTGGAGGCTGGAGGCAGAGATTGGGGGGTGCTGATGGATCCCTGGGCATGCAGTCCCCTTGTCCCAGTTGGCAAGCCAAGGCCACTGCTGTCACTCAGTGCTGACAGAGCAACCAGGAGCAGCTCCTGTCAGCCCTTAGGGCCACCTGCCTGCGTTCCCTGCCTGCCTGACTGCCCAGGAGCTGCCCACACTGCTGCAATCCAGTGTTTTCTTTTGGCAGCGGCTGAGCACACACGGTCTGGGTGCTGCAACCAGAGTGGCAGGGAACTCCCAGGGGGACACAGTGAGGGGGATGTACTGGGGAGAGAGAGCGGGTCCCATCTTCCTGGAATACTGAATGAGCCCAGAGCTGAAGCAGGTAGCCAGACAAAGAGCAGCAGTCCCTCCAATAAAACATAGAAAAAGTGAAAGTGAAGGTTGATTTTTTCCCATTGCAAACTATAAAATTGTCGGCCATCTCTAGGTGCTATTAATCACACGGTGCACACCTCAGGGGTTTTCAGACGTGGTGGAATAAGAGTGACTTGCTCTGCAGGGCAGCCAGCCACCACCGTCCCTGGGGACAGAGGGCTCTCCTAATTACTACAGAGGAATGAATAACGCCTGTGCTGGTCCTGAGCCAGAAAGCCACACACCCGAAGCTAGGCAACTCCACCACCTTCACTACCATAATGCAGACAGTACGAGGATAAATCCAGGTGGGAAGAGGAGATGCTATCCAGCTTTATCTGGCTGTTATACATCCTCTTTCACAGTAGCCTTTTTCCCTCACACTACGCATGTGTGTATTTAAATTGGTTACAAAACAACAAATGCCCTTGCTTTTTATTTAAGTTTGGCTTCATAACTAGGGATCATTCCACTTCATGGTGTAACTGAGACGGATCAAATGGAATTCAGCCCTCACAGACAGGGATTTATGCTGTCAGAAAACAATGCTGAGAACAAGCTTGGCAGTGTTTGAGGGAGGCAACACATACAACTTCTGCAAAAGAAAATAAATTCATAACATATACATCCCAAAGTTGTTTTTGGGAGATAATTACAACTTCCACATACACATAGGAATTTTATTTTTTTTTGTAAAAGTGTTAGCTTGATATGTATTTTTATTGTAATGAGATTGCAACATATTATTTACATTTGCAGTTAAATCTTGGTGTTGGTCAGATGTTCTTAGAAGCCAGCAGAAAACCAAAGAAAAGCAGGTAATGAAAGTTGACTTGCAATATTTGCAGTAAGCTCCTATTGGTCACCAAGCCTAATATATTCAACACTTTAAAAAATTTCCATAATCAATTAATTCTGTGAAATTATTTTTTTTAAATTAAAAAAAAATAGATAAACCAGAGGCATTTTCCCTCAGGGGATATAAATTCTTTTAAAGACTCAGCTCTGCTCAGGGGCTTATTGCAGAGTGCTGCCTGTCCAGGGAGACAAATACCATGTCCTCTTCAAAGTTACATGAAGATAATTTCAGCTTTCGGTCAGGGAATTAGGAATCAGCCCATCACAGATATTTAAGCTGCTTCCATCTTCTTCAAGAAACATCTGTTTCTCAAGCAGATTACCACAGCTGGTGGAAATGCTATTTTATTGTCATAATCTAGAATAAAAAAGGAACATGAGCTGCTGAGGAAGGGAGGACAGTTGCTCTTCCCCTCATCTGCATGAAGCACAGAAATGCCTGGAATGGCTGGTTGTGAAAAGGCAACCAGCCTTTCCCAGAGGAGCAAGATCTGCTCTGCAGGGATGCAGCTGCAGCACAAGCCAATCTGTCAGCCAGCAGTGGCCAGAGCCACTTGGAAGTGGAAAGACTTTCAAATGAAGAGTTATTTAAAACCCTTGCAATTACCCATTTTCTCCTTTTCTATCCTCTGTCATGTCAGACATTTCCCACTCGTGATTTGCCCTTTAATAGCTGCAGAGAGCACCAGGTTGGTGCTGCAGGCAAGTGGAGGGGGTAAGGAGCCAGAAGCCAGTCTCCCTGGAGATGCAGATGATTTCCACCAGTAGCTGGTAACACTGACTACCTTCTTGGGCCCCTCAAGCTGAGGTCACTGGTGTTGCAGTTGGAAATACAACCATGAATGTAGGACCTTCTGTGTTGCCTTTCAAATTACTAGGCAAAAAAAATTGTCCAGAAAACCAAGGTTGATTTGTTTTCCATTGTATGTGGTTGGCAGTGTTGAGCAGTCTAACACAGCTGACGCTATCCTGGCAGTTTGGGGGCCATGATTTTATACCCTTTGGAGTGGTGCATATAGTGGGGTTCAATGAGAAACGTCACATTTTGGTATTTCTGCAGCTGCTTCCAAGTGAGCCTGTGAAAACCAGAACCCACATCGAGGTGCTCCAGTCGGGGTGGGGGGAGGGGTGATGGGGAGCAGTGACAGGAGCACCTCGCAGACCTGTGCTCTGGGGTGCCTTCAAGGGCCCCCAGGCACCACTAGGGTGGAGAAAAGGTGATAGATCCTATTCAGGCTGTGGGAAACCCTTTCCCCAGATGTCTCAAATCTAAACCAAACTAGTACCTTGCCTGAAAACTGGGATCACAAAGAAAGCCATGTCCACTGCTCTCTATCGTCTGATACCAGAGTTCAAAATCACCTTTGATATGAGAGTTTAGATTAGAATGCAGAAATCCACATAAAAGGCTTTCTACTGATGTTGAACTGTGCTCCCTACCCTAGGAACAGTTTATTTGGTACTAAAATCGCCTTTTTCACTGATAAAGGGAATAAAAGGTATTTCTTGAGCTCCAGACAGCAAAACACAGGGGTTTGACACACTGGATATACAGCAATGGCATAGTATCCAGCCTGCCCTGCAAAGAAATAGATGTATTTCTCTTTCCTCGTTCCTGTGCCAGGAATAATAAAAAGGAGGTAGATACTTAATTTATCCTTTATATGCCTTTCCTATAAACCTTTCCTTGGGGTTTCCCTTAGTTAAATATTTTTGAACATTTATACATTAATGTGCTCAGAATGTGGGGGGAATTTGCAGCAGAGTTTATTTTCCAATTATTTTCTCCCTCTTTGTGGGTTTTCACAGCCTTTAAAATGTATAATACATTGAAAAGGTGCCCAGCCTTGTAGAAAGGTGGCTGAGAAAGGAAGAAACAAAAGGACATTCCCTTTTACCCACAAGCTATCTCTGTGGGGTGAAGCACCTTTCTTTCCCACTCTTTACAGACAGGGGAGAGAGGGGAGCATCATCTCCTTTTTTTCCCCCACAGCCGTTCTTGGGGAAGGTCTGTTTCAGTGGCATAACAGTAAAGAAGCCAGTGGGGCTCAACCACCCTGCCAAGGAGGTATGCTTTCATGCCTTCAGGTATCTCCTGGTGTATGGTAACACACTGCTGCCTCCTCATTTCCAGGTTGGGTACGTGGAGGCATGGACTGACTCAGTGCTGAGAGATGAGTGGCACCTGGCTGCTCACTGTCCTTACCATCTTGAAAGTGTCGTAAGTCACCTGCCTGGTGTCTGGATCCCAGGTAAACCAAGGGTTTCATTTATCATGGGGCCATGGAATAATAATTCGGTCTGGCAGGGACCTCTGGAAGTGTCTACCCCAAAGCCAAAGCAGCTCTGGGATCACACTAGGCTGCTCAGGGCTTGGTCTTCAAAACCTTCAAGGATGGAGCCAGCACAACCGCATGGGGCAACCTACTCCACTGCCTGGCTGTCCTCATGGGTGAAAGACTTCTCCTCATACCCAGCCGGACCATTTTGTTTCAACACTTGCCTTCCTACCATGCCCCACCACAGAGAGCCTGTGTCCATCCTGATGACATTCCTGTAGGCACTGGGGAGCTGTTGGGTCTTCCCAAAGCTGTCTTCTCCAGACTGCACAAGTCCAATTCCATCGGTTTTCACTTAAAACAATGCAGGGATGCAAAATACCAGCAAAAATAAAATCCAACCTATCTAAAGAAGCCCAGTGGTTATCCTCTGGCATACCCATCAGTGTTTTCCTAAACTATCACAGTTACAAGTATAGTTTAACAAATAATTTTCAGCCTTCCTTGACCTGAAAACCTTTGCTTTATCTTTGGATCTGTATCCCCCAGCTTTTTCACTGAGCTAAGAACCACTGGCCTTTGAGGCTGTGCAGCAAAGGGAGCACACTCCTGACTCTATTACTTGCCAAACTCCGTGGAGTAAGAACAGCCGAAGAGATTATATAATGCAACACCTTAACAATTTTACATTTTTCATTGAGCAGAAGTGACACAAAACACAATTTTAGCCTGGAAATTACCAAGGCAGACTTAAAGGGTTGGTTTTTGAAAACATGAAATGACAACCTGTTCTGAACCCATCCATTACATTCTCACTTTGATAAGGAGGATAACACGTGTAAGGAGGATGGAGTAAAGAAAGTAGGTTGGAAATAATCTTTAATTAAAAAAATAGCCAACAACAACAGAAGTCATGCCAAGCGAACCTTTGGAAATGTATGCAAATAGATGAAAGGAGGAAAATGAGACATAGCTCTTGTAAGTGAACGAAGGGAAGTCTTTAAATGGCTTAATAATAGGAACACGTTAGAAAGCAGTGAGGTTAATACAGAAATGACATAAAGCAGTGGGGGGTCTTGGACTAGATTTATTGTGCATACTAATTGGAGGACACTGAATACCAGATAATAGCTGAAGGATGAGGCTTTGGCTCTGTCAACATCCTCTTGCTCACAAAGGATGATCTGGCAGAATTTAATAGCTTCACAATATCACTGAGAGTGACACTTTAATAGGTAACAAAATGCTGTATTTCAGCACTGTGCAGGGGGAAACCACAAGAAAGCAAGAGTGGAAGGGGATGTCACCAAAGGCCTAGCTGGCAGCCTACAAATCTGAAAGCAGCACAATTTCCTCAGCCTCTCTCAGCCTGAAAAAGAGCCCAAGCGTTTATCTGAGGTGATATTAAAGCAAGCTTTAAAGTAACCGCACCAACAATTGAGACCACAAACGTCTTGTAAGACTTTTAATCCTCATACCCTTGCACTGAGTGAGCGAGCTCAAGCACTACCTCATTAAAACCTGAAAGTTAATTGGAGCAGGAAAAGCAAGCAGCTTTTACCGATCCTTACTGCCCAAGCTGAGGTAAGAGCAGAAATTACAGAGACAGAAAATAGATTTGCTTTTTCTGTGGTAGGGCTTTATTAACAATGCACACAAAAAATCACGTAGTAATCAGTGATGTAAGAGAAGTCATGGTGTGCGAATGTAAGCCTCAGCTTTGCAGCACTCAAGCTCTGAGTTACAAGGCAGACTTCTGAATAAGGAAACTATTTGCTAGGAAAGGCCCTTCATGAATACTTTTTTTCCCCCCATGTAGCTTTTAACATGCCAACACAAGAACACTCTTTATAGAGGTCAAGTGGCAGTCTCTGAACAAAAGCTTGATAGTCTTAGGAAAGCTCACTCCTTAAAATCAAAGTGTGGTGGCTGAGGCAACGCTTACACATTTGAGGCCAGACAGTGGCAATGTGAAGCAGGGTGTGTGGAGTTGCAGCTACTCCGTTGGTGCCACTGGAGATGCTCAGTGGGCTCTGCTGGGCTGGCAGCTATGCCACAGGGTCAGAGGACAGCCGTGCCCATGGGTACTTGGTGGGATGTCCTGTTGCATCTCCAATGGCTCCAATTGCCTGCAGACAGACAACAGACCATCACTGACCCCAGAAGTTTGTGCAGAAACACCCGTATTTTACCAAGAGAGCGTGCCCCTGGACTCCACAGTCGTATTCGCTAGATGTGCACTGACTGCCAGGGGAGCTTAAACTCCAGGATCACTCGTAGCCACCCCTACTGTGAGCAACTTCTGGATTACTATGGCAGAAACCGAATCCCATCTCATCCTCTGCTCTCTGGCACCTTGGTCACCCTGGCACTGAATTAATGAAACAGATATTCTTCCTGACACAGCTCCCACTTCAGTGTGAAAGAGTAAGGCATACTGTTTACTGTAAAGTGTTTATTTTTTTAAGATGCAACGCAGGGAGGTATGAGAACACATATGCCTTTTGGCCTGACCTCAGCAGAGCTCGGAGGTGTGCAGGGTGAGGTGTCATGTAAGTCACCATAAATAATGAGAAGGTATCAGCCTGCACCTGTCTTAGAAAGGTCAAAGCAGTTGCATCTCTCCCCATCTGCCTATGAGGGAAAATAATTTTTAAGTGATTTTTCCAGATGGTTGCACATGGTAGATCAGAGGGAGGAAGATAACTTGGGTGGCTAAGCACCACAAGCCCTGGCCCCTCTCTCATCCTACCTCCTCTGTGCAGCATCGCCCTTGAATCTCTTCCCCTCTGATTTTTAGGCATACCCTGTTCAATGGGTGCACAGTGTTTAACTCCTGGGGGAATCTGCAAACAGGATGTCCTCAGGGCTGCAAAGAGGAATTTCAATATAAAGTGAATTTACTGGCAAAGGATGTGTCAGTATCATGTAAAACACACTTGCACATGCAACTAGAAGCCGTCCAGCTAAAGATGATCAGATACTTATCTGCCAAGGCACATTGCTAGGATAAGCTGAGCATGTAATCTAAGCAGATGAACCACATGGTACTTGTTTAACTGGCTCCATTTGTGTGAAAGCACTTGAGTCAGATAATAAAAGAAATGTTTCCTCTTAGCTGGGATACAATTCTCTTGACATTCAGAGCACATCACCAAAATGGGGTTTCCTCTCACGTTTCTGAATGAACGCTGGCTTTGCTTAGGTAACCACAGCTGTGTCCAGACCTATAAACATGAGAGAACACAATGAACTGGGGACAATTTTTTTTTGAGGACATGGAAGAAACAAAACAAATGCTAGAGGAGCAGACTGAATTTAACCTAAGCCCTTAGCCATACCCTGAAGCCTGAGGAGCATCACTGGGCTGTGTAGCGCCAGGGTACTTGAGACAGGTGAGCACTGGGTGCCCTCTGCCCATGACACAGTATTTGTTCTTCAGGTCTGAGCCCTCTGGCCTCATCAGAATTTTCAGTTTGTTGTAAATTTTGGGAGCAGAGTAGAGGGCAACCTCCAGGAAGCTGGACTGGATGATTCAATAATTGCTTCAAGCCCTACACCCCTCATGATTGGAAAACATCCCACAAAATCCTTTGACAGGCTTATCGTGAGCTGGTACACTTATTACTTATTATGGAAATGACAGTACTGATTAAATTCACTAGGTTTGGTCCCTGAAGCTGTCTTCTATCTGTGTCAAGATCTCATTTGTATTTTCCGTAGCTGGGATCCGTCCCAAAGGCTAGGCCCTGGGAGCCAAGAGCAATACAGAAAACAAACTGGGCCCAAAGTTTGGCTTTTCTCCCCCAACATGAGGTGCTGACACACTCTGCCTTTTGCAAAGTGCCCAACCTTCTCATGTCTTGGTGGGTCCAGCTGCCAAACTGTATAACAGCACGATCTCACTGAGAGCCATATGTTGCTGCTGGGCTGTTTTGGGGAAAATTAAATTAAAACAATCCAAAACAGTTGTTTTAATGCCATTTCTTGTTTTCTCGAGGCCTTGGTCTCAAATTATAAAATGAGAAGGTAAAACCTATAGTTTCCTGTAACTTAAGGGACATGTTGGACACTTAGGTATCACTGCTGATGGGCAGCATGGAGACTCCCAACCCTAAGTGAGCTCTTGAGAGAGAAACTGGAATTAGGCAGGAAAACTCAGGAAGAATAGCGGCTTTATTTCAAAATTCTGCTAAAAGCAAAAATTGCACTGCATTTCATTACTGTAGTTCTTATCTTTCCCCAGGAAAACATCTTCAAGCCAGTGGCTAACTTCATTTCACAGAATTTTTGCTCCCATCTTCCCACTCCCAGTATTTCTCTGCGTGTGTGGTTATCATAACACAGGTACATTCAATCTACAGGACTGAGCCTCACACTCAGAAACCCCAACGTGCAGGTTATCACTGCTGCAGGACATGGAGAGCTGTCAGATCAAGGATTGAATTGAAAGCACAGACCAGAATTCCCATGAAGAAACTGGTTTCTCTTCATAACGAGAAAGGCAGAGCTCTGTAGTGTTTGTCAGTTTGATCAACAGTGTAGATGAGACACCCAAAGTGCCCTACACCACCAACACCAGCAGCCTTGACCCTCGCTTGGCAAAGGCGAGGGGGACTGGCATGTTCAGTCCTTTGCTGACAGTTAAGACTTGAGAGCAAATATTGTAACAAAATATGTTTAAGGCAAAGGGAGAAAAAACATGTTTATTTGTTTTATGGAGACGGTGAGAACCAGACTTTGATAACATTGGTGAGTTCTGAGAGAACACAGCTCTTTCCAGGCTGGGTAAGAGATATTTGCTTTTAAAACAAACCTCAATATTGTAATGCTTCCTCACACCTACATTTCCCTCCCATGATTTTACACTGAATAGTCGAGAGTGGGAAGAACCACGCAGAATCAGCTAATATATCCAGAATGATGCTTTCTCTCTAGCACTGTTTTAATGCACAACATCAGTCATTTGTTTGCAGCCATTAGTTGTACTACACTGTTTTGTCTCCTCCCTTTTATTAGCACTGAACCTGGATTTCTAAGCAAGAGCACTCTCCTCTCTCATTATTCTTGCAAGGCCCAATAATAATGATGATTTATGTGGTGGTGGATGCTCAGGGCCCCAACAGTGGTGGTGTGGGTTCCATGTGGAGTAGAGCAGAGCTGACGGTGCCTCAGACAACATAGCTCCTACCCCAAAGGTGATCTAAATCTTCTGGGTGGGTGCCCTTGTTTGTCCTCCTCTGGTTCTGCCCTGGGCTGCCAGCATGGGAAGGGCACTCGGCAGCCTCAAACTCCCTGGCTCACTGGGGGACCGTGGGCATGTCTCCAGCACATCTCAGGGACACCGGGGTGCGGGGCTTCCCTGGCTCCTCTCTTCCTTCCAGGCAGCCTCCAGGCTGGGAGTGCTGGGGCTCCATGGGGGACCCCTACGCTTCCCTCTTAAGGTATTCACAGGTGAAGAGATGCTGCTTAGGTTTGGGTCATGTTCAGTTAGCATCTGGGAAAGTTAGAAAGGTCATTCTTTCACTTTTTATTTCCTCCCCTCAAGATTTCATCCCCACTAGAAGCTCAAGGGAGGAGACACCTCTGCACGTCTGGTTCATAGGACCTTTGACTCAGAGCTGTTTTCTCAACAGTGCTCTGTCAAGGGCAGCCTTTGTCTGGGCTGGGATAAAGGCACTTCCCTAATTAAGTTAGCTTAACCACCACTTGGGAAATACAATGTTCGCTAAACTCATCCACAGCCAGGCAGTGACGAGGATTGCAGCTATTCTGTGGGAATGGAGCACACGTCAATTATCCCCAGACTTTCAAAGCTGCAAAACCCAATAGTTTCCTTGGCAAAATCTGCCAGGCATGACATGACTGCTACTCACGCTCCACACATTTCCTAATGCAAAGGACTGGACTACCTCAAATACCATTTCCAAGAATAGCAAGGGCAAATGAACTGCAAATTACTAAATTCCTTTTATTGCTGGGAGCTACAAAGTAATTTAAATTAGTTTCAGTCTGAAGTGAACTGTGGGGCAAGCTGGGAAAATATAATAAGTGGTGACATTTTAGGAACACCTTTTATGATCATTTAAAGAAAATATTTCATCTCACACTAAGGTACTTAGTAGACTTAGGAAAGATATGTTCATAAAAAATCGCTGCTTTCTGTACATGCATAAATGCAGCACATTTAAATGCACATGTACACACATATGTATGCTTTAACATATAATATAAACTGAATATTTTTCATTCCCTTAGCAACTAGCTTTTGCAGAGAAAGGGACAGCAACCGACCCCAGGAGAGCATATGTTGTTATGGAAAGCTGCTATTAGCATTAGATTTGATTACATAATGCTCTTTTCCTCTTTCCTCTGTTGTAGGTGGGTTTACTGAGTGCATAGGTAAAATAATGATCTTGTACACCCATTGAACAGTTTCCTGCTCCAGGAACTACTTTTGGCTCCCCGCTGTGGTTTTGATTAACATCCTACCTGTGACTTCTGCAGATCTAAGCTAGTTTGTTTCTGCAGGCAAAGGAGAGAGGAATAAGCTACAGCACCTGGCACTGTATCATTGCAGCTGGAGTGGAGAAGTCATAAAATGCTCTGCCTTTTAATGAAATAGGATAGAGGGAATAGATGCTTCCCCCTCTTGCAGCATCACTGTGAAAATAACTCGGTCGTGCTGAGTGGTGTTAGCTGCACAAGCTCTGCATGTCACAACTGGAGCAGACAGAAACAACAATAAGGAGAGTAATAATAATAATAAATAAAAAAGAAAGTGGTTGGAAATCTTTCACACCGTCATGTTTTCTTTCAGTAAAGGTAGGTTAAATCTTCAGCCAGCTGAAAAGCAAAGAATGGGATTTGTCCCCCTTACAAATAATGGATCAGTGGCTGCAAACACTGGATGCAATATGTAGTTGCAGAAAGCTTTCAGTCAAGTGGAGATAACTTCTGCATGGTACAAAGCACTTTCTGTGACCTCAGTGTCCTAAATGTAAAGCAATACAGTGCTACTGTCATAGAAATCAGACTGCTGGGGGCTGAATGGCTGAAGGGAGCGAGGGTGTGATTTCAAAGGGGAACATATGGGGTGATGGAGGTGCCAAAGACCAGCCCATGCTTTGTTGGCAGGTTCTGCCTCTGTGTGTGTGTGTGTGTGTGTGTGTGTGTGTGTGTGTGTGTGTGTTCCTTAGTTTTGTTTTTCCTGGAGTTTTAAACTGTGCAATTTCTGTGCTACTTCTTCCAGTGTAACTAGTGTGCTCCTCCTGTCTGGTGTCTGGGCTGCAGGCAGGTGGAGATGGGTGGGAGGAAGTGGACCAGTGCCTCCAAGGACTCCTCCTGGGAGGGGAACTGGTCCAATATCCCACTTTGGAAGCAAATTTGAAACAGGTAGAGGTGATATCAGGAATGAAATGTTAGCACCTGGGTAACGTACAGGATGACCTCCACAGCTGTCTGGAGATGAGATGGTGGGGTTGTGAGGCAGCTTTTCCTAGGCCATCTCTTCTGAGAGGTTAGACAGAGCTCTGGATCTTGACATTAGGGGATAGCCTAGTGGAGAGGGTCACAGGTCTGGGACCCCTGACTGTGAAGCAAAACCATTGACAGGGAGCTTCCTTCCAGCTAGTCCTTACCTAGCCCAAAGAAAGCCCTGCAGATCTTAACAGCCTAGGTAGTGGGTTTGTAGCTCTGAAAAAACATCCTCCCACTGCAGGTATATTCCTTACAGACAGAGGTTCAGACAGAAAGGCATCATTTAACAGCCCAACCATATACCCTTCTCCCAGCTTCCCTTGTTTGGCATGACTCCCAAACACAGGATTCAGTCTCCAATGCTTACCTCTTCTCTGCCTTTGTCAGCTAGTTGGAAGGCCCCTTCTTGAGCTGTGTGCCTGAAGAAGCCTTACTATTAACCTACAAGCACATCAGCAGTGCTTCAGATGGGCAGGCCATGGGTGGAAAAAAAATGGAGTCAGGAACTCTGTGGATTTGCAAAGCAGCAGCTTTATTCTGCTCATTTAAGGCTGGCAAGGAGAGAAAAACATTATGTGTATTTTGTCTCAAAAAATACTACTGATAGATACTGTAGACCAAAGTTCATCTGGTTTCTTACCAGATGAGTAGAAAAAAATTCTTCATGTTTTCCTGTCAGTCCTATCCAGAAACGCAGAGCCTTTAAACTCACACAGAGCTTACTGCCCAGACAATCTTGCCTCTAAAGGAGTCAAATTGCACCTTACTAAAGTTTGGGTTGAGCTCAATAACCTATGAAAATCTGGGCTGATAGGAGGGAGCAATTTCCCAGAGCAGCCAGTTTTTGCTAAGTGCAAGCTGAATTTGTGGTAGCAACAGCAGTGCTGGAAAATGTCATATTATAACTTCAATGTCTAGATCTGTCTCTCTGCTTCGTGCTCCATTGTTTGAATTTAGGCAGTGGTTCTTTTTTTAAAACCTGAGGATCTAAGTTTGCTTTGGGAGTGTCTGTGCACAATACGCTTAATTTAAATTCTAGTACCAAAAATCAGTCAAGAGATATGGTGGAATGATGGTGTATTTAGTGCTGAAGAACATTAATCTACGAAGGGTAAATCCAGCTGCACATTGGAAGAAGATGCAATCAGAGAGAGCCACTTCCAGCCAAAACGGACCCTTTGGAATTGAGAGGAGTGGGTGGCTGGCAATGAATAATTTGTCTGATGGATTGAGTCTCCTGTTACTGTCTGTGGATAGTGAATGAGTGGGTTGTAGGTCCTTCAGATATACTTGATTATCTGAATGACATTGCAAATCTTAAATTCAGAGGCTCCATTAATTCCAAACACTGTTCTGCAGGTGCTCAATATTTAAAAGCTGCAAGCTGGTCATCATTACACAGAAATTGTAGGACACCATTTCTGATCTCCTGACTCCTGCCACATCGATATTTCAGCAGGAATTCCTGTAAATGTAAAATTATTTTTTCTTTACTCCTCAGGCATGAAACTGTTTCCATAAATGTCCATGCCAAAAAAACAGTGTTGTATGAATATGGAACAGAGCAAACACAAGAGAAACCATGGCTTACGTGGTTCTGTTTGAAGCAGTCAGGGGTTTGTTCCTGGAAATTCTTCTCACAATATGTACAACATTTCACATTAAAACATTTTTATTATGGTTTTTGTACTATTACCTGTTTTATTGCTGTGTAGTAATGTTTATGCACTGAGGACAGGGAATTTTAGAAAACAGGACAACAAGGAAAAGTCAAACAGCCTGGGAAGAGTTAATGCTCTCAATTAATGTTCATTTATTGCTATTGTGCTTGATAGAAATGCTGTTTGCTTGCTTACCATAAGCATTGCAGCACACTCATAGCTGTTTGGGCTTTGCACCTGCAGGCCAGTTAGAGGCAGGTATTTGTGATGCAGCTCTCAGTGACATGATCAGTTCAGGCTGATTTGAGAGGCTGAGCCTTCTTCCAGCTGCCCTTTTTGGTGAACTCTTATTCTTCCTGTTCAGGAGTTTATTTTCATGCCCACTCTGTCCCTATGGAGGACTCAGATCAGCGCAGGGAAACCCGCATGCCAGTCCCCAGGGCAAGGAAGGGTGGTAGGGAGGGGATGCTTGGGCAGGTGGGCTGGGCTGGGGTGCCCAGCACGGGGGCAAAGGCATGGTTTGATCAGGCTGCTGCACGTGCTTTGGTGGGGTTAGTTTGTATTAGACAAAACCAAGAGGCAGCAGTGAAAAGGCAGGCTCAAAAGGTTGCAAATGGAGGTCTGCCCTGCTGAGCTCCTGTGCTTTGCTTCTGAATTTGAATGTCATGATAAGATAAAAGCAAAAGCAGGTTTGTATTAGGCTGAGCAAACAAAAAGAGAGCAGGACTTTTCCATTTAAAATCCCAGCCAATGCAAAGTGTCTAATTTCCCCTACCCTTTTCAGGCTGCAGCACAAACCAAGCTATCTCAGCACGGTTGTTGACACCTACTGAAATAAAAATGCATGAAGTAATCTTTTTGAAGGTCACGGTGACCTTAATGTTTAGCACAAAATTCTCACTTAAGCTGAGGTTTCTGGCACATGCTTGTTTGTAGCTAGGGAACCAGGCATTTTGCTCGATAGAGACATGATCTTCCGTTGGCTTTGCTCATTCCCAGCCTGACTTGGCTGTGCCAGAAGTACAGTTGGACTGAAGAATGGCTGCTGATCAGACAAAGTGAATTCAAGGACACAGCTCAACACGAACGCTGAGAAACTGCTACATCACTTTCGAATGAGGGGAACAACTCGCACTTTCCTCTTTGCCAAATTAAATAAGGAATGGTTGCAAAGAAATGAATGAAATGCATTTTTGCTTGAGTGAAGATAGTGGGGCACCAAATAAAGGGTGATTTCTAAAACAATCTGGAGATTTTGAATTGCCACAAGACTCCAGGAACTGAAACTCTGCAGGTCATTTTGAAAACTTGGTTGTATTTCTCCATTTGTGGTAGAAGTGGGAACAGCTACAAAATTCGACATCTCAAAACTTGGCTTCAGCATGGATTTTCCTTTAAAAACAAAGATTCATTTGGAATGAAGTGCAATAACTCTAATATTAGAGTTACCAGTACACTCAGGGTTACTCTGAAATATAAAGTGATGAGGATTGAAGTGGGTCTCTCCACTGACAGGTTTTTCCACTCTTCTGAATATTGTGCTGCCATTAATAGTAAGATACAATACTACCAAAAAAGCTCCCAACTTACCTTGCAAGTCTTTAAAAAGACAACGGTTTAGGGTGAAACGGAAGGGGGCCTGTGCTCATGTGCATGTTATGAAGTTGCCCTTTGCTACCTCCCACCCACATCCCTGCTCTCAGCTGCCCAAGAGGAGAGAACTCAGGGAAGAGGGCTGAAGGACGGCAAAAGATGTGCTCAGCCTTTCCTGCATACCAAACAACAGGACCTGAGACATGAGGGAGGGGCTTATCTATTGGATTTTAAACCCTTCAAAGCAGATGAAGTATTATGAAAAAATATATGCAACACCTTCTTTAAACTAGTGTTGGGTATTTTTAGCTTGTTTTAAAACAAAATACTATATGGAAATTAGAAACAAATATCCTGCAAGAATCTCCATCTCTTTTCATATATGCTTTGAATAATAAGCCCTGAGTCACGTCTGTAGCTCTTCACCTTAGAAAGGAAGCGTTTAACAAAGTCACATACAAAATATAGGATATTGTGAGGTTTTACTGATTGTGATAAACTCCCATTAGAGTGACAAGCCAATATAATGTCACAAGAGAGGTGTACAGTTATTTAACACAGACAAATAATCCTGAAGCCAAAGAAAAACAGGCTGGCAAAAGGGAGCATGGCACAAATGAATACAAACAACAAATGCAGTGATGAAATCCACACATGAAACATCAGGAAAAGTGTCTCTTTCCCAGGTGCAGCATAGCATGGAGGGGACACAAATGCTGTGCTGCAGCAGCAAGCCAAGAGCTACCTCAGGAAGGGCACTGCATCTACCAGGGCCCTGAGTCAAGGCAGGAGGACCTTATCTGGCCTAGATATTGATTCTAATAATAAAAATGTTATTTTCCAAGTGACCACTCCCAGTGCAGAGAGATCTGCAGGTGCAAATATCACCTGACAGCACCTTGGGATTATCTTCATCGGGATGAAAGAAATATCTTCTCACACCAGGCAAGGTTTACCCAATGAGTTTGATGAGCTCTAGTTAAGACATAAACATCCAGGAAAAAGTATGCCATATAGACTGTAAACAAGGAGTGACTAAGAAAGAAAACCCCAGACATTTTCAGAATGCATAACCTGGTGCTGAAGTGCTCAAAAGACCTGATTTTTTTTTTTCACTGTGTGAGTTACTTTCTCAAACGAATGGTTAGTGCAATTCATTGACCAAAGCCATTGCTTCTGGTGAATATAGAGCCTACCACTGAGGTAAACTAAATTGGTAAGATGACATTGTTTTCACAGAAAAAGAAAACTTTCCACAATTACGTCTTAAACCCATATTGGAAGGGAGCTGAGGCATTTTGTCAGCAGAATTCTCCTTTTTTTGGTTAAAAAAAAATCATCTTACCAGCTAGACTAATTAACATGCAATGAAGCTTGAATGGGTGCCAAAGGATCTACAGCAGCACAGTAAATGGTCAGAAAACTCAGACAAGAACTTAGTGTTCCTGCCTTGTCATGCTTCTTTCCTCCACGTAGGTGGACAGACTGAAACGGGCTGTGTGACCTGCTTCTGTCAGAAACTATTATTCATGTTATGCCATTAATGCCCCTGGCTAGCTCGGCTGCCAAATCTAACATTAGGGGAAAAAAAGTCATCGGGTCGCTTTCATCTCTCAGGACTGGCCACTCCCATGGGCTCTGCCAAGGCTGGGATAAATCCCATGTTCAGTGATGGGCCAGGAGGGCCAGGCCTGAGGTCCTGCTGGGGATTGCAGGGGGAATTGCAAAGGGAATCACAGTGGGAAGTGCACAGGGAAATGCAAGGGGAATAGCAGTGGGAGTCAGGGTGGAAATTGCACTGGGAATTGCAACAGGAATCACAAAGTGAATTGCACTGGGAGTTGCAAAATAAATTGCAATGGGTATCACAGTGGAAATTGAACTGGGAAATGTACTGAGAATCACATTGAAAATCACATTAAGAATTGCAAAGGGAATTGCAATGGGAATTCCAGTGGGAGCTGCCCAGCTGCAGCAGGGGAGCCCATAAAATCCATTAGCACGGCTCTGATCCTTTACCTCCTCAGGGAAGGGGGCAGCATGTTACTCATTGCAGCACCTTTGGGCCCTGGTTGGCAGAATCAGAGAGTAGCAGGCACTGTGATGATCACTCATTGCTGCCAGGGCTGGCAAGACAGTGGGCCAGCTCTCTGAGCTCTCTGAGCAGGGACCCCACAGATGCTGGAGGGCAGGTGGTGCTGCCCTATGGCCATCCCAGGAAGGTGGGAGACCCCTCTGCATGGGGGCTGGCAGCCTTCCTCAGGATTATGCTTATGGCCAGCCCTCCGTGCCTAGGCCCGCACTAGCTATGGCCTGATCATCTGTATAAGTGATAATAAATAATTTAAAATTCAGGCTGGATACAGTTAAGCCTCCTGTTAAGCACTGTGTGTGTGAAAAGTGGGGTAAGGGCAGCCTTTTAAAAGGTGGTCAGACTGGTTATGCTACTCCTTGGTGAACTTAGGTAGTCTGAGCAGGAGTTAAAAGCAGACTTTGCTCAACAGTGAGGATGTTTATGGTCTTCTATGGCATCTTGTGAAATTAAATAGAGGCCTATGTTCAGGGAAGAGATAACTTCAGGTGCCTCAGCTGTCTAGGGTAGCAGAGCACTCCCATTTGGACAGGCTAACTAGCTCCCAGTGTTCCCAGTAGGGACATGTTTATCTTGTTTTCATCTGGGCTCTGAGTCAGGAAGGTAATAAAAAAATAACTCTTTTGAGTGTTCTTGCACTTTGTATGTGTTTTTACAGGAATTTACAGACACCTGGAAAAGGATATTTGCAAAATGACCTATGATCCTTAACCTGCAGTACACACTATAAATCTGCCACCCTAAGCATTGCCAGCCTTTTTGAATGAAAGGCTGCATTATAACAACACATGTGTATGGCTACAGGGCTGTATATCTTATTGGACCTCATACTCCAATCAACATTTAAAAATAAAAGAAAACCAATATAAAACCATCTACACATAAATTGTCTTGCAATGATTTGGCTCTCCCTTCTCCCTCGCCCCTTTCTACCCTGACTGATGGCTTTATTATACAAAGGACAGTAATAAACCTCATAGCTAAGCCAATGAACTTCTTCTCTCACATGTAAATACCTCCTTGGAGGATACTAGGTATGGGCAACAGAAGACTAATGACTTTTTTCCTCCATTTATTCAGTGTTAAGGAAGTAACTGTTCATCAAAACGTAGGCTTGGATGTGATAGATTCCCAGTTTGTATCTGGACACCAAAACAGACTTTAAGTGGAAGAGAAAACCAGTTAACATCTCTAAAGGGAAGGATGTTGCCAAGCACTGTGGGCTTAAGGTAGTGCTATATGAGTAACTTTTTGACTCAGCCTTTTGGTTCATCAGATGACATGAAGAAGAATCTAAACACAGGGTTGGATCAACCTAAAATAATTTTTACTTTTGCCTTATCGAAGGTCCCTTCCAGATCTCTCATTTACTAAATCTGGCTGTATATCTGACGAGAAAACATACACACACAGCTATGCCCGTACTCCTCTCACATGTATGCAGTGATACACTGGATGCCCTGATAACAAGAGCTGTAAGTTACAGTGAAGAATATAAACAGGAAAAGAGAAGCCCACACCATCTGATTTTGTTTGACCTACTTGGCTGATATGCTGATATTTTTTATTTGAGCACAATTTTCACATAACATCTAAAAATGAATATTGTGAATAGCCTATAGAATTTTTTGAAACATTGAAACCATTTTCCTTGGAGACCACTGATGATTTTGTTTTGACTCCTTAAATATTTTGCATATTTTAGTATTTAAAATAATCACCACATAGAGGGAGGCTTTAGCACAGCAAAGGGACTGACAATTGACTATAAATGGTGGTAGTTTTTCAAAACGTCTCAACATTTCCCTCCCAAAAAACTTGGTGGTAATAGTCAGTGTTTCCTATGAAACAGTCTGCTTTAGACAAAATCTGCATGTTGTGCCAAGGAACCATGCAACCAAATTTTTCAGCCAGCTGTCAAGGTCAGGCAGACTATTTCCCAGAAAAGTAAGTGAAGAAAGAAATAAAAAGAAACTAATAGTACAAACAAATGCTGCCCATATTGAG
Organism: Acropternis orthonyx; assembly: GCA_035583155.1. Lineage (NCBI taxonomy): Eukaryota > Metazoa > Chordata > Aves > Passeriformes > Rhinocryptidae > Acropternis > Acropternis orthonyx. Next base: position 103,539,138 of record JAWWEU010000001.1, on the reverse strand, counting down.
CTGTACCTTCAGAAGGTTTGGTCATAAGACTGAAGAGACTTCAGGGGGCTGCCTGAAGTCCCTGTAGAGAGGGGACTCTAGGGAAGCTTCACACCCACCTCACCTCCAGCCTTTGCCCCCTGGCACACCACTCTTATCCTGGCATTTGCCATAGTGGGCAAATATATAAAAGGGTGGGTACAGTGAGAAACTCCCCAGTCCTAATTTTGAGATACAGATCTCCAGATGGGACAGCTTTCATGCCAGTCCTCCTTCCATACAGGGCCATTTAAACTCTATTTTTAAGACATTTCCTCCAAACTTTAGTGGCAGTGAAGAAGGAGAAGGCAGGGGAGGGGATAGATGGTTCTGCAGTGCTGGCTGGGGGGATGCAGTGTGGGGTCCAGGCTGAGCACAGGGATGCTCCCAGCCTCTGCCAGCACCTTGCTCACTTTCCCACTTTGTTAAGTAAGCAAAATGGCTGAAGAAACATTTGCTGGGAAATAAGACAGATGAGGTGATTTCCAGTCTCCTCTCAGCTTTCCTGCAGGGTGAGGCTCTGAACACTGGGCCAAGAAGGCCAGCAGTGTGGCGGGGGGTTGCCTGTGTGCAGCCCCTGGGGAGGGAGCCCTGCTAGGCTGGGTTTCCCAGCATTCGCTGCCCAGATGTGCTGCATTGGGCCTGTCAGGATGGGGCTGATTTACTGCATCTGTACAGGCCATCTGTAGGGTAGGAGAGAGCCTGTGTGATAAACATCCCAGCCATGCTGGCCTCATGGCATGTGCATGGCAGAGACGATTTATTCGCAAGGCAGTGGCCCTGTGTCCAACATTTCTGGATATCCAGCAGAGACATAATGCCAGCTTGGCTGCTGGAAAAATATCCAAAATTCTCAATCCTACCTATGCAACATTTCCAGGAAGAAAAATAACCATGTGCATGGAAAGTCACCCTCGGCATGAGAGTGTATTGCTGGGACCCATTCTGGCAGATCTTGCTTGCATAAATGGCTTGCCGAAACCACCGATGAACCTCACTGGAGTCCCTGACTGCTGAATTTACATTCCATGTGTTTTTTCTTTCCCTGCTCAAGGCCTGCATAACTCACTCGTGCATGTGGCTTGACAATGGAAGACAGAAGAAACTGCTATTAGCCAGCTGTTATTCTGCATGGCCTCTGCTTCCCACCCTAATTAGGAAGAGGTAGCACCCCAGAAGGTAAGGAAGCAATCCAGGGGAGATGCAGCAGGCAGCACTGGCTGTACAGAGCCCTCATCCCAACCCCAGCACTGAAAGGCATTTTAAAGCAAGTGTTTTAAAAAGCTACAGGGTCCTAGCTCTGAGTGGCCGAGGATGTATTGCTATTTATAATGGTCGGGTGGATGATTCACGGCTTCGCACTTACACCATTAAAGGCAGCATTAGCACCAGAACCCTTTATGCAGCAACATTAGCAAACACTGAAAAACACTCCTCTGAAAGGGCTTTGTCACCTTCACTTGATTGTGAAACGGTCTCCTACACCAACCCCGTACATTTCAATTACCATGCACTGGTGTTTCTGCCTTTTTCCCAAACTCATAAAAATCACAGCCAATAAACACAAATCACCACCTGAAGGAGTCGGTGCTTTCTTCCCTCTTTAATACACTTGCCTATACTTCAAAGAAACCTGGAGAGATTCTCATATCGGCAGTTCCCAGGCTGCCTAGTCCTCGGCAAGGATTAGCCACGTGTGCACTTGGAACAATCTGCTCTTAGTTTGCTTTAACATGGTTTTTATCCCTGTAAATCACACTCAGCCGTTTGACCTGACAGCAGGCTAATACATGACCTGCTTCAGGGGAGGAGGGTGGGGAAGGGCAGAAGATTTTGCTCTGTTCTTCTTTAAAGCAGAAGAACCCAACATTGCACCTTGCCAGGTGAGCAAGTGAGCCTTTTTTGTTTTTCTTGTGAAGGGAGAAATTTTCTTTATATTTCCCCCCTTTCTATCCCAATATATTTTAAGATGCCAAGATAATGGGAATGACTTAAGGCTCTGTAACTAGGACCTTTACTGGGAACTACCAGGAGAGACAGATACCACTGAAAACACATGTAACCCTGCAAAAGAGAGGGCAGGTAACTGGCAGGCACTAGTAACAGGAGAGGGAATGTAAATACCTCAGTGCCAGACCTATCATCAGCCTGCCCCTGTTCTTCAGGGGCCTCTGGCTGGGTTTCCTAGGCATTGATGCAGCATTGATTTCACCTGACTGCTGTGCTAGCAGGTGGGGAGAGATGGCAGGCAGGACGCAGGGGAGCTTGGCAGAAGTGCTGGCTCCCCAGCTGGATTTTTCTCACTCCCTCACGTTCCTGCTGGACTGCTGGGATTTGGACAATGCCAGTGTTGTGGAGCAGGAAAACAAAAGTAGCTTTTCATTCAAGGCTCTTGCGCAAAGCAGTGGCACTTTAAAACTTTCAGAGTGTTGCATGGGAGTTTAGCATGTGACTGCCATTAAAGTCAGTATGAGTCATGTGGCAAACAACCCCTGAACACTTTGAAGATATACTGCAATTTATGTTTTTCTGATCTCCTCTTAAAAAAAAAAATAAAGAAAAGAAAACTATTGTAGATTGGAACTTCAAGAACAGCTTTACAAAAGCTGTTCTCTTTCCCTGTTTGCTCCCAGATATAAATCATGGCAGGAGGGAGCACAGTCAGTTAGGCTGTTAGTTGGTGATGGCACAGCAATGCCTAGTCAAGGGGGTAAAATAGGTGGGAAAAAGAAATGCTGTTGAAAATTATATATGGATTACTCAAGCCTTGCACAGAAGTACTGAATGCAAAGAAATCAAGGTGGATTTCAATAGAATGTAAGAGCTTTCCATGAAAAAGCTGAAATGATTAACAGAAACTGGAGGGAAGGGGTGCTCCTGGGTCTGCGGCAGTGCCAAATATTCCTGGAAAGATGGGCAGTCTTGGGAGCTGAAGGCATGTGGATCTCACTGCCCCCTTCCCACATGATCTGATCTAGAAGGGTCACTTAGTGTTGGTGCCCTGTTTGGGACTGGTGGCACCCACCGCATGCACATCTTCCCAGTAAGGATGAAACCCAGTCCACATCATGTGGCTGAGAGCTTTCCATAAGTTCAGGCTTGAGGTTCAACTTGAAACTGTCAGGAATTTTTTCCCCCTGGCTCCCTGCTGTCACCAGTGGACTTGGGACATCATCTGCACATGTCCCACGCTGCAAAACCCTCCACAGTGCCATAAATCCCATCCTCCAGCTCTGCTGTTACAGGGTGCCAGGAAAGGCAGGCAGCCCGTGGTGCTGTCCCTCCTGTGACACTGTGACACACTGCTACTGACCAGCACTCCCAAGTGAACATCACTTATGTCACCTCAGCCCCCACTTCTTGGTACCCCTCAAGAAATTCAGTTCATTGTGCTCCTCAAAAAAAAAAAAAAAAAAAAAAAAAAAAAAAAAAAAAAAAAAAAAAAAAAAAACACAAAACCCACAAAAACCCAAAAAAATAAAACAAAAAAACCCACGTGTTTTTGCATCTTGCTAGCCCCTAAGGAGCCACCATAAAAGGGGATGAAGGATTTATCACTGCAGAGGTAGAATGGCAGCTCAGTGACTATTAAATAACTACAATAGAAGTAGACAGGATTTATTTTGATGAATAGTAAGTAGAACAAATGAAAAATTCACTTTCCGGTGAGAACTATGCACTGACTGGTGTTAGATTATATGGATAAATGGAGAATAATGTAGGAGTGAGACATTTTTGATACTTCCTTGATATTTTGTTTTGACAGTTTCAGACTAAATTGTTTCAATGCATTATTTTAAGAGAATATTCTCTAAAATTCACGTGAATTGAAAAATAATGAAAAAACAGTCATATATTATCCTGAGCCAAAGTGTGTGGGGTTTTTCTCTTTTTTAATTTAGTTACTGAACTATTGAAAAAAAAATCCATTCAGGTAAGGCTAAGCAAAATCAAGGTTGATAAGAGACCTGATAATGTCATTGCCATTCATTCATGTCCTTGCCTGGCATATAAAATGTTTTCAGGAAATTAAAACCTCCATAATGGAGTAAATGGAATATTGCTTCTCTGTACTCACCTCCTCTAATGTTTATTCTTCATTTTATCTTTGTTTGTCCTTGTCTCACTTTTCATCTTCTGTTGGATTTTTTTATAAAAGCTATTTTGTTCCCAGGCAGAAAGCACAAAGCAGGTGAGAATTGACATCCAAGAGAAAATGTGATGCTGCACTACAGCAAATTCACTGAGATTAAGTTGGATATAGTTTTCTTGGCTAGTGAAATGCATCTGTCCAGAAGGTAAGTGCATTGATGTAGCCTCTATCTTTATTCCCAGAGAAGAGGAATTCAAGAGGCAAAATCAAGACGGGCCCACTTGTATTTTACCACCCCAGTTACACATCTCTGCACATTGAACTTCCCAGCTATTTCCATGACAACAGATTATAGACTGATTTCTTCCCTCTATTGGAAGTGAATTTATAAACCAGGGATTTATGAAGTATCGTTGTTAAGAGATGCATCAGGATCAGAGAGACATGCCCTGTGTTTATGAAATAACTCACGCCTCACTGTCAGGAGGGTTGGAGCGCTTTGTGAAACACTGATGCTTAACATTCACACCACTGCATCACGAAATATCTCCCACTCGCGCTGGAGCCCCAGTAAGTGGTGAGCAGATACAGAATGCCATAAATCACTCACTATATCCTTGCTTTTATGCTTTTGTAGTTTTATTGCTTTACTTTAGCTGCTAGCTGTTGTCACCAAATCAATTAAAAGTTTACTTATCACTTACCCCCCTTGGGTAGGGAACATGTGGGTACTCTGCTCCGTCCCCAGTGCTGGATTGTGGGGTGGGTTGTGGGGTAGGCTGTGGGGATAATCTCCTGGCCCTATCCCAGCAGTCTAACAGCATCCTCACCCATGGCTCTCCCACCAATGCATGCCAGGTGCTAGCCTGACATGTGGGCTCCTTGGGGCTACTCCAGAACCCAAATTAATCCCAGAGTTCCTTTCTAGCTCCTGCCACCAAGAACACAGAACTATAGAAAATCCTGAGTTGGAAGGCACCCACAAGGAGCACTGAAGTCCAGCTCCTGACCCTCATAGGACAGCCTCAAGAATCACACCATATTCCTGAAAGCATTGTTCAAATGCATCTTGAACTCTGTCAGGCTTGCTGCCATGACCTGGGAAACCTGTTCCAGTGCCTAACCACTGGATGAAGAACCTTTTCCTCATATCCAACCTAAACCTCCCTTCCCTGGCACAACTTCATGCCATTCCCTTGGGTCCTATCACTGGTCACCAGGGAGGAGATCAGTGCCTGAAGCAAGGAGGAGGCAAAGTGCAGTGAGCAAATAAGCAGCAGCAGCTGGAAATCAGCCCCAAAGACTCCCAGTGAGCAGAATCATGGTCCCAACAGCAAAGCCCCATCATGGCACAGGAGAGCCCCAGGACATGGGGAGCCCAGGGATGGAGGGACTAAAGCCCCATTTGCCTGGCACTTCTGCATAGGTCACCTTGGTTCCAGCTTAGCTATGCAGAGAAACAGTTCAAAGCATGAAGGGATGTCTCAACAGACATCGGGAGGAGAAGAGCCTCCTTTAAAAGCCCTGGTTTGATTTGTAGTTCAGCAAGTTCACAAGAATGATTGTTCAAAGCCAAAGGAAAGGTTAACATGCAAACACTTCAGCCCTGAAAACTTGGGTACAGCTCCTGATTATGTCACAAGTAAAAAATTAGATATTTTCCAATATGGAGAAATATTAATAAGACCTTTAATGAGTCCATAAAAACATTAGGATAGCTTTAGTCACTTTCTCTTAGTAACTATTAGACTTGTACATTTTCTTAATGGAAGTACAGAGCAAGAAAAGTGCTTCCTTATGAAGAAAAACGAGGAAATGGCTGCTAAAAGTGGAATAGTCAAGGGTGTGGAAATGTTGCTGGCTCCTCCATCCATGTGAAGAAATTGTGAGGGAGAGTCAGAGGAGAGTGAAGGAGACTTGAACAGGGAGGGCACAGCTAAGACAAATACAAGACACTTTGCAGGGATTATTGGGTGTTTCTGTATTTCAATTTTTCTTTTGAAAAATTACAAATTAACAAATGTAAGGAAAACCCATTTTTGTAGGATTTTCTCTTGCCAATGAATGCTTAACACCTTTCCTAGGCTTATTTCTGCCTGATTACATTAATATTAGTAATGCAGATTCTATCTTTAGTATGAATTAAGAGACAGAGGTAACAGTCTTACTGCTAAAATCAAAGGGGTTTTTTTAATACTGTCACAGTATCACTTGCAAAGAGTACCTTAAATCCAGAAATATCACACTAAGGGAGATCCTTTAAACTGCAGGTTTCCTCCTCCCTTTTATATTCATTTTAAAGTACTTTCAACAGTGCTGACTAATAAGTGGGGATGCAATTCCTAGTGTTGACACAGCACTCATCTATACAGCTGTAGATTTTCATTTGCTTGAAACCTTCTGCCTCCTGCTGTCCCTGCTGTCTGCTGACCTGTTCAGCAGCATGTCTGCATGAAGCATTCCCGAGGCTTATCCGCTCTGCAGTGGCACAGCCCTTACAACTCAACCCCCGTGCAAAGAGGGTCACTGGCAAGTGAAGGCTGGCTGCCACAGAAGCCAGGGACAGAGCATTGCACTCCTGGGATAGTTCAGATGGCAGCAGGGAGTGCCCAGGTCCGCTGGATGTTCATCTAGGAGGTCAAGAGAAGGAGCGCCATGACCCAGGGTTATGTAACCTGATGACCAGCTTCACCAGCAGCTCAGTAACACTGGAGGAGGAAACATCATCGGTTCTCTTCCTTGCACCTTAGGAAACATGCTGACAGCACTCTGGGGACACAGTGACATTTTCAGATCTGATATTCCATTGCCACCTGAGCTCTTTCCACAGAGGCCCAGGTGCTTTTGCTAAGTGTCACTGTCAGGTCTGAACATCCACAGCAGAGGTGCCTACCACTTTCCAGGGCATTTTCCTAGACCAAAGCCTCCCTCCATGGCCCAGTCAAACTAAGGGAGCTGCACAGTGCCCAGGAAGCATAGCACATCCCATGACATCCATGACAGGACTATGATATCCATGGTCAGGGCTGGAGGACTGTTCACAGGGGACCAGGGGGGATCAGGGACTCTTAAGAAAATAAGAAAAAAGCAGAAGCAGAACTAGTCAAGGCCACCCAGGTAGGACAGAAGAGGTGGAGAGCTGAATAGTCCCTGCTGTTGCTCCCTATTCTCTGAGCATGCCAGTTCAGCTGCCCCAAACCACAGGTCCCAAAGACCTCTGGCTCAGCCTGCCAGAGGGACAGGAGTGAGGCTGGATGGGGCTCCAGGAACATGCTCTATGAGAGAAGTGACCATGCTCAGGGCAAAAAAGGGCAGACAAGGTGAAACAGCTGCCCTGAGCATGCAGACAGTTTCTGGGGACAATCTCACCAAGCACACATACCTGTCCTGGTGTGCCCTGAGGTGTCAGGCACTATCCGTGGCATCAGCCTCTCCAGCCCCAGGGTGCAGGAGCCAGCAGTACCCAGCTGCAGCAAGAGCACCTCACACACACAGAGCTCTCACTCTATATGAACATCCCCTAGAGAAAGCTGCAGCTTCACTGGCAAGGCTGACCAGCCTCTGTCTCCAACATTTTCACTGTTTCCATCCATTACAGGAGTTATTTAAGCATCAGGAGTGCTGGCAGAAACATTCAGCCCTGCACAACAGCACAGCAGAGCCTGCAGTGCTACATGTGGCCCAAGACATTGTGGAAGCCAAGTTTCTGTGTCATATCTCATTTTCTACACATATCCAGGAATCAGGAATATGACATCCCTGCATGCATTTATAGAACACTCCCTTCCTTACACTCAGTCCCTGGGGAATTACCAGTGTGGGCTGCCTAAATAGTAGGGTACAACAGTTCACTGTGGTTCACACCTCCAAAGCTGACATATCCCACCCAGTACAACATAAGTGGGTAGGAGCGTGTCCAGCAAGGTCCCTCAGCAAACATCCAGCCCTGCCAACACTTTGAATCTCTGACTTCACAGAGGGAGCAAAACTTGGCATGGAGTGCTGCCAGTGGCACTCAGTTCAGATGTGCCACTCACTGTACACCAGTCACCCTTGCTTCCTCACATTTGCTATGCAGAGGTCATGTTAATCTGTAAGGCCCTACCACGCTGAAGACTGCAGTCATCAAAGCCTGCCTCCCCCTGCAGCACCCTTTACCCCCCAAGACAGAGAGCCCACCACCCCGTGCCGAGGACGCCGGGCAGTGAGGCACTCAGGCCTTGCAATGTGCAGCACCTGCAGATCTTTTAAACTTTGGCCCTGGGTCCCTGAGCCCCTGCAGAGAGGTGGGATAAGCTCAGCATGCCACAAACAATTACAGGGAGGTGGAGGAGAGACAATCACTGCTCGGCTCTCTAGCAGTCAGCAAGCAGATGGCTCTCTCAGCTTGCTTCGAAACAGAGCTCCAAGGCTCAAAAGAAGGCCAAAACCCATCCACTTTCCTGGGGGCTGGGCTTTGAAAACCTGCGCTTTATGCACTACTGTAGTATAAGTCTTAGACTTGCTCACTTCCCTGCTTCCAGACCCCTGAGCAGAGCCGAGGCAGGCCCCTGCACCCCTCCTGGTACACAGAGCCCAGCTAACCGTGTCCCATCTGCAGCAGTGAATCAGCAAAATCCATCAGTATTTCCCAGCAGGATTTTGGCACCTGCTCACAGAGTGAGTCGACAGCCGAACCTGTTATTCCCCACCACAATAATAATAAGCTTGCATTTTCACAATGCTTTTCAGTGGAAAGTTTCCCAAAGCATTTCACAAACAGCATGAAGCATAGAAAAAGGGGCTGCTCTTGCCAAAACCTGAAGCGCAGCCATTCTGTTCTGGATAACAGCAACTGCTAAATAATGAAGAGAAACAACACAGAGCTTTTTAGGAAGCAAAAACAAATGGCTGGAGGAGTGTGGAAAGACATCCTGGAAACTTAGTTAGAACTAATTAAAAAAAAAAAAAAAAAAAAAAAGCTGAGGATATGTAACTGCCTTGGCTTTAATTTTCATTTCAAAAGACTTCCTTTTGTTATTTGTGTGCCAGTCATAACCAGGCTCCTGCTTCCCTGGAAGACAATCAGCAATCCAATTTTTGTCTTTACTGAAAAAAATCCCAATGCTGAAGAACATTTAAATCACTTAGATGTCCTTCAGTCAGCAGAGCAGGCAGGGTCTGACAAAGGCTGCTAGAGGTACAGAAAGGAGCAGCTTGGGTAATTTCAGAAGCCATAGTAATTATCTTTGAATGCTCGCATGGAAACAGGGAAATTTCAAAGGAACAACTGGGATTGGGTCCAGGTAAAGGTCTCTGATGGTAAGTCTCCACATCAGACTTGGGTGCCTAAATTTACATCAGTGGAGACCCAGTCAATGAGGGGTGGGAAGCAACGTACCTCATTCTAAAGGAGATGCCAATGGGCAGCTCAGCTAAATTCCTCCCGGGGTTATGCACTAGGGTCTAAACTTGGATGCCTTGTGCAATTTTGGACTCCCTGGGATGTCCAGAGCCTTCAGATGGGGCTGACATAGGAGGCACGGCCAAGGGTGCCTTTTTGGAGTGGCATCTGGAGGGGAGGTTTAGACCTCAGACATCTCAGGGCTCACAGGACAGCCCTGTTTACCAAACTCCTTTCCACCTTGGATCCCTCCCACCTGCAGTGGGAGTGCAGAAGCCTCATGTCCATACAGATACCAAGTTGTGCACAGCTACACTTCACTGCCTTTGGCTCAAACTGCCTTCTGTCCCTCAGGGCTCTTACAGCTAGAAACAGAAGGGCCTTAGAGGACTAAATGAAAGGCCCTACCAGCAGGAAAAGGCAAGGAATATCCGAACTTCAGATGCCCATGTGTGCTTGACAGCTTGGGCTCCAAGCAGGTAGTCACAATGGTCTGACACTTACACACTTGGTGCCTTCATAATGGAGGCACTGGTGAGATATGCTGGAACAGTGATTGCTGAAAATACTGCTGGGTTTGCAAGCAGTACCTTTAAATCCAGTAGAAAGCATTCAATCAGCCTATCATTACATATTTTCCAGTAAATTTAATTTTCATAATATCTCACTGCACCTTGTAAGGGTTGTTGTTTGGGGTTTTTTTTTTAATTTTAGGAAGAATGCTGCACCTGGATCCATAGCACTCCAGGAAGAACCACGTGAGAACACATATTGAATGCATTTTTGCATTTCTTAGAGATTATCAGATTATGGTTATCAAATCATGGGTTATGATTTAATTACTTTTCATTATCTGAGCAACAGAGTTCTTGAACCTGAGAAACCTACTCCTTCAAAGACTAAGCAAAAATAAATTGCTGAAAAGTAGTATCCTCTGTAAGCATTTCTATAAGCCCTTCTGAAAAAAAGCCCTTGAACATCCCCAGTGCTACAAAAGGAACAGGTTTTATTGTTCAAGAACAAAAGCATTAGCTTTCTGAAATAAAATTACAAGTTCCATTTGGAACCAGGAGTTATACCCTGAAATAAAGAAGGGGGTTTCCATACTTCTGTGTAAATCTCTCTTATTTCAACAAGACCTCACCTTTAATACTGCAGAAGATAAAGTACCTGGGAAAAGCTGTTTAATAACTGACAAAATGTCAAAGTACATTTCTGCAAAACAAAGAGATTTATGATGAAATGTGTTCTAGCTTTTCTTTAACATTCTTTATTAACATGTTCAAATATTTAAACTAATCCCAGGGAAGAAGGGGAACAGAGATTAGGTGCCAAATTAATTGATTGGTTTAAAACAAAGACTACACTGAAAAAAATCCCTGTCACGTGCCACTTTGTATGTCTGCTTAACTTGTGTAAATAATTGCAGATGCAACTAATTGGCCTAAAACATTACCAACCAATAACAGTGGAATAGAAGGATTCCTCAGAGGTACTGGTTTGAGATGACATCTCTTTTGCAAACTGCCTGGTTTTGATTTTGCAGAATCATAGAAATGTAGGCTTAGTTTAAACCTCAGGAGGTCAGCTAATTTTATTCCATTCTCCTGTCCTCAGGCAGGAGTGAACATCCATTACTGAGAGATATGTATCTTGTGTAGCCCTAAAACACTCTGCAGTCAGTCTCAGTAGCCCCTGCCAATTCTTAACAATCATTACATTTAACCTAAATCTCTCATGTTGCAATTTAAGCTGATAATTTCTTGTCTTGCCTTCGGTCATGATGAAGAAATGAGCAACATCCTACTTACAGCAAGTTTATACACATTTTAAGAGATCTGAGATCCCTGTCTTCTCTTCAGTATTAATTTTCAGGAAACAAATTACTCAGTACCTCCTGCCCTTTCATCCATCCCTCCCCTTCATCCATCCTTCTATCTACTAATCCACCCATTCTGAATTTCCCAGATGTCTCACAACTTTCTTTTTGTTCTTTGTGTTCTGTGTAATTTCTCTGTATCTTTCTTTACCTGAATCTTCCAGATCTGGAGAACAGGAACCAGCTGAGGCCTTGACACAGTCAGGTAGAAATCTATAATGGTCTTCTCTGTCATGTGCCAACAAGGCAGAGGACATGGATTGTTGCAGCTAAAGAGTTGTGAGTGGTTTTTTTCACAACAGCATCATTTGCTGATACACAGATCGCTTATCAATAATTCAATTTGTTTTCATTTGATATAGAAACTACAGATTGCTTCTGCATGTGTGATATTTTTCATTGTCTTTGTTCAGTGCTATTAACCAGATATGCATCCCCTTTCCAAGGGCACCATTTAGTTCATGTCTCTCAAGTATTCTTATGAGTGTAGCATATAGATATACAGGAAAAACTGTAAATTCCACATCTACTACAGCTATTGTTCATTTGCTTTGCCAGTCACTCTGCCGAAGAAAACTATCAGGTGGGTTTCATGTAGTTCATTTTGAAGAGACATAGGATGGCTTGCCACTGATCCCCTAGGTTTCCTCTATTCTAGTGTCATGAAGTGCTCCAGAGTGTGCCAGTGCTGTGTGTTGGCTTTAAGGACACTCATAAACGATGATGAAGAGCTGGGTTTAAGTCCTTGTTCTCAGTCAGCAAGGCTGAGGATATTAATGCTTTTTTCCTACACCCAAGATAGATGCTTCCACTTGAGACTCCAGTCTGTTTTGGAGGGGAGGATGATTATTGTTTTCCTTCAGAGACAGCATGCACATCTAACTCCATGCTAAGAGAAAGGTTAGGACTGGTCAAGGTGCAATGAGATCAGCCATGTTCCCTGTGTGCTGGCTGGAAGAAACATGCAGCTCCGTCTTTTTCTTTCTGTTCAGTGTATATCTGGCTGCCCACTCTGTTACTCTATAGTGTTTCCCTTTAGAATCCTTTGTTCACCATTCACCTTGAAGAAAGGGTCTAGTACCTGCTTTGTGGCTGAAGGTGCCCACAGGTTAGTATCTAGATGCCTGCGGTACTTTATAATTCTACAGAACTCTACATAACACAAGGACTTGTTTGACAGTCTTCTGAGACCCCTTTTGAATCCCACTTCAAATGCCTTGAAGAAAGTAATTCTGGAAATAGAAAAGTGTGAGAAAACTTAATCCAGAAATGGGAGTACAATAATGCTTTGGCAAAGAATCACACAAGCATATCTGGGGGAAAGAAAAGTCCTAGGCAAGATCAGTATTTGCACATTGTGTCATTTCTAATAGTTTGCAAGGCTTTGATTTGGATGGATTTTTGTAACAGAGAGGTTTAAAAAGTGGTTCCTGAGGAGACCCTGCTGGATTATCTAGGCCAGTTTCTGCCGAGTTAGGAAACCTTGGCCCTTGTAAGAATATCAAAAGTTCAGTGTATGTGGATCTGAGATGGGAGCTACAGTGAACATCAGGAAGGAGGTTTGCATCTTTTGGGAAGCACAGAAGTGACAAAATAAATCTTTAGTACAAGTGTCTAAGGAACAGTGTAGTTCCTTAATCATCTTCTCAAGGTCAGTCTAATCCCCAGAGTGTTCAGATTGTCCCATTAATTTTCAAATTAATCCCTTAGGAAGAAAACATTCACGAAGTACTCAAAAACAGAGGGAAGCTCTGAAGTACAGTTTTGTATCGCTGCCTTGCTGGACTCAAATTTGTCTCCTATTAAATTCAAGGAAGAATTGAATTGTTACCATACAAAATAAAGGATCATGAAGTGTGGCCTGTTGTGTTGCTGAGCACTTTGGTTGTAGCAGACTCAAGGGAAACCTACACTAGTGGTGAGGCATTAGATGAAAGTGCTGCAGGGTTGCTGCTCTAGCAGGGCAAGGAATTAGCCTCCCTGGCCCATTAGATATGAGATGTCTGTTTCAAATGAGCTTTCGTATCACCTGCCTTTTTATCCTCCCCTGAAGTAGGTAGCCATGTAAGCACAAAAAGTAAGGTAAGGGAGAGAGACTTATTGCGATTTAACCCGTGGAAGCACTTTTACCATGTGGTATAAAGTGCCTTGGTAGTCACTTACTCTAGATGTCTACTAAAAACGGGCAATGCGCATCCTATTGTTTGTGCTTTCTTTTGCATTTCCAATGAAAAACCTGATTGAATTCCACAGCCTGATAAATTTTAACAGGTCCTTTCCACTGACTCCAGAGACTTGAGACAGTCTGACTTGTCCCCCTGAAATGGCACACAACACCTTGAGCTGGAGCCATCAGACAGTTGTTCATTGTATAATGGCCAGTGGGGTTTAGGATCATGCCTCCTGAGTGCTAAAGGTGATTTCCCTCTCCAGAGAGCCTGCAGAAACAGGCGTGATAGTGTGGGTAGTGCCTGGGATAAGGGAGCCCAAAGTTCAGGGCCTCGCTTCACTTGATTCAAAGAAGAGGCTTGAAACAAAAGGTACATCTATGCTGTGCTGTGAAATGCAGGGTGGGAAGCCACAGCCCAACAGGATCTACCTCACTGCCAGAATGGGCGGGTTTTACAGCTGTGTCAACAGAAAGCTGCACCCAAACTGCTGGCCCCAGAGGGCAGCAGGGCTTGCCAAGGTAGGCACTTCAAACAGCTTGTGTTTGAGCAGAAGGTGTGCTCATGGTGGCATTTCAGACTGAGATGGTCTAACATAAAGCATCGACATCAAAGTGTCTAAAAGGAAACAAAAGGCTCCACTCTTATCTAAACATTAGTGTTTTTTATCAGCTAAGATGCCATAGGGACAGTAGGACCCCAGCTGGTGGTCCAGAAGAGGACAGGTCATCCACAGATGTGTTGCCACATCTGCCAGTCTTATGTGGATCTCATCACATCCACATCATGTGGATCTCTCAGCCTATGGTATCACAAATGTCTTTAGATACCCATGGTTAGGCAACTGTACCAAACCCTGGATTGCCATTGATAGCAAAGGGGAACTTAACTGTCCAGCTCACATAGATCTATGTGACAATTTCAAACCAAATCACACCCACCATCTCCACAGGTATCCTGGATTAACCTCTTTAGGCTAGCTTTGGTACAATCTGTATCTCACTCCATCAGATCAGCTAGAAATTACCTCAGTCTCTCAAGCCATTTACCCTAAACAGGCCCCTCCACAGCTTGGGCAGAAATTCCACCTCAGAAGTGGCAGATTTTACCTCTACATCTTTTGTTTCAACAAAACAACATGTTGGAAAACTACCATCTGAATTTCCTTGAAGATGCCAGAGAATGGCACTGATTTTTTAGAGGTTACTACCCATGTTGAGGTTGCCATCATGACCAGCACTCCCTCCCTCGATTGCTCCCTTCACCATGTTGTTTCAGAAGGACACAGGAGCTGGCCGTAGACCTGAGATGAACCTTTCCAGCAGCCCCTTGGCATCACCCATGGGAATGGGGATAGAAAGAATAGTCAGAGACACTGGCTGCATCAGTGGGCAGGGGCCTCTTGGAGAACTGAGGTGGTGAGTTGGGCAGAGGGTGCAGCCAAGGGACATGTTTGGATAATAGCTGCTCAGAAGGGATACTGGCATCCTTACTGAAACAGCCAGGCAGGGTGTCCTTTCAGCTGTAACCTGAGTGTTAACATTCTTGTCCGCTAATGAACTGTATCTTTTTTAATCTTGCAGATGCCCAGATATGTAAAGCTGCTCCTTTAACTGCTCCCGGATGAGTAGGTTGTAAGTGGTTACTTCCTCAGCACTTTACATTCCTGGGAAACCAAGTATTTTTATTTCAGAAGCTGTGAAACCTACAAAGCCTGTTCCTAACTCAGAAATGTAGCTGAAAGCATAAGTACTCTAAATTAGGAGCACGATCTAATCGATTAGTTTTACAAAATATGAGTTCCAAATTGAAGCAAGGTAGAAGCTTTCATTGCCTTGACTGCCTTAAAGCATGAGTGTTTCCTTCTTAACATGGCTTCTCAATAAATATCCTTTTTAATGAATTCCAGGAATGTCTTCTGCATTGTTATAATTTTATCAGACTACGCTGATATACTTTTGTTTTCTTTTTTTTCCTTGGGAGGCTTACATGGGCATTCAAGGTACTTGATCTTCAGGAAGGGGGGTCTGGGAGGCCATCTGGTCTAATGGGCTGGGCATAAGCCTGGGATGGTGAAGACCCAGGTGCTAATCTCCATTCTGTGACCTTGGGCAAATAATTTCATCTTCCTGCATTTCTCTCCTACCTTTTATCTTTCTTTAACACTCTTAATTAAGCCAGAGTACTACAGATAATACCGATAATAACCAATTCTTTCCTTTCATGAATTAGACATGCTCCTCTTAAAATGCCACAGAGGTTGGACTGTGGTGAATGCGTGCAATTACTTTTAGTGAAGACAGTGGCTGTTGTGCACAACCTCCCTGGATTCATATGAGCGTCTGGATTAATTATATCCTGTCTTCAGTAATCCTCTGGAGAATGAAAATAATGAAGGGTAAATACCTTTCATTAATACAATTATGAAGTGTAATACAAAAAAAAAAAAGCTGAATGCATCATACATTTCATTAACTACTTAATGGAGGACACAACTAGTAGAAACACCCTGTCCTCAGACATGCTCCTTGCTGGGTCTTCTTACAGGGAGTCAGAGCTTCCCACACCATCAGCAGTACATCACCAACACCCCCTGGTTTTGACGAGGGGACATGGCCAGGTAGCAACTGATTGGCCCTGTGGTACCACAGATGTGCTGATAGGACCTGAAGATGCGTGCCAGCAGAGGTTGTCCCTCTCCTGCCCCAGTGCTGCAGATGCAACACTGGGGTCCATGAAGCCTCCTTGAGCAGCCACAGCAGGCTGCATATTTTGGAGGGATGGAGGTAACTGCCAAGCTGCTGAGCCACCATTCAGTGGCTGAGGATGTCTTTGTAGAAGTCACTCAGCCAGGATTAGGAAAGTAAAACTTTCAGCAGAAAATAATATCCTGGTTAAGCACTCTTAGTGCCTAAAGTAAACAGTGCCATCTTTGTACTGAAAAAAAAAAATCAGTAGGAGAAATCTAACCTGTGAAAGCCATCTGGATGCACACAGTGGAAAATGGATCATGACAGTCTGAGTGCAAAAGGATGTGATGAAAGGTATATTTGCATTCAAACAGATAAAGTAGATGAAATGTAAAAAGTCCAAAGCCCTCTTAATGCAGCTCCAACATATTTAAAGATCACAGCAGTGGCGCACTCAAGCACTCTGAGCCCCCCAGCAATGTTAATGCAGCCTCCTTGCAGAGCCACACCACGAATGGCCAGGGTGGTCTCTCCCTAATGCCAGCTCTCAGACAGACAATGCACAATATATGGTTATTACTTGAGAATAGCTGTAGGAGCACTTTAAAGAGCCACTTATGTAGGACATTACTATCCCGGAAAGAATCAGAAAAAAGAGGCAGTGTCTGTATAAAAGACTCTGGAGCAGAGAGACAGTTCTGCCACCTGTCTTGAGTGCCGCGCTGCTCTGCTCTTTCATTCATTGAATACGATTTGCTGCACACAGTCCACTAGGAATATGTACAATTTACAATATTTTAAGGAATGGCTAGAATTTCACCCTCAGAAGAATCTTTAGGACATAATAAGTTTTTCAGATTGCAAAATCCGCACAGTCTGTTTCTCATCCTTCTGCTAGAAAGAGCAAAAAATTAATGTGTTTTGCAAATTGGTGGGGTGTGTATTTCTTTTCTCTCGGCTCCTTTATTGCTAGACCCTAAAACCCTGCAAGGAGAGAAACATACACTTAATATCTAAAAAGCCAATTGAACAAGCAGGCTGGCTAGACAAACTTAGAGGTGCTGGCAACTTTAACTGTCCTACGATCCTGTGAAGTGCAGAGTCTTGATGAAAAATGTGTCCTACAGCTTTGCTATCTAAATACCACAATTCCTATGCCACTGAATCACGTCAGAACCCCAGACTAGTCATCTCTGGGAAAATACAGTGCATCTCTATCACAGAACTTGTGCTGCCTTTATTTTTTTGCTTCCTATTATCTGAGCTGGAATTAAAGGAAAATGAATTTGCTTCAAACCAGATCAAGCTTAAATACTTTATAAGCAAATCAAACAGACCTTCAAAGCTATGCAGACATGTCTATCTCCAGCCATTGCAATGTGTGCAATTGCTTTACACCCTGAGAACTGGATGTAGCAATGGGACTGCTGGCTTTTATTTTCTAAGAAGCACATGTTGCCCTCATCTCTGCATTGTTATAAACCCTCTATGTCCATGTAATTTTTATTTTCCGCTCAGTTAAGTAAAACGTAGTCCCCAGCAAAATATTCAGAATGTTTGGACTGATAACTCCTTACAGAAGCAATCACAGCCTTCTGAAGATGGGGAGGAGGGGTGTGCCTGCATGTACTTCACCTTCCTCTGCAGCAGACAGGGCTGCCTAGTCCTAGTCCTCAACTGCCTGCTTCCTGGCCCACATCTAGGCATCCAGCCCCTTCCAGTTATCCCTCCTGGTCTCTGTAGCCATTCAACACAAAATTTCCAGGTATCTCACTCTCTAAATGCCTAAGGTCAACACGATCCTCAGGGGCAAGTCACTTTCCTGCTGGGAAGGTAATGCATGTTCACACACTATCATTTTCTTCCTTAGCCTATGTTGCTATCCTTGTCAAACACACAGGCACTCACACACACAGATGTGAAGCTTTTAAAAGCACAGTCAAGAACAAACCCTGCGTTCACGTCAAAGAACATAAAATAGCCCTGGCTTTAAAAGCTATCAAAATTATCAATAAACTAAACTGCATATGCATCAAGGAACAGCTGAAGTATCCATACAATCCTAATTCTTACCCTGCTGAGAGACCAACCATCTGCCATCTCTTATTTTGTGTGCAGAATGCTGAAAATATACGCCACAAAACACTAGGTCTGGTTTTGTTTACATGCATATATATGTCTAGCCTACAGTACTAAATGTTGTCGTCATGCCAACCTTTATTTTTTCATGTAAGTACTATGGACCCATGAGATCAGTACATAGGAGAGCAGAGCTGACAATGCATCTAATGGCACTGGGTAATTCCCAGGAATAAGCAGGTGCTTGGCAGCCTGGATCAGCAGGTGATGATGAGGAGAAAGTAGTACCTACCTCCTGGGGGATGGGTGTGAAGTTTTAAGTCGCTGTCTGGCCTCACAAACACATGCCAGGAGTCCATGCTCCCTTATAATGTTTCTGGATTCTCCAACAAACTCCACCTTTTCGGTCAGACCAATGAAAGCACTGCAAACTGCAGGGTCTGAAACCTCTTCAGAGTCGAGGCAGCAATGGCAGAGAGAACAGATCCAGTGTGACAGACAGGGTAGATAAAGAAAAGGAATCTCAAGGGTAAGGATGAGGCAGCAGCATATCAGAGACTCAGGCTCAAACCCTTGTCCTCCACATGAGCAATGTGACATGTCTGAAGTCATCTGCCCCTGTGCCTGAGGTTCAAATGTACCTCCTGCCTTCACTGCTAACCTCCACAAAGATTTTTTTGGCCACATTTTCTAGTGATGAAGCCCTGTTGCACTGGTGCTATAGAGTGTAAGAGGGCTATGCCCAGATGTCAGGCCCTTCGATTCCCATGTTGTAAAGGACTTCTACCAGCATGCAGCAGGTCTGACACCAGCTACACCTCACTGCCTGTGCAGCCTCACATAGCTGATGTGAAAGAACACAGGAAAGCTTTATCCCAAAGGCACGAGAAGAGCTGACTGGCTACATGTCCATGGGAAGGCTGCTCTGTGCATTGCACCGTCACCTGGGGGCTCCACTGCTTGTAAGAACACCCTGTGCTGGTGACTGCATGGACAGGCTCTGGACTCTCTGATGACCGTTCCTTACCCAGGTTTGCTTAGATGAAGAAAGTCTAAAACCTCCTTCTCCTCTTTGCTATCTCAGAACCAACAGAGCTGTGCTCACCCCACTTCAAACCCACCTCCTAGAGCAGGTAAAGCCTTCACTAACCTTTATGCTTGGGCTCATATGCCATTTAAATGCCTGTGTGCTCACATTGCTCACCCAAGCTTCCTTCTGTGACTCCAGGATCACAAATGTTTTATCTGCCAAGAAACATGGAAAGGCTTTTCTGACAACATCACCCTGTGGACAGTGCTGGGGCATCAGAGAGGGCCTGACATGAGGCTTATCCCTAGCCTGGTGTTCCTGGGAGGCTGCAACCACCGTTTCAGGTGCAGGGGATCAGTGCTCTTGTAGTGCTGCCTGAGTGGCATGTGCCACCTCATGGGGGAAGTCACAGTCCACAGAGGACAAATGGAGCCAGCCTGTTCACACCGGCATCTACTGCTACTAGCTTGCATCTGTGCCTCTCTGCAGTACCACTGCAGGACTCTTCTACAGGTCATCCAGCCCAGACTGGGCATCAGCAAAGCATAACACCCTTCACGAGGCAAGCATCACCTCGGAATAGACTCCTGTTTCAAGTAAATTGATACTAGATGATCAGTGTTTACAGAAATATATATATATATATATATATGGTTTATTTTAGAACTATTTGGTTGCAAAGGAAAACAGGTGTGTAGCCATTTTGATTGTTATTATCTGTAGTAATTATATGGCAATATAAAAGCATAAAGATATCCCCCAAGAAAATATGTAAGAGAAAAGAAAGAAAGAGAGACAGAGCACCCATGAAAATGTGTAAGGGAAAAGGGAGAAAGAAAGAGAGAGAAAAAGTAAGAGTGAAGTAATAGTCATCACTCAGATGTCTCTGACAAACTTGGTTGTTGTAGCTGGTGTTGCTGGTGTCTTGGTCCATCGGGGAGTGGTGGGGGAAAGAAGACCATGAAACATAGCGTCCAATGGGTTTATATATCCTCAGAAACCCTCCTGGTGCCTCCTCTGCATGTGTGTGGGGTGCTGGTTTTGCACAGTCATGATGGTTTTGCAGAGGCTGTAGGTGCTGGTTTTTGCACAGTGGTTTTAGACTTTGGCAGGAGCACCCCTGCTAAAAGTGAGGCCTTTGCCAGATCAGTGGTGGGCATGTGCACAGAGGCCCTCCTTTGACATGGTCTGGCTCATAGGAGATAAGCATCACATGCCCAGAGAGTCACCAGTGACCTTCTTTAGATAAATGTCACACACCCAGAGATTTGCCCCTGAGCCTCCACAAATCCAACAGTTTGTGGGCTATGGCTTCCTCCCCTCAGCCTTTATCTTCAGGCTCCTGGCAGGAGACTTCTCTGCACACTAGCAATGTTCTAAGGGAATTTAAAAAATCAAATTCCTCAAAGTAGCCAGTGTCATCAGCAAAATATGAAACCCATTCACTCTTCTGCTAGCTCAGTACATTTGCATATACCTGCCATTTATTTTTCATACCTGAACTAGTTCAGTAAAATCCATTCCAGCTTCAAAGCTGCTTCAAAGACACCCTTGTAACTTGCATTCAATCAGCCTGTCAACAAGTTGTCCCCTGTCATGTGGCAAGGCACTCATAGACATGGCAGTATTTTCAGGATATGTCTGATGAAAAAGGAATAGCCTCTGTCAGAAGAACAAAGAAATATGTTGAGACTCTTGTTTGTTCCCCCAGCTTTGGTCTACTCTGCATCATACTGTTTTTGCTGAGCAGTTTGGACCACCTGAGGGCAATATAGGCCACTGCCATGGAGGAAAAGAGGCAGAAAGAGACACCTAAGTACATACCCGAATGCAGATGCTGACATCTATCATCAGTAAATTGTTTCCATCCAGACTCCAAAGGCCTGAAGACACATAGCACAGCAAATTGGAAGCTGCTCCCTTGCTCAGTGAAATTCACATCTGCTGGAAAAAGGCCTCAAGCAGTCAGCGTAAATTGCAGCAGCCCTGCATCAGCTCACACCAGGGAATAAGACCAAAGTATCTTGGTGTAAATCTTCCCCAAGGTATGCTCCATTGCTGCTCACTCACCAACAAGGATGAGGGCATAAGCATTTTGTTATCTGTCATTATCTGTTTTCATATTCTCACAAACAAATGGGTAATTTTCCCTCAGCAGGTAGTACTCTCCAAGGATGACCCCTGGGAATATATGAATGCATTCATTGCGAGGACCTTTGCATTGAAACTGAACCAGCTGATCTTTGTGGTGCTGGCCTGCAAAGGCAGGCTAATGAACAGAAAAGGGGACAATGAAGTTATGCCAAACATACGCTGTGCAATTGATTTCCAGGTCTGTTTTGCTATCTGTATTACCAAAGAACAAAGGAGGAGAAAGACTTATAATATGATGCATGATATAAGTATTTCCCAACAGGATATCTTTAGAAGTTTTCTGTAAGGCATCATCTGCTCTTTAAACCTTGACTAATATTCCATTTTCACAATTTATAGCACAAACAGTAATCACATTTTCTTTCTTTTAGAAGTATCCATGCAGGTTCTCAAATAGTTGGCTATCAGTTTGATGAACAAATACCTTATAGATGGCGCTTCCAACCAAGGCCTCATGAGATAAGAGGATAATAACATTATGCATTAGCCCTAAGTGTTCTCCCCACAGACACAGCTACTTCCCAGCATAGAGTTCGTTCGCTCCAGCAACTTGCACAGCATTTCCTGCTGTCTCTTTTCCTCTTTGTCAAGAAAACTGGGATGGAACAAAATAGCTTTTGAGGCCAGAGTTGATTACCATCCCCAGATGCTTTACATTCAACATGCCATCTGTGTTTTGTTTTCTTGTTAAGAGGGTTTTGTAACAGTTTTTATTATCTACTGTAACTAGAAACAACAGCAGGAAATCATGTAGTGCAAAGCAAGTATAGCGAGTGATTTGGCTTCACAGTCACTGGCCATCAATCCTCCACTTGAAACCTTTCCATTGCAGGCCTTTTCCATCCTTGCTTGCACATGTTTATGTGAGAGACAGAGGGTGAAAGTGTGGGGCAGAAGCATGCTTGTGGCAGAAATGCAGGAAATAGGTAAAAAGACTCCCCCAAAATAAGGCATAGCAGGGTTTGGTGCTGCTGCAGATATCATTTGCAGACAGTATACAAACCAGTTAGCTCATTGCTCGTTTTTCTAAGACAGACACAAACTTTTCTGCATCTTTGGTCAGCCCAAGAGATTATCTGAATGTCCAATTTACTCGGTCCTGTGCTCTCAGCAATTTGATTAACAACTTCATTGATTAATAGTGATTAGTTTAACCAATGGAATTAACCCCAGAATTAATGTGTGGTCAGTAATTTAAGTGACTTGTAAAAAAAAAAATTAATCCTGATTGCTGTCTTGCAGGCCATTTCCCATTAAATCTTTCTTTTAATTTCTGACCTTCTGTTTCTGTAAAAACCTATCACTTCTCACAGCTCCAGTTTCAGTGTTTGTACTCCTCTGTATACACTAAGTAGAGGAAAAAGGAGGAAGCAACATGGATTATGATATCCTAATATAGGGTTATTGTAAAATTGCACTCACTGCATGCCAGGGAATAGGAAATTTCATTTTCAAGGGCTCCCTGGGGGCTGGAGATAAACTACAAAAGTCACAACTTGTCATAATTAAACATTCATGCCCATTACACACAAAGGAAATTATGCACATTTATCTAGGTCACCGAAACATTCATATGGCAATACTATACATGAATGTCCATTAATATCCTGCAAGAATTTAGTGAAAGTGTTCTCCCAGAAGCTATGCAAAGCTGTCTTGGATGAAGGTGCTGTAATAGCATGAAGAGAGCGGGGGAGGGATAGGAATGGTTAATGCATTTCCAGAAGGAATGCAAAAGTGTTTAGATGAATATACCCACATTCCTTCTCTGCCAAATAAAGCAAAAATATATCAATTGGATAAGCTTTATAGATCATTATTCTATACAGTTATCAAGCAATAGCAAGGGAGTGGTTTTAAAACTGATAAACTACAAGTGTTTTTGGCATTTGGAAGTCAGCTTGGTTCATCTAGTGAAATTTGGTGTATTGGAAGTTGTTAGCTCAGAAAATATCTCCCAGATTTGTATTTTGAACATCTACTTGCCATGGAAATGTGTGTGTGGGCTAACAAACATGAAAATATTTACCTGTAGACATCACTGTAGTCACCTGTATTCCCTTTGCTCTTGTCATCTCCTCAATGGTATACTGTAGTAATCTCCCCTGCCCTCTGGTACTTTTCAAAAGTCAAAATTATATTTTTCACTATTAAAAACCCAACAAGGATTGTTAGAAACAGCTCTGATGAGTTTGGCACTAGCATCTCTTGGGGAATTAATGGCCAGGTGTCACTAATGGCTCTCAGCTTTGCATCAACACTCCAAGTCACTCTTAATCCCCAGGACAGGCTCTGCTCTTTATTGCTTAATTAGAACACAAACAGTTCAATGAAAATAACATCGATGGTTTGACTCAAACCCACAAAAGAAGATAAAATGCAGGAGCTAAGGGTTAAAAAAAAAATCCCAGAAGAACTAACACACAGCCACCTGTGCAAGTTGTTTTTGTTTTACAGCAAATACCATTAATAGAAATGGCTGAAAATATATCTTTTTTCAGAATCTGATCTGTAGATGTTTTGCAGCTAAAAGACCTGCATGCATTTGCTTTTATTCCTGGATTATGGTTTATGCTGTTTGGACCACTGCCAAGTATGTGGCAACTCTTGTGTGGGAAAATGGCATGAATTTTAAGAATGAATGAGTAGTCCTCCAAGTGTTTGTGCCAGAAGCACCTCATTCACTAGTGGTGTTTGGTTTTTACTTATATAACATGTTTTATTCATCCAATCAGAAAAAAAAAGAAAATCTTACCATATGACCCCTGAAAATTGTGCAACACAAGGAGTCATCAGGTAGAGGAACCCACAATTTTGATATTCTGTTGAAATACTGGGTAAAACTTCAGCCAATGAACATGTTCACAGGAAATTAGGAGTAAGTCATGAACCTATTTTTTAATCCAAAAGGAAGGAAGCTTATGATAACATTTGAGGCAATTCCATTTTCTTTTGCTTTCAAACTGCTTTTCAAGCTCTGACATGTACAATAGTTTGCTGTTTGAAAAAGTGTTCCATCCCCAGCTCTAGAGGTAGTAAGATCTGCCTAAAGAAAGGGGCTCCTAGAAAGCCAGATCAAATTGGCCATGAGAGTTTATTCTTCTAGATTCAAACTTTATTGTTAGAATGATCTAAGGATCATTTTTATGAATATCTATAATTTTTTTCTGTATGGATAAAGCAATCCAAATTAAGCCCAGTGCTCTGTTTAAAATATATGGCTTGCAATGTACGTCTGACTGTAGAAGAAATTTCCAGACCTGAACTAGTAAGACCCATGTCTGGATGTAGATTCAAACACATGATTTTGCTTAAGACACTTTGTTGCAGCTGCCAAAGAAAGAATTTTTATTCTTTAGCTATTTGTGAATCTGGATATACACCAGATACAGTCCTACAGTAAATAGGAACATGACCTTTAGACTTTTACTGAAAACCAATGCTAAAATGCAATTCAAATTACTGTTTTACAATGCATTAAAGCAACCTTTCTCTTCCAAATTAGCAGACAACTCTAGTCTAAGTCACATTTCCTTCAAGAGGATGTTAGTGGAAATAAAGTACTATTTTGTAAGTTTTCATTGGTATGTGTCACGGGGGGGTGAGGGGGGAGAAGCGATGCAGCCATCAGTATTTTGAATGCATTTGGAAGACGTGCCATTCTATTAGCAGTGTTATTATCCCTGTCGGCAGCACTGCCGTGCTTCTGCTAAGCTGCCTCAGAAGGCTCACATACATACAATGCATCCTGTTTCCTCCCCAAAAAAATCACTTAAGCTGACTTCTGCTAATCCCCCTGGCCACACAGAGTGGGCTCAGGCAGGCTGAGGAGCAGAGCCAATTTATAATCGGATCTATAGTACCTCTTGCAAGATAGAAATTCAGCTTCACATTTGGAAAAGATGAGAGGGGGGAGAAAAAACTGGAAGGTTTTCACAGCTATGCTGGTAACAAAATCTGTATGAGCTCCACAGTGGCAATGACAGTAATAACACAGAGCACCTACTGAGCAATGTTAGTTACTCTGCTTTTTCTGTCTCTGTGTGTAAAAAACTGAAATATAAGTTTTATCAGTGCATATGTACTAGAGACTTATGACTTTGTATATGCAGATTGAGAACTTTTGAGAAATTTGTTGCTTTCAGCCACTTCTAGTTTTAGCCTTTTTTTTAACATGAGGTATAAATTTTACGTATTGTGAAATATACCACTTGTCTGCATTATAAATTATTTCCCTTGGGTTTCACTGGGGTAGAAGGCTTGTTTTAAAGCGGATATCTATCCAAATGTGGCTATATGCATTTGTCAGTCAAGTGTTCAATTAACTGGAAATTCTTAATAGCCATGTAGGACCTGAAACTTTTGTCCAGCTTAGCCTGGCCACACTTCATAGGTTGGTGAACAACTACTCTTTTGCCCACACGGTACTCTGTGAGGGAAAATTTCCCAAGTGAGGGGAAAAAATTAGCGCCCTCATTCTACACACCGTATTTGCCACCATTTGCTAAGCATGATGTGTTAGGTGTTGATCTTGGAGTACATCTCCAAGGCAAAATGAAGTTACGAATGTAGCGTGGTTTGACATATTTATGCCTGATTGAATCTACTTAGTCCACGTAACAAGAGGAGTGAAAGGATGGTGTATGGGAATCAGGATGGCTCAGCAACCCAAATGCCCTCCCAAGACACACCAGTGAGGCCTGAAGCCTGCTCCACTGCATCTGTGCAGCTCTCATACGTTTTTATAAGCATATTTTGTCTTGTTATGGAGACAAACTCCCAGAAATTGAGAAAAGGCATGGTTTGTTTCTCTTATAAGAGATTAGGAAGTGCCACCTCCTTCTTCTTGCCTTTCTTTTTAATTGATATATGTACTGATGGTATTTCCTGAAAGAAATGTAACAGAAGCAGGTCTTTAGGAAGGAAGGCCTCAAAACAGGTAAGTAGTAAGAGCATGGTAGCCTCCTGCAGGAAAACTGCACCACCATGCTAAGGGACATGAACAGAAATAATGTGGGGTGACACTAAGGCAGCTGAGTGGGGATGTGCCTGCAGGTTGGAGGCCACAGGTGGGTAACATAATACAGAAATGCACTAGATGGAAAAGGGCAGGGCTTTGCAGTCCTTCAAAAGTGGGTGTAAGGTAACTCCAGCTGAGAGGAGTCAAGAGAAAGTAGTGAAGGCTGAGGCAAGAAGCAAAGAGGACAAGCTTCAGCACAGCACACTTCCCAGGCTGGAAGGGGCAGTGCCCAAGCTGCAAGGCAACTGGAACTGGGATGGCACTGGGATGAGCCAGCAGCTCTTGAGCACAAATCTGTGGGTTGCTGAAGAAGTTATTCCTGTGTGTCTGTTTTACCATAACATTTCCTGAGAGTTAACGTGCAGTTATAACACATGCAGTTATAACTTACATGCTTTCATACATCATCAGTTGTTTAAGTTATATCTGCATAAAATGAGTGTTCAAAATCCTGAGCGGCTGTGTAACCAAGAGTTGAACAGACCTAAACACTTCATGAAATACTAACAAAATAGCTATAAATCTCAAGCTTAAAATACCCTGCTCAATACAAGCAGAATATTTAATCTTACTTTTTCCTCAGGACACACATCATTAACTGCTAATCAGCTCAAGCTTCAGAAATCCCTGAGCACTCTTCTCAGTTTTCAAAAACACAGGCAAGAAACAAAGTACTTTTTATCCCACCCTCAGCATCAGTAACTGGTCCCAGAGGTGTCCAGGTGCAGGCGACATCACTGCACTGCACACCAAACCACGCTGTGCTGGACATACTTTGCCTGTGTTTTATAGGACTTATACAAAGCCCTCCAGGTTGACAAAAATAACAGCTCCGTGGCACATAGTGTTGTCCTGCAATTAGGCAGGGCCTGGGAAGCTGAAGCCAGCAGAACTCGCCTGCTCCCTTGAAGTCTGGGCAGGAGGATGTAGGTTCAGTGGGGGCAGAGTATGCTGCACAGCTGCTCAGGTGGGTAGGAGGTGGGGAGGGCTTGCTTTGCCGAGCGAGCTGAGCTGTGGCATCGGGCACAGAGCAGGACCCTATTGCTGGAGTTCTTTATTTCCCTGTAGGAATCAGATCTGGGAATGGTCACCCTTTGTGTGCAGGGACTGAGCTCATGCACACCCACTGCAGCGCCCTTATTTGTAAGGGAGGGGGTTGCTATTTAATCAGCCCGGCGGGATGTGCTGTACATTTCCACAGAATGAGAGAATGCTGCTTTGTTAAAAAGCATGCTTGCAGGTGCTAACAGGAGTAATTGGTGGATTCCCCCCAGCATAACGTTTCTGCTGGGGAATTTCTGCCCCGGATCCTGGAGCCTCTCACGTCCCTGAGTAAGTGCACTGTGCATGCCCCTGCAGCCTTGATTCTGCAGACTCTTGCTCCAGTATTTCATCCAGCACTCTGATTCGTTAGGAATATTTATACAGCATGAACACAGTCCAGAAAGCAGGTTGCCTTCATGTGAGTTCATATTGTGTGCCATGGAGCTTGGCCACTTTTTTGCACTTCATCCTCCTCCTTCAGCCTTTTCTCCTCTGCCTTTTCATTCCACGACTGTTATTGCAGGGGACTGCTGATTAAGGTGAAGGCTCAGGAGTCAAAATATGGCAGTCTATTCTACCAAGTGCAGGGAGCCCCAAACTGTCTATGTGGGAGACAGATGGACAAAGGATTAGATATACAGGAGGGGCACATGCAGGGGCACCGGTGCTGGACTCCCCCCAGCTTCAGAAACAAGCTTGAAGGAATTGACTTCCCACTGATGTGTTAATAAATCCTGCCTACTGGGCTCAGCTGCCTGAGCAGTATGTGGGTCTGAGCTGGCACTGGTGAGGCTGCATCTCAAATACTGTATTCATTTTTGGGCCCCTCGCTTCAAGAAAGACATTGAGGTACTGGAGTGCATCCAAAGAAGAGCAACAGAGCTGGTGGAGGGTTTGGAGCACAAGTCTGATGAGGAGTGGTTGAGGGAGCCAGGGTTTTTTGGCCTGGAGAAAAAGAGACTAATGGTGGACCTCTACAACTATCTGAAAGGAGGTTGTAGCAAAGTGGGGATCCGTCTCTTCTCCCAAGTAACAAGGTACAGGACAAGAGGAAATGACCTCAAGGTGCACATTGGGAAAAATTTCTTCACTGAAAGGGTGGTCAGGCACTGGAATAGGCTGCCCATGGAAGTGGTAGCATCGCCATTCCTGTAAGTGTTCAAAGGAAATGTGTATGTGGCATGTGGGGACATGGTTTGGTGCTGGACTTGGTAGTGCTGGATTAAGCATTGGATTTGATGATCCCAGTGGTCTTTTCCAACCTGACTCTATGATTAATAATAAACCTCTCCTTCATCATATGAATGGACAAGCTCAGATCTCCATAATCTCAGACATCTCTCACCTCTTCACTATCTGCCCATCATTTTGCTGAAGGGATCTCCAATTCCTGGTGTTCCACCCAGTATATCCTTTCTCCAAAACCATGATGATGGTGATATTGCACTGCTAAGGGCACCTGCTCTGTCAGGAGCCCCCGACCTCCAGACCAAGCATGATGCAGCATTCTCTGCCCACACCGCTGCAGGCTGGCCCTATCTGCAACAGAAGGGCTGAATCCATGCTATGTGACACACCAAGCTGTTCATCACAGTGTCCTGAGCTCCTGGCAATCAGTCCAAATGAAGGAGCCAGGCTATTGAGCCAGCCATCTCTGCACCAAATACTTCCCTAGTAATGGCTGTCATGTTGCTCAGCATGGAGGGTGGAGCAGGTTTTGAGGTAAATTGGATCCCAAAAAGTTAGTGACCTGGATGATTAGTACCAGGCACTTGAACTGAAACTTCATCTGAAGAAAGAAGGAGTGGAGGACTCTGGAGGGCTGTGCTAGTTCTGCTGAAGAGAGCTGCCTGGAGTGTAGCTCATTTCTATGTTGGTCCGTGCTTCTTAGCTGCAGGCTAGAGGACATTACCATAGCTGGCTTTTATTTTTCCATTCTACAGGGACCTTTTAATGAGCAGGCTTTGCCTCACAGACGTCCCCTCCTCTGAGTCAGTCTGGTGTAAAGAGAAATAAGGATATGGCCCAGAGGGACTAATCATATAAATAAGATTTTAGGATCTGACTCAAGTAATAAATGAAAGACTAGCAATTTGGTATTATGAAACCCCAGCTGCATGAACTCTCAACTTCAGCCTAGTGCCTGTGCCAGCTTCCAGCTGGCTATCAGAAATCATTTCCACTTCAGTGAGACCAATGTTGAAATGTCCCCTTTATCCCTTTCCAAGCCATGCCTACACATTGTAGCTGTATTTATTTTTATTACAATTTGAGCAGAAAAGGTGGCCTGACGTCACTCCAGGAGAAGCACAGC
Organism: Acropternis orthonyx; assembly: GCA_035583155.1. NCBI lineage: Eukaryota > Metazoa > Chordata > Aves > Passeriformes > Rhinocryptidae > Acropternis > Acropternis orthonyx. Next base: position 103,509,266 of record JAWWEU010000001.1, on the reverse strand, counting down.
ATTTGTTTGAATGCTTCAGACTGACGCCTGCCGTCCTTCCCACCCCAAAAGGCTCAGGGCTCTGCCATCGCCCTGTCCCGCAGCCCTGACCTACCTGGGCTGCACAGGGGCACAGAGCCCAAAACATGGACAAAAAGGGAAAACAGAATGAAGAGGGAAAGAAAAAAAGAAAAAAAAAAGCCTATTTCACAGGTTTTTACCACAGTTTTGCCAAGGTTTGTAAGACATGGGTCTGGCTGGGTCTTCTCACCTTTTGAGCGTGTTGCAGCTCATCCATCATGAGGGAATGGCGGGGGGCCAGGGCAGGGTTTTGCTGAGCAGTGTTGGCTCATGTTCACCGGCTGGCCCAGGCTTTATGGAGAGGGAGAACGAAATTCTCCTCTGCTCCATCCTGTGAGCTCTGATCATACGTTTCAGCTTTCCCACTGAGTGTGGCTTGAAGCAAGGAAGGTGGTGCAGGCTGGGTGCATGGGCACCCACTGTGCCGTGGCCTCATAGCCCAGGCAAGTGCTGCTGGAAACAGCTTTTTGTGGGAATTTCTGGGTGACAGCAGCTGCAGGACAGCTGCTCCAGAGATGGCTGTATTTCAGTGTGTGTGGGAGCCATACCTATATAGGGGTGTGAAGCCTTGGAGAAACCCTTCAGGGTGGGCAGCAGGGCAGCTCCTATGGCCACCGTGGGTCGCTGCCCTTGCACCAGGGTCCACTGGCACCACTGTTGCCCCTTTCATAATTAGCAGTAATTTACTGTGCCAGGCTGGGTGGGTGTGAGTTGGAAACACCCTCTCCCCACAGGGAAGGCCAGGCTGTATCAGAGGGACAGAGATCCAGACCAAGGTTGGCTTGGTGAGCACAGGGCCAGGAAGGACATGGCTGCAGAGGCCAGTGACCAAGCCTGTTGGTGCACCAAGGCTGTCCAGAGAGGAGTATGGCTGAGTGTGGGGTACCTGTGGTTCATCAGGGCACTCTGGGCATGCAGCTCTCTGCAAGTCTGGCCCATTTCTATCACTGGGAACTGAGGCACCTGAAATCATCAACCACTATTAAGAAGTTTGGCCATCATGCATGATGACAAATCAGCATCAGCATATCCTCAAGTGCCAGCCCTTTGCTTCCCTAACATCTAGGTCACCAACAGGAGGGTTATTTTAGTTGGTCGACATTTTCTTTTTCCTTCTTTTGTTCTTTTTAATGTCTTCCTTCCTTCCTTCCTTCCTTCCTTCCTTCCTTCCTTCCTTCCTTCCTTCCTTCCTTCCTTCCTTCCTTCCTTC
>JAWWEU010000001.1:103482572-103502370 GCA_035583155.1 Acropternis orthonyx | reverse complement strand
GAGTGCAAACACCCACTGAGGACCATGAGCTGTAGGATGCTAAGTGAACCCAGGATCTACCCCTGAGGGAACACACATTGCTAAGGGTAACTCAATAAACAAAAAAAGGAAGCCCAGGCTGGCAACCAAAGCCCAGGATGAGCTGGCACATCTGGTGAACAGAGTGGGAGTAAAAAGGAATAAAAAAATATTGTAACTGAATTTATTCATATATTCCCATGGAAGCCAGTGAGAGCCTAGAAATGTCGGATGCCACATGAAAAAAGGCACATTGTGTGAGCTCATTTCTGCCAGCTTTTGGCAAGCAGCACTACTAGTATTAATGAGTAGAGGGTTCTCTCACTGTACCCCAAAACAGAAATGACCAAGCAGCTCAGAATAACTTAATACTTCTTCACTAGATTCTTTTAAGCAAAAATTCCCACTCAAATTTCACCTGTTTCTTACTGTTTTGGGGGGTAATTTCGTGAGATCACACCCAAGGACAGAGCAAAAATGACCTTATCACTGAGGGAAGACAAGTGTGAGAAGAGCTAGCCCTGTTAAGGAGAAACCCGGGATGGGTCAGACCACAAATTGTCATACATATACTGCACCTGGACTCAAATCCTGATGGTGTTTGATAAATTTTATCAAAATCTATTCTGTAAAGTTTAAAAAATGACCCCGTGTCCTAAGAAACTGGTGAACTTCAGGTGGAAAACCATGTTTGCAGCTAATGTGTTTACGGGTACCCTCAGGTCTCTTGAGGCATTATCAGGTTATCAAGTTAAATCAGAGCACTTTACCATGCCAGCACTTGGTGTTATGTACTGCTGCTGCTGTATTTCCAAGGATGTAGACACTGCCATCCATTGGTATGAGTCTATCACTTCTGTGGATTTCCAACCTCATTTTAAAAGTTGGAATTTAAAAGACAAAGACACAAGATGCATGAATGGAACAACAATCTGGTTTGCATTTAGACATAGTAATCATCATCACCACAATCTAAAAATCATACAAGGAACTGCCAAAAATCATGAGGCAAAAAGTTTTAAAAGTAAATGATTGGTAGTTACAGGGCATGACTGGATGTCATGTGACCATTCAATAGAACTACCAGGTAGGGTGATCTGAATAAGTGGTAAGTCTTGGAGAAAAAAATTTTCTAAAGAGATTAGCACCAGGTCTGCTAAGTGAGAGAGAAAACAGGACTGTATAATAGGCAATGCTGACCACAATTTCTGTATTTTTATTTTTGCCAAGGAAAATTAATTTATTTAGCTTATTCTCTCCACTGACTTCATAGAATAAGGAGAAAAAATTTCATCAGTAATTCCTAGGGAAGATTTTTTTTTCATCAGTAAAGGTGATGGTCAAACATGCAAGTGAAAGCTTAAGTGGTATCCATGAATACCCATCCCTTTTGAAAAAAAAAAATAAGGTGTATAAAGTATGCCTTGCAATAAAGTTGTTAACGCAAAGAGACAGGAAGATTATTCTCTTTTTCAAAACAGCTGGGGCCACTGAGCCATTGTGTGGCCATGGGCAAGTCCTGGGACTTCTTTGCATCTCAATCACTCCAGCAATTCAACCGGATGAAAGCAGAATGGATGGCAGCATGCTCCAATATTCAATATGCTGCAGATGCCACTGCTGAAAGCAGCATTCGTGGCTAAATAAGCTCACAATGCAAACCCAAAGAAACCAGGGATAGCTGTGGGCACCAGTGCGAACAGCAGAGTTTGTGTTGTCTCTTGACGCCTTTGTACTGTCATAGATCTTAATGGTCACACAACCTTATAGCTCAAAGTGCAACGGATTGGATTAGAAGAGATTTAAAAGTACTTCTGTCCTGTTTTTCAGGTAATATTTATAATAAATCCCATGTATATATATACATACATATGTAAAACAATATGAAACTCTTATTTGTTTACTTTACACATAGCCCCAGAATGTTCTGATATATAAATAGCCAAACCTGCAAACATGATGCTGACAAGAATGGTCTTCAAGTGGTTAATCAAGAGATTAACCTATTTTAAAAAATATTTATGCATAAAGCCTTATTAATTATTCCTATCACAAAAATATTTTGCAAGCTGGAATCATTAAAATAGCACATGTGGTATATTTTAAAGTAAATCCCTCTTCATGGAAAAATATCCTTTCAAGTAATAAATATTCAGTGCACAAAACTGAGGTACACAGCAGACAGAAACATAGGTTAAAATCTCATACAGCAATGTTGGCTTTGGGACCCAGTTCAGCACAGCATTTAATTACATGTAGGTACTTAAATCCTAATGTAGCAGAGCACTAATGCACATGTTTAATTGCCACTATGAATAAAGAACTAAATAGGAATGGGATTACACATTTTTAGCATTCTTTCTAGTTCTTCATGTTCAGCAGATGTTTAATGCTTTATGTTTCACTGAGATGGATCTAGCCTAAATTTATTAACAGAAAGATTTAAAATTCCTTCAGAAAATTTCAAGCTCTTTCTTGAGGTCAAAGCTTTTTAGTTTTTGAAAACACTATAAATCCTGGAGATACTCTGGACTACTGCTGAAGACCAAACTGTTCCACTGTTTTTTTTATGATGCTTCTGAGGCTAGCCTGCATTGTAGTGTGTGGAATCACTGCCATCTGATCACCTTCTCAGTCACTTACCAGAATGAATTAAGCATTCAGAGAGTATGAACCAACACCACAAAATTGAATCTTCTAGGAAACTCAGTAAGTGAATGGGCACTGGAGGACAGGTTATGTACATATTTCAGAAGATTAGCTTTCAGCAGGCAGGGCAGAATAATTAGCATTGCTCTTGTGCTGTACATGTGCAGAAGGAAAAATGTAGGCAATGCTGGTGCAGAAATCATGGTTACTGTACGCATTTCTGGTCAGCCTTTACCAAAAGGATGGAATTAGAGAGGGTAGAGAGAAGGATGAAGGAGTCGATCAAAAGCACAGGACCTCTTACACATAAAGAAAGACTAAAGAAATGAAGTTCCCCTATGGTGGTTGCAGATAGAGGCAATTTACGCCTGAGGGCAATATAACCATGGGGAAGGTGGTCAGGGAGCAAATTTTGTTTTCTTACCACAAGAGTTAGGAGGCACCCAATGAAATAAACGGGCAGCAGATTTGAAAACTAACACAGAGAAGAAGCTGGTTCCATACTGTGCATAATTACAGCTGTGCAGCTCATTGCCATAAGAGGCTCAAAGCAACTGAAAAGGGGATTAGAAAAGTTCCCAGGGGAGAGCCTATCTGTAGTCTATTAAACTGGATCACACACACAGCCTTGAGCTTGGCAAGTCTTGCAGTATGTGACTGGTGGAGCCAGAAAAGACGGGTGAGGACAAGGGTGATGCTGCACCAGCCTTTTTTAGCATATTTTTGCTAGGTGTCTGCTTCTGGCCATTGTGTAAGATTAGTTCTTGAACAAGGTAAGCCTCTGGTCTGACACAACCTTTCAGGGGAGTTATGTTCTTATTCACCTCTTAGGTCAAAAGGAATCCCACCTGCACTGCCCCACTGTAGAACCCTGGGTAAGACGGCCCAAGACATGGCAAGGCGTGGGGTTAATCCCCACAATCTCCTCTTCTCTAATAAAGCTACTTTCAAACAAAGCAGTGGTTCCTCAGGCAACAATGTCTCCCCGTAGGAAAAAAAAACACTATTGTATGCTCTGTGGCTTCATTGTCTTGTCTTAAGATGGAGGAAAAAGGCAAGGCATGCCAGCTCATTGCCTGTTTGATGGAAAAACTGAGTTTACACAGCTGAAGAGCAACTAAATTAGCATGTTGCAGTCACTAACTACAGTGACTGGAACTAGAAAGCTGGTGTCACTGACAGAGGGTCCAAGTGTCAGTCTGTAGGGGACACAACAGGTCTTCTGCACACCTTTTCACACAGAGTCAGGTCTCAGAAGGACATTATCATTGGAAATGCTTTCCACTCATTTTTCTCAGAAAAGTCACCATCTGCCAGTGGTTTTTTTTCCTTACCTCCAAAACATAGGATTTTTGTGTGTACTGAGGAGCACCTTTTTAAAGTTGCATCAGCAAGAACAACACAACTGTTTGGGCTGATGCAACTAAGAAACACAAGCTCGAAATTGAAAAGCATATTGTGAAATCAGGAGTTAAATTCTTGCCCAGGTAAAAATGCACTAGTTTTGGAGGGGAGAGATGTGGCTTCAGGTTTTAAGTCAAGGCATAACTGGGGCAGGTGAGGAAAGATGCTGGGAATTACTTGTGCATTGATTTATTTGCAAAGTGCACTAACATCTGATCTGAAGTTCCCATTCCAGATCGGTTTCCTACTTCTGCAGCTGCTTCATTACTCGCTTCCCTCATTGAAGAGATAGGTATTTTGTGCTCTGATGACCTGCTAAAGGACAGGACACAAGTCAACAGACTGAGTCAACAGACTGAGCAGATTTTGCTTCTTCTTCCTATTGCTCAGCTCTGCCCCAAAAGAGCGTGCCAGGAGCTTCTGACATTAAATCTGAACACATCTGCTGACTGCCGCAGAGTGCATGGGTGGCTGAAGTAGGCTTATAAGTGCAATTTTCAAGAACAAGCCTACGGGAAACCCTCCTTCCATCAAGATAGGTGACTGCATACCCTGCATCTGATTCAAGCACATCACGGGTGATTTACTAAGGCAGCACCCAGGGACAACATTTTCAAGTGCATAGAGGATGAGACTTCACTCAAAGAGCTCAGGTCTCACAGAAGCACCCAAACAAGTAATGTTCATGCTTTCAGCAGTGTAGGCTTTCACAGGGGCTGAGAAGGAGGTGATTCAGCTCCCCTCACATTTTGCTCTAAGAAAGCCCAAGTCAGAGCCTGAGAGAATTCTCCCATTTCTTCAAAGGCCTGGGATCAATTTTGATGGATATGCTAAGAAGGGACCAGACATCTTGACTATGTAGAGCTGGTCAGAAACTTCTATCCTTGTCTAAAATGTGTTTGCTGGCAATGTAGAGTGACAGAGGTATCTCCAGCATCCATTGGTGGCCCTGTTCCTGGTATGTGTCCTACCCCCACTGCTGGGGACACTGTCTTTGCCCCATGACCAACACATGTGTAGTCCTCTCTGTGCTGCCATAAGAAAAAGCCATTTAAATCCCCTGAATGAATAGCACAGGAGCTCATTGCAAAGCTGGCTATTGTTTGGCAACTACATTAACAGGGCTTGGCAAGAGAAAAATGATGAAACATATTCTGATGAATTGCTCTGTCCCTATCTGTGAAGGCAACAACAAAACTTTTCTGTGCTGTGGGGCTTGTGCTCCTCAGGCTGTGACATTCACAGACAATGCCACGTGTAATAGGGAAGAAGGGCCTTGACTTTGCTGGTGGGCCTGAAGGGAAAGCCATGTTTCAGGCAGTGCTACGGCAGGAATCCCATCTTGAGGAACACATGGTGAGGCTCTCAAGCTCACAACACTGTGTTTAACACCCTTAATTCTTTCCCAGCTTTGCCCTTCACTTTAACAAGAGATATTTTCTGTCCAAATTATATTGCTCAAGGCATAACAGATGAGAGAATGCTGTAGTGGTCTTGGGCTGAAATAAAGTGCAAGCAGCTTAGAAACCAACAAACAAATGGGAAAGAGGAACCTCCTTCTTCCGTTTCAAATCAGTGCACACCAGCAGTACCACGAAAAAACAGCAATCTGAGGGTCAGCAGGAGAGAAAGAAGAAACCCTTCCTACCCAAAAAATCCCAGGGTGATATGGAATCAGAGCTTATTGGTATTCCTCCACAGGAACACATTATTGAGCAGAAAGGCACTGCAAGGCTGGGGGGCTGGTGTGGTCATGGGCCTATGGGAGAGTTTGTCATGAGCTAGTGAGTGGGAACAGGGAGGGAGCATGCATCAGCTCCTGGCTCTAAATCTGTTTTCAGGGAATGGGGAATCTGCCAGAGTCAGGCACAAGTTGCATAGCTTCCAGGAGGAGCAGACAGCAAAGCTTGCTGGAAGGCAGGATTTTGAAGCAGTTAGGCTGTAATTTTAGCAGTGCTTTCTGCTCAACTGGGCAAGCCCACCTCCATCACAGCCCTGGATGGCAACATTTATATGTATGGCATGGAAAGAGAAGATCGCTGAAACGGCTTCTGTGCTGCATAGTGGTGTTGGTACCAGAGGTGCCCAGGATGGTAGTGGGGCTTCTCCCTGTGGGACATCCATATATCCCTGTTGGCCCTGGGACACCTCTTCCTGTGTGGCTGAGGTCACATCCCTCCCCGGATGATTTGCCATGAGGTCATGGGCAAGCCACATGTCTTCTCTGGGCGCCCAAGAGCTTCCCAGCTGAGCTAAACATGCCCACTGCCACCGACCAGCAGATATTGTGACTTAGTGGGTTATCACAATAAAGGTCTTGAGGCTGAAAGCCATATGTGCTGCTATTAGGCTTTGGCTCCCAAAGGCAAGGATTTAAATTCTGAAAGAGAAGGTAGCTGCCTTCTGCAGGACTGCTTTTATGAGTGAGGATAGCAGTCAGTGGCCTTGGCTTAGCGTGATGTGAGAGACCCCCTCCAGACCAACAGAGGCTTGTACAGTTGCAGTATTTCTCACCACAGAAGATCAGGGAAGCCTTAGAGTTGGTAAAGGTTTCTCCTCATCAAAGCACTCACCTAACAACAGCCCCCAGGACACCTTAGAGGGAATACACAAAGGGAATACACACCTTCCTGTTATTTGTCCTGCATGTAAATCCCACATCTTTGTGTGGCATTTTCTCTGTCTGATCTGGATAGACTGGCAGAGCTTTCAGAGCAGACAAACATACGCCCTGTACCCTGTAGTACCTGATTTGCTTACTCTGTGTAACGCTATGATGAACATGGGCACATCCCAGCCTTACTTTGAACTCTTCATTCTCCTGTAGAGCTACAAGTGATGTCAGGAATCACAAAGACACATGAAACGCAGGTGGGGATTTTCCCAATGGGACCACATGACCACACTTTTGCTTGTTCAGATTTCACAAGGTCCAAGAAAAGCATAAAAAGTAAAGCCATGTGTAAAATGCCTGGATAAAACCTCCTTTTTTTGCTGCCAAAGCAAGGTGAGAGGCAGGCAGTGGTTTCTCCAAACTTCTTTCCTCCCATGCCTATAAAGGCCTTGATGCTAAGAGCTGCTCAGTGGCTTTTGCAACAGCTGGTCTGACTCCGTATGATTTCTCTTCACCATCTGTATCATTCCCTTCAAAATCATGGTCAGAAGTGCTGGACTTGCCTTTGCCAACAAATGGGCTCTCCAGCAAAGCAGACTTTGACCTAGAAGGGTTATTTTTAACCATCTGCTCCTCTGTCCTTAAGACTGGTCACAGTGGCATTCCTGTCAGTCCATTACTGGTGCATCTTTCCCTGACCCAGCTGCCTGCATCCACGTTCTTGTCCTTGTCCTTGTTGGACTGCTTCAAACCCATTTCCCTCAAGGATGAAATATGCTCCTCTATGCATTTATTTTAATGTTAGCATGACATTGTTAAAACTGGGCACTCCACATCCAAGATGCCTTTTAAGAAGTGTCAAATGGCATACTGAAGTTTGACCAGCCCTGCTCACTAGTGTCTTGCCCTGATAACGTGAGAAGCTTTAATTCTGGCTGGTGTTACCTGGCACCTGTGACCCCATCATTCATCCTAGCTTGGTAGCAACCAGAGGGGCTGCTCTTGTACCATCAGAGCATGCTGCCCAGGCTCTAAAAGCCATTTGGGGGTGGATCTCCATCACCCCTATTTTCTCCATCCACTAAAATCACTAGCTAGATTTCATGAAGAATACATGCCTGATGTTTTCGTGCCTGTCTGTCACCCAGCAGTGCTGCTCAAAGGTGGGAGGAATCCTGAGCTGAAAGTAAGGGGGCCACAGCCATGCAGGTGATGGGCAGGCCCAGGAGGGATGACCAAGCAGAGGCTATTCCACACTGCTGAGCCTCACCCAGACTTTGTGTGTCTCTCCTTTTAGTGAGTTCCACATTCCAGTCTAGCTGGGCTGCTGTTGGCCTGCACACTTTGCCCTGTTTAATTTTTTCCTCTTGCCAGCACATACAGCTTAGGCAAAACACTTGAACATTTTGTCTTTAAGTATTTACTTCCTCATAAGCAGCCATCCTGGCACCCAGTCAGATTCCCAAAATAACCCAGTTAGGATTTAAGTAAACTGCCTTCAGGTGTTGCCCAGCTGCTTCATTGTGAACAAGTCTTGAACTCTGCACCAGGCCCTTGAAGCCAAGGAGGGACAGTGAAAATTTTGCCAGCCTCGTGCTCTGCCCCTGCTGCGGGGCTGGGACGGGGCTGCCCACCCCTCCTCTTCTGACTGCCTGCTGTCACTGCTGACTTTTTCCACTTGCACTCTGAGATCTAGCAATACTGCCTCTAAGATATTTAGCCATCTACCACCACCACAGACAATGGAAGAGGAAAATGAAGCAATTCACAGTGATTCCCTCCAGAAGCCACCCTAAGCAGAGGAAGGGGGCACAGGCACAGGAGACCACAACAGAAACCTGGGAAGTCCTGTTCCCGTCCAGACCAAGAAGACTGAAAAGAATGGAGTGTTCCTTCTCTGAGCAAAGACCAGACAACCAGATTTGATGTAGCTGACACTGGACAATTTAATCCCAGGTCTGTGCTGTCTGTAACACACTCAGGGAGTACAGCTGTAATGGTGCTGGGAACTGGCACCTCCTTTAACCTACTCGTCCTTGGCAGGGCGGTGCTGACACTGGCCAGGCTCTGTGCAGCTATACCAGCCTGACCTCTTCTTGGGCTTCAGCTCACATAACCCAGCACCACTCCACCAGGACTGGCAGTGTAAATTAAATACAGGTTAAAGGAAAGCTGTAATATACTGCAAACCTGCATTCAGCTACAGCTGAGCTGTAAACCTGCTCCTGCTGATGCTCATGGTAGGAAGTCGGGCCAAGAGAATAGTTGTGAGGGGTCAACCTCCAAAGCCAGTGTTTAAAAGGAATTTTCTACATGAAATTTTACACACACCTATTTGCATGTGCCTGCATGCTATTGAAATAACACTAACCCATTGTATTTCTCCTTGCAAATAATTGATATATGTTTTCTGTGCCTGTGAACATACATATGTGCAGTCACACACACAGACTGGGTGAGGGGCATTAGATTAAGCTGACTGCAGCAAATGTAAGAAGCAGATTTCATAATGACCCCAAATATGGACCCAAATGTTCCTTCCTCTGCTACTAATTGATCTAATGGATTTCATATTTGTAACCAAGCAGTGGTTTGTATTGTAAGTTTCTTTTTGTTTGCTGCTTTAGAAGAAATAAGAACTACTAGAACATAATACATACCATATTTGCAGATGAAGTTGCCATTAAATACCTCCTCCCCCACCCCCGAAGCAGTCGCCAATAGTGGATTACTAATAGTTTGGAGCTGTTGCACTGTAATTTATGATGGCAAACTCTGTGGAAGAAATACTCAGTCACTCTGCACAAAAATATAAAGAAATATATGCAAATTAATCTGTTTTAACAGGAACAGGATATTCTAGATCCTCAAGCGCACAGTGATGTCAGAAGGGAAAGCACAATTTGCTTTTATTCAGATATTGGACAAACTGAGACAACAGACCAGTGTCTGAGGTGGGAGTAGATCTGCCATGCCACTGTTCCATGTGCTGCTGTGGCATCTGCTTCCTCTTTGGAGACACATCCTTGCCTTCCTTGGTAATGTTGCGCTTCATCTCTGTCCATCCACGCTCTCCCCCATGCAACTGCTCTCCCTGGTAATCCGTGTTTTCTTTTCCCCTTGGTGCCACCCAAGTTTCAGGGACTCTGCAACCCTTTCCACTTCAGGGTGAAATCTGATCGAATCCCTCCCTCTTTGAGACTGTCAGGCACAGCTGGGAAGTTAATGAGATATCTGCCTGTGCCACAGAAATTCCGGCCACTTCAATTAAAAAAATAAAGAATTGTATGCTCTGCAGCTCTCAAACTGGCACCTTTCAGGAGTGCTAAATGGTCTTAATAAGTAAATAAAATGCAGGTCATTTATCAGAGATCAGAATGGCACCTTTGCAGCTGTTCCTGTCTCTTGAGGAAGAAGATACAACGAGGAAGGTGGGGTTTTTTAAATTAAAAAACCACTCAATTTGGAACCACTCCAGTCTGCTGAGTAAGGGTAACTTCAAAATACAGTTTCTCTACCCGATAGAAGAAAATTTCAGAAGGAGCCTCCCTAGTTTATTGGATGGGTGTGTATTGGGACAGGTTTAAAAATATTTTAGTGTAGCTGATGGACCATGACCTTTTAGTATCAGTTAAATCCAGATTTATTTTTTTTAAGAGGTATGCTATTGAAAGGCACTGGCAGCCAAGTTAGAGGAGTCTGCCATAGTATTTTCACAGGATCATTCCAAGGTACTCTGTTCTTCATGCCAAGCAATAAAACCTTTCTTTTTCTGTGCATTTCTGGACACTGCTGTGCTCTCAACAGAGGCAAATTGTCTCCAAAAGGTGCTACTTCACAGAGAAAACTATGTTTTAAACAACAGAGTTTCACTTTTCTGCATTAAGATAATGAAACAGAAAAAAAGGATGGATTTACACGTGTTGTACATATAAGATGAGGGAAGAGGCATGCACTCAAATATTGTTTTAATTATTTTTCACTTGTAGTCCTCCATATGTTTGCACTGCAGTCAGTGAACAATAGAAGAGGTCTCCTGTGGTTAATTTTACACCTGTAAAGTCCCGTGGATACAAACCAAGATTGTGTGGCCAAGTGCATAAAGCATCCTGCTTATCTGGCCAATGAATTCATGTTCTCCAGGGGATTGGAGAAGGTGGGGAGAATATGAGGAGTTCTATTACTTTCAATCTTTAGCAGATTTTCATTACTTTTACCCTTTCTATCTCCAACACCTGAGGAAAGAAATCCCCACAGCTTCAGGTTTTCAATGCAAATATGGGAAGAATTCTCTACAATGTCTCTGCCCTGTGCAGGGAACAGAGGAGGAATCTGAGGCTCCCTCCATGGCTTCCCCCATGCTCTACACCCCATGTGCAGGAGCAATTGAGTGTGTGTGAGTGATGCCCCAGCAGAGCCTGCTCCCAGCACAGCCTGGCTGAGGCAGCAGCCACCCTGGCACACGTAGCAGGGAAATCCACACCACAGGGACACGTCTGATTTTCCCCCAGCCCTGCCCCATTCCTTTCATACTGCTTCTAATGATCTGCCATTTATCATCATCTCTTCAAAATCCAGGGAAACACTAGCATTTTTTCCCTACCAGCTTCCTGGCTGGAGCCTCCTGGGTTTTCCCGCAGAGCCTTGCAACAGGCTTCAGAGTGACCTTGTGCCAGGCACAGCGCCCGTGCTTCGGCTCCCCCTTCGCAGCCTGGGCAGCAAGGCTGCCTGGCACCCACTTCTCACCCAGGAGAACTGGTGTTCTGGGTGTCCCTCACCCTCTACAACAGGCTCAAACCTCTGCTGCAGTCACCACACATTACCATAATAGAAATAATTAATGCTTCACAATCACACAGATTTAATAAGCCTGGGAGTCTGACACTAATATATCAATAGCATAGTTTACAGTGCATTGTTGGTATTCTTTGGAAGCCATGATCTATGTTCTGACATAAAGGATCTTCAACGTTCCTTTGCAAATAAATGCTAATTAAAGCACTTTTCTTCGAAAGGCCTTTCTAAAAATGACCTGCAACTCCAGTATTTCTTTTATGGCACACGCAGATAGGAGGGCTCACAGTCTTACAGGAAACATCATATGAACGTAGGAAGGAAAAAGGAAAAAAATCTGTAAGTAGGTTAATTCCCTTCTACAGCACATCAGAATACAGGCTGGTGATGGGCTACAAGAAAGCTGAAGTGAGGAAGGTACCTATTACAGATGGTTGAGACATTATGCTTTTAACTACAGAAAAGCTTTGTATCAATTTTTCTTTTTGTGAAAGGGATGGCTAACACATACAAAAATGAAATGTAGTGTAACATTTGCATTGTTTTCAAAATAGAGGCCTGGAGGTATTTTATTTTCCCTTTCATAATTTTTCTCTCTTAAAGAAAAGTCTCTTACATAGTTTATTTGAGGCTATATCTTTCTACACAGTCCTTTGCAGTACATTTTCAGTTACATTCACAGTGCACTTCAGAAGATGAGATCACATACAAAATGCAATGTCTTTTGCAGACATAAAAACAATTCTTTCTTTTTGTGCAGTTCTTCCAGTTGCAAGGCCTACTAAAGCTCAGCTGAAATATATGATCTCAGTGTAATATCCTAAGACATTCCAATCACCAACAAATGTTCTTGCTTTTATTAAAACCAAAACAAAAACCAAACCCGCAGAGTCCCCAGGGAGCCAGACTCTGCTATTGTTCTTCCATTTCTGATGCAAGTCAGGAGATACCAGACAATACAGATTACTGAGTCACCACTCACTAGGCTAAGCTGTATTTGCTTAAACAACAGCTTTCCCAGCTGACCTTTCCAAGTTAGCAGAAAGAATATAGAGACAAAAAACCAAAAAAGTGCTCAGTGTTAAAAAACCCAAGTGCTTTTATGTAGCTAGGTATGCTGTGGAGCTGGGAAAGAAGGGAATCAGACGGAGATTTCACTGGGGAACCTCTTGAGCTGGAGCTGAGTTGTATGGGTTTGTTCTGCAATGAAGTGGGGATGGCTCATGGCTACAGGGTATAGGCAGAAATGAGGGAGTCAGACTGAGAGGGCACTCGATAAAGAAAATATTACATTCTAGCATATAGAATACTTAATTCAATCCTAAAATAAGGATAAGCAGGGCTTCACCAGTTAACAGGCACGTTGGACTTGGAAATTGATTCAGGACAAGGGGTTCAGCAGCAGTCTGCTTCTTTCAGCACTTTTTCTTTAAATATCCTAGAATTCATCAAACAGAAGATAGATTACACTTTATAATATAAGCCTCCTGAGGGGATGCTGCTAAAAGGCTGTCAGCAGAAAGAAAAAAAAGTGTTCAAAATGTGCACATAGGGTTAGGGACTCCACATTTCAACTCATCTGCAGCTGAAGATGAGATGCATTTGCATTTGTTCCCCTGGCTGAGAAATAATATTCTTTACAAAAGCTATTTCAAAATAGTTCTAGCTCAAATTTTTTTATTCACACATAACCCGTATAAAATTAATATATATTTTACAGATACATAAATAAATATATATTTTATACATATAATAGGTATAATTTTTCTATATATAAAATATATTAATTTTTAAATTATATATAGTTACACTTCAAACAATCTTGCCTCCCTCCAGTAGGATCTGCAGAGAGAATACTTTCAGTTTCATTTGTGTTTGTGTCAGACCTTCAAATAAAGGTCAGAATTTACTTAATTATTGTAGTGCTGATGGGCTTTCTGCTCAGAAACCCTTTTGCACATAGCATTGTGTATAGAAAAAATAAAGTGACCCCTGGCCCAGAAATCTTACTTGTCATGGTTTCAGCGTCCATCTACTCTGCAAATGGGTGCCTTTTGTTAATGATCACTGTCATTTTCCTGACATTTAACTGAATAGACTTTCTTTGGCGAAATTAAGATAGACAGGAGAAACATCCCCGTAATCCAAAGTACTGCAGATTATGTTTCTGCATTTTTCAAAGCAGTTAGGATTCACTGGTTGTTGTTCTGACCAGGTTCTTAGATCCCTGTGACAGAGAGGAAGTTGGGGTTTCGGCTCACATTCCCTCACGGAGATTTGTCGTGCTTCAGGCATTGTCACTCCTCTTGGTCTTTCTTTCTGCCTTCGCAGAGGAGAGCAGCAGAGTATTTGGGCAGGCACCTCAGACACTGCTGTTCAGAGTGCAGCAGTATCCTTGTGCAAGGTTCCATGCCGAATTACCAACTGGAGTAGGTTACTTACACAATTGGGATGAGCTCAGTAACCTCCAGGATGAGGGGAATAGCTAAATTTGCAAAGTTTGTCTGAGTGCCCACAACACTCATTTCCTACATTTGTTCCTTGCAATCATTTGGTGAGTCATTATACATTTTTTTATTATTTGTACGATCTTTCAACTGTGTTTCCATATTAGTCTTTCCCACCTTAAGAAGTCATAAGTAGAAGTTACACTCAGATGCTGTTTGCAGAACTGGGCCATAGATTCATGTGTAATAAACTCAAAGCCAAGCAAAAGTTTGACTAGATTTGCCTCCAGACTAAGCAAGACAAGGTTTTGCCCACAGTGTCTGAGAACAGGCTTTCTTAAAACAAGTGCATATTTAAAATGAAATTGAGAAAAGCCACAAAAGCACAAAAGATTTCAATACTTGGGGTGTGATGGGCTTTTTTCCCCTTTTACAAAGATTATGCTGTCTTTGTTGCCATAGGAAAGGTATCTTTTACTGTTTTTACAGTTGTAAGAGAGAAAAAGAAATTACATTCAAAAACAAGGTCTCTCTGCGAAAAAAATCTCTGGATTTTAACAGATATTTGCTTTCATTTATCTCTGCTACCAATGAACACTGAAAGCATAGCTCTATAGAACTACAGCCTTAAAAAAAAAAGCAGACAAAATGTGCTCAACTATCACCTCCACAAGATCACACAGCAGGAAAGTAATCCTCACTTATAATCCAAATACATGCAAGGATGGAAAGAATGTTTTATGGAAAACTT
Source organism: Acropternis orthonyx (assembly GCA_035583155.1). Lineage (NCBI taxonomy): Eukaryota > Metazoa > Chordata > Aves > Passeriformes > Rhinocryptidae > Acropternis > Acropternis orthonyx. The sequence goes on along the minus strand of JAWWEU010000001.1, from coordinate 103,487,693 downwards.
TCCTACTGGAATTTAAGAGTTCTGCAAAATGTGGAAAACAAATATGCTTTAATAGGTTGCTGCTTTCAATGACTGAATTTATTTTCAAGAAGGTCATAGCCATAAAGTAGAAAACTAATTTTTCTTTCAGAGCAGTGGCAAAAGGGGAAGAGAAAATAGTGACACTGAAATGTTAGCTTTGACCTCTTAGAGGAAGTGGCAGAATGTTGGTGGGTTTTTTGTTGTCATTAGTTTGTGGCATCTGTTTTGGGGTTTTTTAAGATTTCTTTAAAAAAAAAAAAACCCTGGCTTTTTTCTCACTTTTCTCAGTTTGGAGTCTGCAAAAACATTTAAACAAAACCAATTATGTCAGTAATGCATTACCATTAATTTCTCTGTGTATTCATCCTTCTCTAACAATTGGGAGGGAAATGTGCCTACCTACTTAATTTTCATGTCCCAAGCACCTGCCTGCTCTGCCTACTCCTTTCCTATAGGCATTAAAACAAGCATAGCAGTATGTAAGTCAGGAATGTAAAATATGATTCTATGCTTTGCCCCTGCCCTCCTCAGTGTAAACTTAAATAGCTTTTCCCTTCTAAAATTTCCTGCCTGTGGAACTGGTAAGGGAAAGGAATTATCTTACAGATCAGAAAACTAAGCCAAACCCTTTCAGCACATTTGTTGCCAAATCTGAGTGAAGATGGATGCTCTGGACAGTATGAACCAAAGTAGGATGCAATACAAAAACTTCTCTCAAAATCCAGCTTACCCATATCTCAAAACCCACTGCTTGCAGACTCCTTAACAATCTCCACGGTAATGCAGACCTTGGAAAGTAAACTGATGCTTACTGAAACAGGCCTGCCTTTCTCATCAGCTTTTCAGATAGGCCAGCTCTAGATGATGTTATTCCAGATCCTTTCACCAAACCCTCAGGCAGCCTTCAGAGTCAAAACCATATAGAGCAATTCAAGATAATGCCCTGGGTTCCTGCAGGCACTTGGGGTTTGTCTATATGCAGTTTTAAAGGTGTGACATTAACAGGCATTAACTGGGGCAAGAAGTGCATATATCAAACAAGCCCTGTTTGAGTTTTAACTCATTTGGCTTGAACTAACTAGAGGCACAGACAGCCTTTGGCACAATGAAAGGCACTAGTCAGTAAATATTGGATATATTTTTCTGTGTAAGTCCATACACCACCTAAGCTAAGCAATTTAGGGCATTCAATAGAAAAGACACACACAGTACAGTTTTCCATCTCTGGTTAGCAACCTCTGCTCCCCAAAAATCTTGCAGAATTTCGTATCTGGTCATGTCTCTTCCTTTTCCCAAATCTTTTTGGCACTAAGTATGCTTTCACTACCATGTTATTCTGGTCTTCCCAAAGCTAGAACACCCAGTTTGTTTCAGTAAGTTTCACCTGCCCAAATACTTTGGGATATAGTCACCTCCCACTTTTGCAAATCCCCTTATTTGGGCTGGTTCATTACTCTCTGCCCTGTAATTGGAACCTTTCCTAGGTCCAACTGGCACCCAATTATATTTTAAAATGTCTTCTGGCCTACAACATTGTTACGCTGCCTTCTGAAACCTGACACTACAGGAAGAAAGTTGTCCTTCTGGACAGCCTGTGGTTGCTTCACACAGCTCTGGGAATTTTCCAAGCCTCTGCCTGCTTGCTGATGGCTCTGGAATTCTCTTTCTCAATGGGTGTGCTGGTTTTGGCTGGGTTAGAGTTAATTTTCTTCACAGTAGCTAGTATAGGGCCGTATTTTGGATTTGTGCTGGAAACAGGGCTGATAATGCAGATACATTTTCCCTCATGCTGAGCAGTGCTTGCACAGTCAAGGACTTTTCAGCTTCTCACTCCATTCCACCAGCGAGAGGGGGCTGGGTCTGCAAAGGAGCTGGGAGGGGACAGAGCCAGGACAGCTGACCCCAACTGACTACAGGGATACCCCACACCACAGGGCATCACACTCAGCACACAGAGCTGAGGGAAGAAGGAAGGAAGGAGGGGACATTCAGAGATACAGCATTTGTCTTCCCAAGTCACTGCTACATTTGATGGAGCCTGGCTTTCCTAGAGATGACTGAACACCTGCCTGCCAATGGGAAGTGGAGAATGAATTCCTTGTTTTACTTTACCTACTAAACTGTCTTTATTTCAACCCATGAGTTTTTTCACTTTTACCCTTCCGATTCTCTCCCCCATCTCACTGGGGGGAGTGAGCAAGTAAGCATGGGGCTTAGCTGCCAGCTGGGGTTAAACTAATGGGGCCCACAAAGCAGATGCCACCCTTGCAAAGTTCACACTACCAGATTAAATGACAAAGAATCTACTAAGGCTGTGAGAAAAGAGGATGCTGAACCTGGTGTTCCATCACTCCCATGTTTTATTGTTCATACAAAACTGTGCATAGACAGTTGCCCCACGTACTAAAGATTCGCAGATGATGTTAAAAGTAACTAAAACAAAAACAGCATCTCACTGAACAAACAATTCCAACTCAAATTAGATAATTTTTTTAAGGAAAGACTTAGGTTAAAGAATAACGCTCAGCTAAAAGCGAAATTTCAAATTTTAAGGGAGAGCACGAATCAAATTCTCAGAACTGCATTATTCTGTCAGGATATCTCGTGTTTCAGTCAGGGACGTTTTTGGTTTCTCTGAAAAACTTTTGGGTCTCGGTAGATGGTGCTATAGCCCTTCAAGTCACTCGCGAGTAAAAGCCCTGCTTCCAGTGCCGAAGGGAGTTTCATGGACCAGTATGATCAATCTCACTTCACCACTTGAGGGCAAAGGCTGGTGGAGGAATAAAAAAAAATAAATCTATGCTGAAGTTGTAAATTAAATACTTACATAAGCCTGTCCTTGGGGTGGCATTTAAAGTCAGCAGTTCTCATTGCACTTCATGCACAGATATCATCATACCATACACTGAACAAAACAGTGATTGTACAAGAGAACTACAAAATCATTACATTCCAATCTCTATAAAAGATACAGATAACAAACTGCACAAATATTTAGTACTTTCTACAGCCTATTCTAAAATCCTATGAGCACTTCCATCAAATGATCTAAATAAGCACTAGAAGAAAATAGGAAGCATTGATATTGTCTAGGGGATGAGTTCTGGCTATAAAAGCTGAATACATCTGTAAGACGAGTTGTTTATATCCATGCTGTGAAACCTGCAAAAATCTTGATCAGAGCCCAAGGGGGTCTCCAAGAGGCCCCAGGTGCCTTGAGGAGCCTGGCCCTGTCCCTCTCAGCCACCTGTGACAAGACCTGCCTGCCAGCATCCCTGCATGGCTGTGCTGCAGGCTGGCTGTGCTAGCCCCGTTCCCTCAAACCCCCCCTTACAGGGCAGGGGAACCAGGGCATCCCACCCATGGTCATGTCTGCAGTCCTGCTCAGCCCTGGCTCCCACATCAAACTCAAGCCTGCATTGCAGCGGGGTCTCTGCAGCTGCCAACTAGACCCGACCCCTCACCTTGTCTCCTCTGGCCTGGGCATGGTCCCTGCCACCGCCCCAGCCCAGCCCAGAGCACTGTTTGGGCAAGGGCATGGTGTTGCTGTTTGGCCCCAGCTTGCTCTCCCTCACGTTAAGCTCTCCCTGCCAGGAAGTGCAGTGAACAACCGTACTAATTTGTGAGCCACGAGCACACAGTGACTCAGCTCACCTGGCCCTGAACTCTGTTTCAAATGAACAGTTTGTCTCCCTGCCCTGTTTTATTCCTTGAATAGGGACTAACACAGAAACTGATTCCACTGTATGAATAAGGCCTCATCTACTAAGAATTCATCAGTTCAGTTTAAAGGACTTTCTTAAAAATTTTATGGAACTCCTTTTGTGGAAATCTCTGTTTCAGAGAGCTCACACAGCTGTAACTGAAAAGTCAGGTTTAGAAGAGCTGCTTTGGTTGACTGAATCAGTTAAGGCAGTCACCACTGGAAATCATTTCACCTCAATAAGAACACAGCTCAAAGCCCTGGTTTTTTAAAGGAGATCAGAAGAATCTTTTCAGATGAAACTGTACTTGAACTGTAGATCCATAGTGCAAGAAATACTCAAAACACACAGATGTAGTCAAGGACCTATATGTGGTGGTTTTATTTGTAAAATACTTTATTCCTAACAGCAAAATACAGCAATCTTATTTTATAAAAATTAGCAAAAATTGATACGTTTGCAACAGAAATAAGAAAACTATTTCTACTTTTATTCAATTATTCAATTCTCTTTTCAATATGGAAGCTATAGGTATGCACCACGCTTAACAGATTTCAGTGCCACACAGGTCATTCAATAAATATATCATTCTAGTGAAAAAAAGTCATAAAACTACTGAAAAAATATAAGCATTTTTAGCTTTTTTCTAAGGTTTTCAACCAGTAATACCTACACACAACGAAGTTCTTGGCATTTACAACAATTACCGTATAGAAGAGTAACAGAAAACTGTGTTAGCAGTACACCAGAACAATCAAATTAGCAGTACATTTCTAGTAAAAAAGAAAATCAGAAATTCATTCTATACTTGAATCCTATAGAGGACTTCTGTAAGGAGATGGGAGAAGGAACTTAAATTACCAATTTTATATCTGAAAAGGCCATTGCATATCTTAATTTGCAATTAAAAACCATTCTATAATATATATAATAAACACTGCCTGTTTGTTATGAACAGAAGTTGAAATGAGAATAAATAACTTCAATGTTTTATCCTATTGCAAATAAACCACAAAATCTTTGCCCTGGAGGGGACAGACTTAGTTACATCTAGTTCGGCTATGTACAAAGGCATAACTTTGGAAGCCACCATTGCCTCAAATTTCAGAGGTAAAATTAGTGCCCTGTGCCAGTCTTCTGAGCAGCTTCCTTCTGCGAAGAAGTTGGACCTCGGAGACTGTGCTCAGACACAAGGCAAGTGGCAAGGCAAATTCACACACCAGTTTGCCAGCACATGGACACTGAGAGGACAGTGCCTGGTGCTGGAAAAACATGTAACAGAAAAGCATATTGTGGGGTGATAGCCCTGATAAGCTCCAGATGGGTTAAGGGAAACACCTCAGGTCCTGGAGGGCTGCTCCCAGGAACCTTTGTCAGATGACAAAGAGGCTCCAGT
>JAWWEU010000001.1:103424178-103482472 GCA_035583155.1 Acropternis orthonyx | reverse complement strand
CCAGCGCTGCAATGCTTGCTGCTGCTTGCTAAATTTGTAATAAATCTTCTTTTATTCCAAACTGGTCTTCATAATTTTTAACAACAGCAAGGGAAAACGAGAGGGGCTCCCTGTCTCCAGGAGCACCCCCGCCTACTGGAGGTGGATGTCAACCTTCTGCACCCCCACAGCACTTACTTGATCTAACAGAAACCTCAGGAAAAAACCTTCTGCCTGCGGGAGGGGGTGCGATGAGCCAGGCCTGTCCACAGGATAGCCACAGTACAATGTCTCTCTCAAAGCCACCTTGAACCTTTGATTAGCAGTCCTGTTGGTCCTAGGAAAATTATGGTTGAATTTCTGGTTGACACAGGGGCTCAAATGAGTGTGATTACTAAAGAAACAGCAGATATGTTGGGAGTTTTGCCAAGCCACCACAAACTGGAATTCATGGGGATTGATGATATTGTAAAAAAATGCCCCATGGCAACAATTTCTGTCTGGCTCCTGGGGGAGGAGAGGTTACCCAGAGCTGAAGTGCTGGTGGGTGCTGCCCAAACAAACCTGCTATTGCACGAACGAACCTGGCAACATCCCAGCGGGGCGGTATGGAGTTTTGCTGCAAAAGACACAGAGGTTTCAGCCATATGAACTGAACTTGGATTAACAGGGGACAAAGCGAACTCCACAAAATCTAGTAATTATTAGAAACATCAATTCCTCTGCCTCCTTCTAAAGTTACTAACACAAAGCAATACCCCCTGCCCACAGCAGCCCTTACAGGTACTGATGGGGTGGTCAAAGATTTAGAACAGAGAGGCATCATTGAGAGAGCCCACTTGCCTTACAATTCACCCGTTTGGCCAATTAAAAAACCAAACAGTCAATGGCATTTCACTGTAGATTTTCGGTGAATAAATTCAGGTACTGGCTCCTTTGGCTGCAGCTGTCCCAAATAATGCTGAAATTGTAACACTGATACAAGGAGCTTCTCACATGTCGATGGCTGCCCTACCTAGATGTCAAAGATATGTTTTTCATGATACCTCTCAGGGAGCAGGATAAAGCACAATCTGCTTTTACGTGGCATGGTAATCAATTTATTTTCAACAGGCTCCCACAAGGTTATAAACATTCTCCAACTACTGCTCATAATGCCTTGGCTGAAGTGCTAGGAAAAATACCTATTTCATCTGGTGTTGTGGTCTACCAATACATTGATGATATCCTTATAGGAGGGAATGATGAAAAAAAGTGTAAAAGTGACAACGCAAACTATTCAGAAGACACTGACTGAACTGGGGTTAGAACTCCCAGGGGCAAAATGCCAAGGACCAGCTCAGGAAGTTAAATTCCTTGGAGTCTGGTGGGTTAAAGGAGCTGCCTCTGTTCCTCCTGACACTTTGGAAAAAATAGAAAGTGGACAACATTTCTCCAATGTTAAGGAATTACAGGCAGTTCTAGGAACCCTGGGATACTGGCGTAAACATATTCCTGGGTTTTCTATAGTTGCTCATCCTTTATATAACTTGCTCAAGAAAGGAAAGTCACGGGAGTGGACTGAGCAGCATACAAACACACTGGAGTTATTAATAAAAGAACTGAGATTATTCCAGCAGCTGGGTCTTACACACCCAAGAGATCCTATACATGTAGAATGGGGGTTCTGTGAACATGGCTCTCACTGCAACCTATGGCAGAGAGGGTCAAATGGCCCCAACAGACCACTTGAATTTAGTTCTCATTCCTTCAGTGATACCGAGATGAGATATTTGGATCTTGAAAAGGGTTTATTGTCTCTAGTACAAGCTTTGAAACAGGCAGAACAGATGAGAAGGGAGCAAAGTGTGATTATTAGGGGAACCTTCCACTTTTTAGATGTGGTTTGTAAAGGTGCAACTCCACCTGCAGGTATTACTCAGAAACCCACAGGTCCGTAAGTGGTATGCATACCTGGAAGGCATTAGTGAGATCATTCCTATTACTGAAGGCAGTGTTAAGGACAGAACATAAATGCAGCTTTGTTATTTCAAGCTACACCCAGTAAGCCTTCCCCAATTCGGGAAGTACTTCCACTTACCAAAGACAGTGACCTTGAAGGAGTATGGTTTACTGATGCATCATCGCATTGACAAAGTAATGAGTGGCATTACCTGGCAGTAGCACTGGAAGTATCCCCGGGAGAAAAAATAACTGAAGCAGGTAAAGGCAAATTGGGGAACTCAGGGCTGTTCTGCTAGCTGCACAACATAATGCTAAATATATTTACACAGATTCATATGCTGTTTTTAAAGGAGCCACTGAGTGGATAAGCCATTGGTCAGCTAATAACTGGGAAACAGTCCCTGTAGGGGAAACTAATAGTTGGAAACAGTTGCTGGAGATAGGAGAGAAAAGGGTGTTGCACATTGGTTGGGTCAAAGGGCATGACCAATCAGGTTCAATCACTGCACAGTTTAATCAACAGGTGGATAGTCTCACCAGACTTCGACAGATTGAGCTTGTAAACCATGACCAGGAATGGAAGCGTCTGCTCAAGTGGTTACACATAAAGCAAGGGCACACAGGACGAGCAGACCTATATGAGGAGGGCATTGCTAGGGGATGGCATAGTCCCTCGGCCCGTTAGGGATGGCCTATATCCACTAAACTGTGGGAGCAGGTGGTGACTGCCTGTTCACAGTGCCAATGGCGACTTAACAGGGACCATCTGGGCAAAGCTCCCCCCCTGCACATCAGGGATAAGAAAACATTGTGAACACCTGGCAAATTGATTATGTTGGTCCATTGCGACCATCAGGGGGCTAAAGTACATTTTGGTGGGGATAGAAGTCATCTCAGGCCTCACAGTAGCAACTGGATTTGCCTCTGCAACTGGGGAACACACCGTGAAGGGTCTGAAGGAGTGGTTTAGCATGCTCCTCCTTCCAGAGGAAATTCAGAGTGACAATGGAACACACTTTGTAGCTGCAGTAGTGCAAGACTGGGCAAAGGAAGAAGGAATTCAATGGGTATTTCATACTCCTTACTACCCACAAGTCAATGGCATTGTGGAGCATACTAATGGGTTAATCAAAAGATTTGCTGAGACCCACAAACCTGGATGGCATCAGCGATAATCCAATGCCATCCACCAGCTATGCAACAGATGGAGCGGAGATGGCTATCCAAAGGTAAAAGCTTTTTGGACCTCTGCTAATGCAATTGTTCATAAGCCCCCAGCTGAACCTGAGAAATACCCTAAGGGACTTCACGTTGGACAGCCGGTTTCTGTAAAAATGCCTCAAATTGGGATAGTATCAATGGTACTAGTTACCCCTAAGAATCTCTATGCCTGGGAAGCTAGAGATTGCTCTGGGAAGATACACCGAATTAGTACTCAGTGGATCTTGCCCTCCTTTTAAACCATATCCAGTTGCCTTTGCAACCGAGCAGATTCTTCTCTTTTTCTGTTTACAGAGACATCAAGTGACCTGCATGTGGACAGACAGACTGGCATACATGGACCTGGAATGCCTATAAGGGGCAGAATCATTGGTTCTGACAGTAATAATGTTTTTGTTGTACATCATACTCTGGAAACCTGTTTAAAGATGAACATGCATTGTGCATTTATGAAAGTAATACTATAAGAGCACAAGACATTTGTCTTGGCACTGAGCAAATTGTTTATCAGTTCAAAATTTCCCCTATTGAAAACTTAACAACAGTTATCCTTTACATTGGTAAAGGATGTGCTTGCATGAAAACTTCTTGTAACTCAATACTTTCAGATGATGTTATTGTAGATACTAGTAATCACTCCACTGTGTGCGTTTGTAATTTTGCTAACATTATAGGATGGAATTTTAATTATTCTGCTCCTGTTGTGCCATATCAGTTTCTCAAGATTTACAGCTTACCCCCGTTGGTATGAACCTCACGCTGGTAAAGAGTCTATTACAACATGATGATCTACAAAAGACTCTGATTACTGTCCATCATTATATGGAAGAAAATACACCACATAATGGAAAGAGTGCAGAAAGGTGGAGGGCACCAATGGTGGGGACAGCCTGTTCAGACAGTCGCCAACAACTACCAGAATTTTCAACAGAATGCTTCACCATGTTATTGTATTATTGATATTAACATTTTTGTTTTTAATTCTAATTGTATTGTGTATTAAGATTTGGGTAATCATGAAACAACTAACTCATAGGTTACCTCCACCGATATGGGATTATCCCCATTGTATAGGAGCACATCATATTGCAAAGCTCTAATTGAGATACAGTGTTGTTTGTGTGACTATAGTCATGGGGTGGAAATGTGGGGTGATAGCCCCAATAAGCTCCTGATGGGTTAAGGGAAACACCTCAGGTCCTGGAGGGCTGCTCCCAGGAACCTTTGTCAGATGACAAAGAGGCTCCAGTGGTTTCCTTAAGGTGCTCAAGCCAGATTGATAAGATTAACGAAGAACGGAGTGTTATGGTGTCCTGGTTATAGTGGCCAGGACTAGTTTGTCACTGTGTGGGTGTGGCCAGGGCTGTGTATTCTACACCCTCTGTGTAATTTCTCATGAACTGCTAATAATGGATCATTTGCAGCAGCTTCCTGGGGCACACCTAACCCCTCAGGCTACAAGCTGGGTGTTTGGGAACTTCTGCGAGATAAGAAAGATTTTCTGTCTTCACACCAATGACTCAGGTGTGATAACGCCCCTCTGGAGGGCCATTAGCACCTTCACACCCAGCCTGAGGGGTCATGTCTGCTAATGGGCCATCAGGGTTTCTAAAAATATGCCATGAGTCACCTCATAGAGTAAATTACCTCATAGAGTAAATTACTCCCCACCCCGGGGGAGGTACTGGGCACTCCCATCTGAGCCTAAGCATATATATACTTGGGGTTGGAGGACTGCTCTCACTCACTCATGGGATGCAGAGGAGGACCAGACCCTCAGCAGGACTGTGAGTGCCACTCTAGACCAGACTGTGATCATCATCCTCATGAACAGGTTTCCTCTTTCCTTTTACTTTGTACTCAGCGGGGCCAGGTGGGGCTCAGCACAGGGGCTGATGAACACCATCCTGTTCGTGCCCCAGGGGGCTGGGTTACACACCTGTTTCTTTGAGTCAAACGTACCCTTGTACTTATTGCAATCTTTTTATTAAATTGTAATTCTGACTTGCAATCTTTTTGTGAGTTGGGTTAATTTCTCCTGCTGGTTTACCTTAAACCAGCACATATGGAGATAACATGGCCTTTCTTCACAATATCTTGTGGAAGCACAGGAAGCCAGCCCTTAAGCCTATGTCATCTGTCTATCACCCCAAGAACTATTACTGACTATAGCCACTCAAACTACCTAAGGAAAAATAGTATAAAAAGAGATTGGACATGAGCAAAACTTGGAGGGAGAAAGAACTACCATCTCTGCTGGGGTTTCTACCATCTCTGCTCCCCTGTTTCCTCCCACGCCTTTGGACAATGCCTTATACCTTTCCACCTTTACCCCATAGCAATCTTTATTTACTATTTTTACCTGGCTAACATCTTTGTTTCATACATATAGCACATATACCAACCGTATGGTGGAGTTCCGGATCCTGAAGAGGTATTATCCTTAAATTTAATTACAGAAAAACAGAACCAACCATTGGACTGTTTGTTTTGGGTGCTTTTTCTGCCCTTTTGCAGAGCTAAACCAGAGCAAAGCACTATTCCAGCTGTACTCATATTGCTGTCTGCTTCTTATCCTATGAAAAAGTCTGCTGTAGAAGGCAAATAGAATCATTCAAGTTGAAAAATATCTTGAAGATCATCAAGTCCAGATACAAGTTAAATAAATGCAATTAAAAATACTTTTTCCTTTCTGATATTTTTGCTTAATTTATCCAATTGTCAAAGCAAATTTCATTCATTCTAAATATTGTGAGTCTATTGCTACATCATTCCTCACACATAATGAGGTGATTTAGCTGGCTATGATTCATCCTCCAAGGAGGACCATTCTTTCCTCTTCTCCATTTTGTCTGCTGCTGACCTGATGCACAGTGCATCTTTTCTAATTAGATTAGTCTTTCAGATTCAATGAATCATGAGAAGATGCTTTTAAGAGAGAGCACACTGTAAATGCTACAGGGAACAGTGAAAGTCATTTCTGAGGACCACAAATGCTACTTATACGAAAAGTTAGGGTTCCCAAGTCTTCTGCTAACTTTGGTCTCATTAACCGGTATTATTCAGTGCTCCTGACAACTCAGTTTAATAGCACAACTCAGTATTACAGGCCTCCACATAGAATTCATAAAAACCTGCTAAATTAAGATGAGATAGAAGTCAGAGGGCTTCAATTTGTGAGATGATAGTGTTACTTTCACTTGGCTTTACTGAAGTGGGATTCCTTGGAGGACTTTGCACTCGATGATGGCACTGCTGAGGTTCTATGATGGATTCCAAATGCAGCCTTTTTAAGCTCGTGCCTGAGACTGCGGATTGTGCTGTTTATGGCAGCCACACATGCCTTCCAGTCAAATCCACTTTCATTTAGATCAAAGGATGGAAAATTCTCTTGAAGAAAGTCTAAAAATAAACAAGTATGTAATAGTGAGTTATCAATTATTTTTGCAAGCTATATACTCTCTTTGGATGTAATTAAGCCAAAACAAGTGTGTGCTACCAAAACAGGACAGCTCCATTTTACTTAGCCTTAATGCTGTAGCCCAAGAGGCAGTCTTGCCACACCTGTGGAGCTGTTATCACGTGCTGTCTGGATCTTAACAACCCTTTCAATCTCCCTAGATTCCAGACAAGGAGGACAACCAGTTCCAAGATTTGTTAGGAAATGCACACTGCGAACAAGTGTGATGAGTCACAGAATACATCAGAAAGGACCCATATGGCTCAGAGTGCGACTCCCTGCTTCTTGCAAGACTACCTAAAACTAAATCATATCCTCATGGTATCTTATTATCATATTAGGGGTGTCTTCCAGATGAGGGTAATTAGTCAAATATTCAACCTTACTAACTCAGTGAGCACTAACCCACAATAATGCTGTGGTAGATGCTGTTGCTGTCATGAATATTCCTTTAGGTGAGCTTTGACTTTCTCAACACTATTCCAACACTCCCACGTGAGATTACTGTCCTGGTTACAGCTTGCATAGAGTTGCTGCATTTTGGATTTAGGGTGAGAAAAATGTTGATTAACACACTGATGTTTTAGTTGTTGGTAAGCAGTCAAGGCCTTTTCAACCTCTCACACCACTCCACCAGTGAGTAGGCTGGGGGGCACAAGAAGCTGTGAGGAAGCACAGCAAGGACAGCTGACCCCAACTGCCAAAGGAATATTCCATACCCTATGGCCTTATGCTCAGCATATAAACTAGTGGTAAAGTTGGTTTGGGGTCATTGCTTGGATAGTAGCTGAGCATCAGTCAGCAGGTGGTGAGCAACTGCACTGTGCATCACTTGGTCTGCATAATCAAATTCTGTTATCATCATCATTATTTTCCTTTACATTTCTCTCCTATTAAACTGTCTTTATCTTAAGCCATAAATTTGAGATTTTTTTTACTTCCAATTTTCTTCCCCACTCCAGTGAGGTGGGGAGAAGGAACAGGACAGAAGGGAAGAAGATGGGCAAGCAGCAGATGGGCAAGCAGCTGTTAGTTGCTAAATTGCACTTCCTAAGCTCTCCTGGTTTCCAATCTTTATATACAATGTTTTTGCTGCAGAGCTCAGTTATAAATTACCTGCTTAGCCAAACTTGTCTCTCCATAGCTCCTAAATGTCAGGATGGACTCTCTTGTGCTTGCAGAATGCTGTCCTTAGAGATCTGACAACTTTCCTGAGCTTCTCTCCTATTAAGAGCTGTCTTTCACAAACTTCCATCTGAGTTTCCCAAGTCAGTCAAAGTCTGCTCTCCTAACCTACTCAGACCTTTTTAATTCCACTCAGGATCTTTAGGTCCATGATTTCATAGTCTCTACAGGCAACACTGCCACCAATTATCCCACACCTTATTGTGAAGGGCATCATAACCTTCTGTGCATGACACCTCTGCTTGATCTACCTAGTACCTATATTAAGAAATTATCTCAGATGCCCTCCACTGCTTCAATCTCCGACTGTGTTTCCCTTTCAGGTAAATGTCATGGAGTTTTTTCATAGGAACCAGGTTTGTGATTTGCAGAATTTCTTGAGCTACTAAAATAAAACTCCATCTACTTCCTCTCAATCTGTCCCACTGCTGGCACTAATACCCATCAGAATGGTTTCACAGACTAATTTCTGAAGCTCCATGCTTTGTTCATAGGATATAAAACCAATCACTCTTGTTCATTTCCCCACATTATCATTTGAACAGAGGTTTTCTTACTTACCTCTGAGAGCATTAATTTTGTTGGAATCCAGTGGGCTCATGCCACGATCAAGACTACCATACACATTGCTTTTTACCAGCACATCTTCAGTGAACATATGACGAATTAGGTAGCGAGCTGACAGCTCTGGCCTCGTCTTCCCTTTGGCTACATAAATGACTGAGAAAGGCAACTGAACATTGCGCCACGGGCTCCCAAGAGGTTCTAGAAAAGGTAACAGGGAGGGAAGAGAGATATTTTACTCATCCAATACTGACCATGCTTCAAAGTGGCTGTATTACACCAAAACAAACACCAAAACTTCATGCTGGAGCTACTCTACTTGCTTGGAAAGGCTAGAGCAACATCGCAATGCTACAGTTAATGCTGAAATGAAACATGCTGCAGACAAATGTTCAAGCAGTCAGAAAACCCTGACTGTTTTAAAACCATGTAACAGAATTTCTGATATGTCTTCAGGAATGCTAGCAACATAACCCACCATTATTAAAGATTGTTTTCTAACTTGTTTTCATCTCATGTGAAAAGATTATGCTATTCCAAGTACATAAGTAAATAAAAGTTCTGCTATTTCAGTGGTGCTTAAATCCTGTAAATGGAAACAGAAAAAGAGTGAATATTTTTTTAACTACTTCAACCTCACTTCACTATAAACATTAGAAAGAAAAGAGATCTGTGGGATCAGACTAACAAATCTTGGGTGCAGGAGCAGATCTGATACAGCCCCCAAGCGATTCTAGTCAAATAAATTACTTCCAAGAACAACAAATCTCAGCTCATTTTCCTTCAGACTTTCTAAGCATCACATGTTGTACATGGATTTTTTCAAAATGTATTTTTATATTGTGAAAGTATATTTTACTTTCATTAAAAAAATGAAAATATAAAGGCTGCTTGAAGAATTTTATATTACTAAGCGTCAGTTTTACAGAAAGGTGTGCTTTTCTTCTGAAACTGCAATACCATTCAATAGATATTCTGAGCCAGCTTACTCCTTGAAGGTAGGATATCTAACAAATAAAACAAAAAAGCCAGAGTATCTTAAGATGAACTCGCCAGTCTTACAGTGGATATGCATTACAGGACACTGGTAGATGCAGACATATATTCTGCCAGATAATGTTCTTGTTTGCTCCCATGAAGACTTAATATATATATATACCACATGACTGCCTTAAGAGAAAGGGTCACACAGTTCAGAAAATTCCTTTACTACATAATTACACCTACAGTACCATCTTCTGCCTCTCACTGACCACTTAGAATGTAACTTTAGAAAACAGAAATTTCTTAGCTTACCCATAGGTTCCAAAGACTCTTGTTTCCTGACCGAAGATGTGCGGAAAGCTTCTGGGAACTTATCCAATCCTGAATTCTGCAATGTGTCAGTTGTGGAGCTGGTTGTTTTTTGAGAGTTTTGTGAATTGCCTCCGCTGTCTTCATTGCAACTTACATCTACACCATGAGATGTATCTGGAGCATCAGCCACTTTTTCTTTCCCCTCAGCTGTCTCCTGAGACATTAAATGAGGTTAGCATATACACTGGGAGAAGTCTACCACGTTTCTAATTAGTATTCCAACTTATTTCCCATTTAGTATAAATTAGATTTCAGATATTTACGATATACTCAAGTTCTATCATGAAAACAACAGGTGAAATGGACAATAAATATTCAGAGATTTGCACAGAGCATTTTAGTAGCAGAGGTATGTGGAGTTACAGGTGTTTAGGGAGTGATGTTTCAGTCAGTACAGTATAAAGTTGAAACGCCTGGCTGAATATATCTGAAAGAAAAGCTTGTGAAAACAGTGCTAAGAGCTACATGTTTAACCTCTCAATCAAATTTTACACTAATTCTGGGCAACGTTTGCAGTGTTTTTCTTTTTGTATCCCATGCTTAAACATCTCTTAACTGAACACTGGACATATGAGCAGGATGAGGCAAGGCAAGAAAAGGCATACACCTCCAGTATTCCCCACAAGGAAATAATATTGCAGTCAGCACCTAAGCAACTCAGAGACAGAACCCAAGGAACTTCCAGTTAGAGCATTTGTATGATGAGGAGTACAAATAATTAACCTGAGAAAAAAAGCACAAACTTAGTACTTAATAAATTATCACCTTAGGACAACTTCCTGAGTTTGTTTTTGTTTCAGAGCGCAAACAGCGGATCATAGCGTTGACATTCGTGATACAGGTTTTCCAGTCCTTTCCATGCTCACTCAAATCATAGGCTGGAAAGTTAGTTGCCAGAAACTCTGCATATAAAATACAGAAAATTTTTTAAGCTTCATGACAAAAAATGGTATTTAGAAGTATTCTAATTTAGAAAGAGAAATAAAGCTAAGAAATGCTTCACATTTACTGTTCTCTATTTACAAGCTTTAGACTTCCATTTATAAATAGTGATAACAAACTCATGTTTTGAAACTCAGCAGCACTATGAATTTAAGATGTTCAGTGATACTTTTTTGAGGTGTTGTGAATAATGTTTTTACTATATTAAGCATTTCCTGGTATAATCAGGAAAAATGTGTGATTTATCACACTAACTTTAAAAAAAAATTGGCAAAAAAACAACAAACCCCCCCCCCCCCCAAACCCTCAAGGAACTAACCAAAACCTACAAAGAATAGAAACAGGGTAATGCTGTTCCTGCAACCATTTCACATGGCTTATATAATCTCATTCTTTTAACCCTTTAACACATATGTGCCATGGGATCTGTGTAAATGGCTTGACATTAAAAAAAAAAATATATCCTCCCCATCTTCACTGTTTCTCAATCCAGAGAAGTGAACTTAAGAGAAAGAGAAGACTATTTAAAAATCACCAGTTAATGTTTGTCCCACGTATATCCTGGCCATAAAAAACCCCAAACCAACCAAACAACAAACCCACCCACAAAACCCATGTCACACACAAACACAAAATAAATGGCAATGAAAAATTTAAAGATGACGAGCTTGATTGATGAACATGAAGTACACAAAAACAGGAGAAATTCAAGTTGTTTTATCCACACTGAAGAAACAGAAATGTTGAGAATTACAAAGCAGGACTTTCAAAACTAAAAGACACTGTAGAGTGGAGCACATCCACTGTGGCATTTATCTGTTCACCAGTTGCTGGACAATGCTAGAAGCGTACAGAAAAGGACTCCTTGTAAGTTAAAAAAAATTTAAGTAAGTAAATCTGCATTTTGAAAGGTAACGTACCTCTTATTGCAGCAATTTTGTTCGGATCCAGTGTCCTGCGCCCTCGTGCACTTGCTCCCATAATGCTGCACAGGAGTGTTTTCTTGGGGAACAGGACACGAATCAGGTAGCGCGCTGCATACTTTGGTTTAGTCTTTTGCCGAGCCTTCGCCAGATCGTTTCCAAGAACTTTTACATTTCTTACTGGGTCACCAACAAACTCTTCTGTGAAACAAAAACATTTAAAGAAAAAAAAAATTTAAAATCCCAGGCAAATTGTGCTATAGCTTCAAAATCTTTCATGGAATATTTTTTTCTGTTCCCTCCCAGCACAGCGGTTTGGGGGTTGGGAGCCAGAAGGAGATGGCTTGTTGAAGCCCGGCTCTCTCACTACCTGCTCCTGGAGTCAGCTAACTGTCTAAAGCCTGAACAAAGGGATAGCTAATGGCTTTGCATTCCAGCGTGATGGCTGGGGAGAGGATTGGGGCAAAGTCTTGTCTTTCTTTGGTGGGACTTCACAGTTTTTCCCTGGCTTGGGAGGTGGTCACTGGTTCCCCAGTGTTCAGTTTTCTTTTGGTGATGTGCTACACCTTTGTTCTCCACCTGCTTTGGTGCCCAGCCAACATTTACTGGGCTGGTGGCAGCACTGGGAGGGGGGTCATGGCTTACCCCTCCCAACTCTGCGCATCCTGTGCTGTTCTCCTGAGAGGGCAACCACCACTGCCAGGATTCACTATGGACTCATCAAGGGGTTGGCACCATCTGCAGAGGAGCTTCCAACCTCCCCCAACACTTTCGGACAAAGGACGGTGAGAGGGTCCTTGCACAGCTCAAGGGAAAGGTCCCAGCCCATCCCTTTGGCCACCATTCCCATTCCCAGGGGAGCTCTGGAATCGGCACTGCTCCCTCAGGTGTGCCTTTGCCTGGCCGGAGCACGACAGCACCCCTGCTGTCTGTGACTGTGACTATACCGAAGGGGCAAAGACAGGACTTGATTTGTTTGAAAGTTTTGGTTACGGTGCTGCTGTTTCTTCTGTTATGGTTTTGGTTACTGTCCTAGTCACAGGGGCCGGTACCAGTTTATCACTGTGTGGGTATAACCAAAACTGTGTATGCTACTCCCTCTGTGTCATTTCTGATGACATTTTGTGCCTGAGACCTCTTAATTTTGAAATAATAACTTGGAGGGAGGAGCTTTTCGTCTTTCTACCCCAGGAGGGTTCCTGTCCCCTTAGCAGACATGTTTGTCTTGTTAAACTGAAGACAAATTGTTAAAACCAGAGCACTTTTCCAACTCTTTCTCTTGACTTCTGTGGTACTCTCAGAATATGTTCTCCACTATGATCAATTCTACTATGTATTACTACTTATCTTTGCTCTTACAAAAGAAGCTTTAAATTGGAAAGGTAACAGAAATATCGATTCACATTAACCACCAACATAACAAACTGAAATCAAAATACCCAAGAAAATACACTTGACACCCAAGAGTCTACAATGTTCAGACTGGCCTGTTTTACACACATGCAGATACCATGTATGTTTTCAAGACAATGGCATATCCATACATAGTATTGCTAAATCATACACTTACAAATTTGTAGATAGATATCCAAGTATTTCACCTACTATTCATGCAGTTCTTCAGCTGTATGAACTTATTTTTTAGACCAAAAGCAATGAAAAACTCACAGCTCAGCCTTCCACATAATTCAGGGCATTTATACTTTTGAAAGACATTAGTTTTAAGACACAGTGTTATCTTTATATGTGCATATTTATTATAATGCAAAGACCTATGGAATTCAGTATTTTGAAATAAACCAAACAATGGAGGATTTGAGTATAGAAAGGATAACTAATAAAATCCTCCACAAGAAGAAAACAGGTATTTCCTTCACACAAATCAGGTAAGTTGCTTTCTTAAAACATGTGTCACTGAGCTTTAGTGGGAATCTCTTTTGCCTTTTTAAACACATGCATAGCATGCATACATTGCTTTTGAATTATGCACAGATTAAAAAAAGGTTACATCAAGGGTCTCAAGAGAGAAAAAGAGGGCTTAGTCTTACAAGAACCCAAAGCACCTACTGTAAATCAAAGGCTTGTGGTAATCTATACAACTGTATGTAAACTAGATAGGTTTTTTAGCGATCTTCAGTATATTAAACATTCCTATGACCTTTGTTTCAGGAGTTTTAAACAGTATTCTATTATAAAAATGTGCATCAATCAGCCAGTTCTGCTCCTTTATTTTTGCTAAATAATGACAATGACATTTTTAGGCATATTTTTTTAATACTAGCAGGATTTTCTTAGCCTTTGTTTCTGAATACTTATCACAAAGGAACTCACCAAAGCTAGGATCGATGAAGACTGAAGAAGATGGTAGCTCTTCACTAATATTCACATCCTCAGATGCATTTCTGTAGTTCTCCACCACAGCATCATTTTCTTGACTGGGTTCAGATGGTGCTGGCATTGATGATGATGCCACTGGTGAAGATGCAACGTTGACAGTACTTTCCACAATACTGGGTGCAAGATTTGATTGTGGTGAAAGGTCAGGCATCTCATTAGTTGCTGTGTACGATGAATGCAATGAATGTGTTGAAACTATAGTGGGTAGTGGTGGGCTCTGCCTACCAACAGGTTCCTGTGATTCAAACTGAAAACTCTGCTCAGCATGTTTTACTGTGGAATTGACTTGAACATGGTAATTTTGTAAAGCATCTCTTATAACTGGACTATGCCTTCCCTGGCCTGATGAAGAGAGATGAAGATTTAAGTCCCTTTCCATGGATTTTTGTACTTTTATTTTTCCTTGGGGCAAATGACTGGAACTTCTGTATGTAAATCCAACTGGTTTCTGGAAACATGATTCAGAAAAAAATTAAAAGGTTATATTAGACATAGCTGGTCATTGTTTTATCTTTTTTTTTTTTTTTAGCAAACCAAGAAAACTAGATTTTAGCAATTATGCTACGGGCAGCAGAATATCCCTTGAAGTAGTCACTGTCATTAACTCAGAGCTATTACTTTTTAGCCTTCCCTCTATTCTGTTCTCACTTGTAGCTGCAACACTAAGGGTTTATCTGGTCAGCTTCAATGTTTCTCAATTTTTTTTCCACCTGGGGTGCTGGCAAAATTGCGTTCTAGACAAATATATAATGAGAAAAACTTTGTACACGTTCATTGAGAAGCTCTGTAAAAAGGTAAATAGGCAAAATAAAATCAAAAGTTTTTCAGCCATTGACCCGTCTGATAAATTTTTCAAGAGATGTCTCCACTGCCACTTCCTTTCAAACAAGAAAAAAAATTCACTTTCTCTTCTTTCTTTACTTGCTAGATGAAAAAATTAAACATTCAGATCTCATCTACAATGGAAGATTCCAAAGAAACTAAGACAGACAAACTGAGAGATGGACTACGTTTTCTACCACTTTGAGTACTTTTATTAAAAAATATATGATCCCTAAAGCACCTACTCTAGCTCAAAACACTAGTCACTGAGCAGTAGCCATCAAATGTAGGTGATGTGTGGGTATGTTTTTCTTTCTTTGTTTGTTTTTCGTGGTTTTGTTTGTTTGTTTACAGAAATCCCATTATATTCCACCCTTTTAACATTAAAAAAATCTATGACCTGAAGAAAGGCTTATGTATCTGAAAGTTTGGCTGTTTCTCCAGCTTTTGGAGTTCATATAATAAAAAAAAGTCTGTTTACCACAAACCCTTCCTTATTTATAAGCTTAGCCCTTCACAGAAACAACAATGGTACAGCTATAAAAAAACCCAATAAATCCTGTTGGTTTTAAACACTTGACAGATTGCATCTTACGAGCTTATAGTGATAAAACCCTTCAGAAAAAAATAAAAAGGCAGTGCAGGTCACTTTTAACCCAAACATTAAAGCAGCTCCCATCCCATGTGATCAGAGGGGAGGATAAGAGCACAGAGAGCTCATAGGGTTCATATGTAGGTGACAAGATCAGTTTATTCCCTGGATCTCATAGTTTAGGTTGTGTGGACAGTAGAAACATGGAGTTGACAACAAAAATGCATCCCAAATTAAACCTAGTATCCCACATAGCTGACATTCCATGAATGAGAAATTAATTGCTTCTACCCATCTGTAAAGCAACTGGTCTTTCTGCTCTCTTGACACCTCCTGACAGCAGGATTGACTCTGCCACATTAAAAGCTTTGCAGTATTGTTGAGAAAAAAGGTCATTATGGATTTTATGACCTTCTTCAAAAATCATCTGTTACGCTTTCCTTCTAAAGCACATTGTTAGAAGTACTAATACTGTGCCTCCTTAGTTAACAGTGGATTGACCACTTAGGAACAAAATGTGTGTACTCCATATCAAACTTCCTTAAAAATGTTCAAAAGAGTGCTTTAACTAAGAAAAATAATAAATTCTAGACTTTAATGGATATGACAACACAATGATGAGATCTAAAAATCAGTCAGTCAATTGAACCAGCCTGACTGATGCTTAAACTCTCTTTTAACTGCAGAAACCAATAAGACAGCACATCACATGTTGCAAAGGTGCAACAGCAATATACTGAATTTTAAGACGTATCTACACAATTAATTTCTGTTCATTCCAATACAAACAGAATTTTACAGTATCTATCACAGCATCCTGGATTTGATGGAGGCCACTGCCAATTTGTGACCACCAGTCAATAACAACACAGGAAACTGAAGCTGGTGGATAGTAAGAAATCTTAAGTAATTCAATTGAAAAAGATTCTAAGTCTACTACTTTGCTACTAGTTTTAATCTTAGTGAAAGAATTAGTTTTTTAAATAAGCATCAGATGAAATGAGTGAATTAAAGAAAAAATAAATGTCTCAGGTCTTTAATACTCACAGGTTTAAGCAACAGTGGCTTTACACGAGTACGCTGCATTTCTGAGACCTTATGATGAAGCAGGTCAAATTTTTTATCCAATTTCTGAATGGCATCATACATGGCCTGTTGACAAATGTAAGAGTGAAAACAGTATTTTCACATGAACCCAAATTAAACCTGAAGAAACCATGAAAGTTCAATTAAAAGCTAAATTCCCTCCCTAAAACCAGCTATGATCTGTAGACAATCTAAACATTCTGTAAGTATATAAAAAAATCGACTTAGATTAAAATGCAAGTACCAGTGATAATATTACTGTTAAAAGAATTCTCGGAGAAGCTTACTCTTGTGACTTTAACGTGGCTGGCACTTGAAGGTTGCTCTTACTGCTTCCAGCAGATATTTTATTTTTGCCTATTTGCCATATTTTATGTTACACTGAAAAACTTCTGACAAGCTCTAAGGCACATTAGGTATTCTGATACGCTATTTTAAGTGCTAGTAAGTTTCCAAATACACAGGTAAAAGGCTCACGGGCAGCCACTGAAATACTGATTTCTCTGTTACCAATGGGAAATATTTAGAAAAATCCTGTTTGTAAATTAAAAGTCACAACTGGAACTGAATGTGGCCAGGGATCTCAAAGACAACAGGAAGGGCTTCTGTAGGCACACAGGCAACAAAAGGAAGGCCAGGGCAAGTGTGAGCCCACTGCTGAATAAGACAGGGGAGCCAGTGATAACAGGACACACAAAAAGCTCAGGGATTCAATGCCAGCTTTGCCTCAGCCTTTACTAGCAGGACTGGCCTTGCAGAATCCCAGGTCCCAGAGACCTGGGGAAAGGCTGGACCAAGGAAGACACTGAGTGTAAGAGGATCTGGTCAGAGAATACTTAAGCAAACTGGACACACCTAGGTCCAAAGCCTGATGGTATGCACTTACAAGTGCTGATGGAGCTGGCTGATGACACTGCAAGGCCATGCTCAACAGCCTTTGATCAATCAAGGTGAATGGGAGAAATGCCCAAAGACTGGATGAAAGAAAATGTCACTCTTATCTTGAACTGCAGCAAAGATGAGGACGGAGGAAACTACAGGCCAGTCAGCCTCACCTCCATCCCTGGGAAGGTAATGGAACAGTGGCCCTGAAAACCATTACTAGACACATGATTGACAAGAATACCAGAGGTAGTCACAGGTTGAGAAACACACTCAGTGTGTATAGCCAGGGATGCAGCTGCAGTGTGAGCTGCAGGTCGAGCTCTGGGGGCCAGGAGTCCCAGGCAAGAGGCAGTGAGCTGCCAACCCTTTGCACAGCAAAGGGCACAGAGACCTGTGGCCCAGCCAGGGGATCAGACCTGCAGAGACAAGGCAGGAGCCCAGGAGCCCCAGACTTCCATGAATTCAAGGGGATAAAAGCCCAGGGGTTCCTTGTTCAGCGTCCCTCCTCAGAGGCACCAGCTCGACGTGTTATATTGTTGGTACACCATGATTACATTATTTTAAGAATTTGGGTGTCTGACACTCTGCTATGGTAAACCTGGGGTTGAGCTGGTAAGGAAATCTGGTCTGACTGTGTGAGTGTGGGGTGTGTGTAGCTGCAAAGAGGCCTCAGTCCCAGCTTAGGTGGTTCATGTGTGACTGCTGGAGTGGCTCCTGGATGGTCAGACAGGAAAGTTTCCTGAACACTTTAGTGTTCCCAAAATTTAGCAAATCAAACATGATGCTTACACAGCAATATAGACATACACTCTGTGACATAACAGCATAAAGAAATTAGATAAAAAAATATTTATCTAGTATTGAAATGCCACTGACAACTTGAAAATACATATCAGGCATATGTCATCAGCAATCACTGCAAAAAACAGGCTAAGGACATTATGAGTTACAAAGAAGAAAAATGTCTTCAACTAACTATAGCAATTTATTTTGTTGATCTACAGCATTAGAAAATTTTAAAAATACATGTGGCTATTAAGAAAAAGAAATTGCTATATGGATTTGTAGTGGATAGAATTTCAAATTATTTTAAAAAAATTATCAAAACCAAGAATTAAGTTTCAGTATGATAGCTATCTTTTAAAAAAAATTAGACAGCCTTAGACAGTTGAACTTATAAACCTTCCCAAAATTTAGAAATATCTCAAGGTAGCACTAAAAGACCTTAAATCAGTGTGGACGGTACAGGTGTTATAAAAAAGCTTCATGTAGCCCTAGTGCAGAGTCACTGGGAGGAGGGGATTAACAGGGGGGTGAAGGAGATGGAAAGGTGCCTGTAGGAAGCAAAAGAGGCTATAGTTTCTCATTAGTGCTATTTGTAACAGCACACATTCCCAGACTGGTGGCAAGAATGTTAGTCACGCAGTCTTAGTCAACCTTCATCCACAACATTCCTCAATGTATGCTTAAGAAGACTTACAGGACATTCACACTTGGCTACAAGCCCCTCACAAATTGACTTCCCTCAAGCATGGCCCAAATGTCTTCCACTCTGTGGAGTGCTGTGATCCCAGTCACACAAGTGCTCACCTGAATAAATAGGGATGCCTTTAATTTTTAGTGCAGTTATTTTCAATCTTGCCAGCTAATGCTTCAGAAGTCAAAAGGAAAGAACTCACAAAAACAACTACCAGGATTTTGGCACACCTTTGGTAAGCAATACATACTTTCAATAGCTGGGTGTGTATCAGAGTCATCTTTCCCGTTACTGTGAAGGTTCTCACAATGAATCACTAGACTTTACATTTTGTATTAAAACTTAATATTTGTAAAGTATTCTTGCCAGCTATGCTGTGAAAAGTTCAGAGAATAGGAAGACTAGCTTTTCATTGAAAATACTGAAGGTAAGTGGGCAACTAATAAGTGAACAACTGGATAGGATCAAGTTATAGGCTGTAAAGTACAGAATACAAGTCTAGCTGAAGTTTAACTAAAGTTGTTTAAATGACATTTCAGACAAAATAAAAAAAATACCTGGCAATAACTGAAGATCTCCATAAGAGTATTCTGCTGATATCCAGCATAGGAAGCTTCAGATACAATACTTTCCTTTTTCATAAAATAAAACAAAACAAAACAAAACAGCGTGTAAGCTACTAATATATACACAGGCTTAGGATATCACATTAAGCAAATAAATCCCAGCTTCAAATCTCACGTGTTACTTCAGCCTACCCCAAAACACACATCCCAAAGCAGCTTTTCAAAGACAGTCAAACAAAAGAAAATTAACTTACACATTCATAGTCTGGTTCATACTCATAAATGACATTGTCACTATCTTCATATTCTTCTTCCCTGGTTCTCATCTGGGAAATAACATAAAGAGCATTTAATGTTTTGAATAATAAGTTGCAGGGAGAACCTTCTAGGAATCCAACTCAGAAACTTTCAGTTGTAGTTATTTTCCCTCCTCTGGCTACAAGAGGGCTCAAGGAAACAAGATTTAACAGAGTCATCTTATTTATGTACTGCTGTGTTAAGGAAACTTCCCTGCCTGACCATTCAGGAGCCACTCTGGCAGTCACATTCCCACTGCCAGAGACTTTCACTGCTGGGTCTGAAGACCCTTTGCAGCAGGTGGCTCCAGCGAACTGAAGGGTTGCCCTCCTTGACTCCCTGCACACCCCACTTTCAGAGCCAGACGACGTTTCCTTACCAGCTTGACCCTGGGCTTGCCATAGCAGAGCCTCAGACATCCGTCCCCTTTAAGTACTTTCAACGTGGTACAACAGCAGAACAACAGCTCGAGCTGGGGGCCTTGGAGGGACAATATATATACATATAATAAAACGCATTTTTATTTGGTTATTCTAAGGCCAGAACTTTCTCATCTAAGCATACATACTATCCAGCCAGGCTTATGTAATCATAGGATCATTTATATTGGAAAAGACCTCTAACATTAGTTCAAATTATGAGACTTCATGTATATTTTTACACTAATTTAAATAAACTATTTAAAAAATTTGTGCTTATCTAAGTGGGTAGGGTATAACTGCAAGCAGAAGCTGTAAAAAATATCTGGAACAGAGAATTTTCTCACTGCTTGCAAACTGCTTTTATGGAGGAAGAATGGTGCCACCACCTGGACAATACTGACATTTTGCTTTTACTGGATGAGTGCCTTTCCCATCCATCATATACAGCAGATTTCATGAGTCTGCTGGTGGTGTTTTCTGTTTTGTTTCTTTTAAATTTTATTTTTTAAATTAATCATGACATATTTTAAAAAAGGAGGACTGGGGAGTGGTGGGTGTTGGTTTTGTTTTGTTTACAACAGACAGAACTGCAGTGACCAGTAAAATTATGGAGAAGACTATTCTGAAAAACACGTGAAAGACAACACAGTCATCAGTCACAGCGAGCATGGCTTCATGAGAAGAAAGTCCTGCTTGTCAAATTTCACTTCCTTTTAAGACAACGTCAGCCCATCTAGTTCATCAAGGGAAGCCAGGTGGTGTAATCTATGTGGATTTCAGCAAAGCGTTTGATACTGTCTCTCACAGTATCCTTCTGGACAAATTGTTCATCTCACAGCTGGATAAACACATCATGTGGTGGGTGAGCAGTTGGCTCATGGATCAAACAGAGAGGATAATAGTGAATGGGGTGACATCAGACTGGCAACCTGTCACTAGTGGGGTTCCACAGGGCTCCATGTTAGGCCCTGTGCTCTTCAACTTCTTCAAAAATTACTTGCATGCAGGACTAGAAGGAATGCTAAGTTTGCCAATGACACTAAATTGGGAGGAGCTGCTGACTCCCTTGAAGGCAGAGAGGTCCTACAGAGACATCTGGACTAATCAGAGGGCTGGGCAATCACCAACCATATGAAAGTTAACAAGAACAGGTGCCAGACTCTGCACCTGGGATAGGGCAACCCTGGGTGTATGTACAGACTGCAGAATGACAGGCTGGGGACTTGCTAGAAGCATCCATGCACTGCATGCATATCCTATCTATCTTCTTCACTCGGATGTCATCCAGTGATCATACAAAAGTGAAGGAAAAATGACATTCCAAATAACAGTGAAATTGGCCTCAAAAAACCCCAGCTGTTTTGTGAAACATACCGCATTCTGTTTCACTACAGTAGGAGAAAGTCGTTTTCTTTTATTACGCAAAACCACAAAATCCACTTTCTCAGGGCTGTGACTGTTTTGTCTCTGCATCACTGCAGAATGGCTCATCTCTGAGGCCATTTGATCAGCTAGCATGGGCAAGCCTTCGCTTCCTGTGAAAGAGAAGAGAAAGCAAAACACATCCGCAAGTTTCCCAATACATTAAACATTTCACTACAGTAAAAACAGGCACAGTCACCCTTTTTAACTTTCAAACTGCTTGGTTATTTGAAGTTTGTTTACCAGCATATTATCAAACACTTGTTAATCCAACTCATTTAAATCAGAAATGATAAATTCAATTTAATATTGTTTCTTCCAAACCCTCTCCAGACTCGATTTTGTTTGCCTTGCATTTCCACTTTTGATTCTCTGTTCTAATTTCCATGTCCAAATTCAAAACCCCAATAAAACCAGTTACCTGAAAATTCAGGCAATACACCCACAATCTAAAACACAGTTTCCATTTGTTCAGTCCTCCACTACCACTCACCTACATTTACAGAGTTCCCCCTAGTTTTGTCACTGAAACACTGTGTGACAAAAAAACCCCTACTCTAGGTCAGGGACTATCAAACACAAACTATTTATAAGTGGTATGCAGAATGTCTCCACCTCTCCACGTGTGTGCCCAGCACAGTTAAAAAGCCATTACTACAGTTTATTACTGCTCTGTCCTAATTCTTTTGAAGTGCACACAACTAGCCAGACTGCCAGAATTGCAGAATGTTAAAGAATTTTCACAGTGAAAAGATTCTACTGCCAAATTTGCCTGTACATCAGTTACAGGTTTCTCCCTCAGATTTTCAGGAAAGGGCTATGGCTGCTCTTTTAAAAAGAAATAAAAATCCTCATATGAGGGGAAGAAGGAAAACAAACAGACAAAAGTAACTACATGCCCTTGAGTTCTATATATTTTTGCTAGAGATGGGCCAAGCACAGTATACGTAACAAGACAGAGATAAGAGAATATATGAAAACACAAGTAAAGCTTAAGAAGTTAAACAAGACCTTAGTAGAAGAGCATCTGGCATAAAAAGGCAACACCAAGTCTCCACCATACTATGTGCCATGGTGAAGTTTTCAGATGGCACAGGCCAAGTTGAAAAGGTATGGTGAGGAAGTTTTGTGGACCTCTGCAATAAATTCCTTCCATGTACATGAGGCTGCATGACAAAACTTACAAGGGTACTCCTTATCATTTTAGCACAGTAATGGAACTAATTTCAGGTCCTAATTGGAAACTAGAGCTAGTATCTCAGAAGTAAGTGAAGGAAGAGAAAACTGATCCAATGAGACTGGGACAAGCTGAGAGAAATACTGAACAAAGACAACTGTGTTTCTTTTATGCAGCAGAAAAAGAAGGGCCAGGGGCAGGACAGAAAAGTACAAATATATTCAGTAACATAAGCTAGAAAAACAATTTCCTTGTTTTAAGAGCCCAGACAAATGCAACAGAGCCAGTAGATACAACCTAGGCAAGGTCTGTGGTAGATTTAATAGTATAGTTAACGTAATTTTGAAATCAAAATCAATAACTGAGTAATAAAAATATATAAAGTGAAGATTAAAACCTCTCTACCCTCCCAACCAGCTCCAGATTTTGCTCCCTTTGCCAGACTATCTCAGGGCTCCATCCCTGTCACACAGGCCAAGCTAGCACTCATTTCCTGGCACTCAGCACTCCCAGAAAGGAGACTCCAAGAGATGACAGCACTTTGTGGGACCAACACAGGCAAGAGGACATGTTGAAAGAAGGAGGACTGCAGGATTAACACATTGGAACAATACATTAGATTCCTGTTTTAACCATATTTTAAACATATTATGCTTACATTAAACTAATGGTCTGCCTGATTAGATTCCCAAGTTTAGATTTAGGCCCAAATACAACACAAAAAAAAAAGTGCCAGCAAAAGTGATAGTGAGTTTGTGGGCATAAATTGCTAAGAATAAAGCAAAACAAAAGTGTTCTGCAGCAGGCGGGGAGAAATAAAGACCTAGATCAGTGCCTTAGTGATTCTGAGCTTGCTCTGCCAGCTACGTATCCACAGGCAAGAAGATACGAGACAAAACTAAAAGAAACTAGTTTAGATAGACAGAACCAGATCTGAAGAAAAGGCACTGCTCTACAAGGTACCAGTATAAGATGGTGGTTGAATAAAAAAAAAAAGATCCAGTTCAAACTTCAACAATTTTATTCAAGAAAAACTTCTGGTATGTTTCGGTCATATGTATTTCACTATACTCAACTTTAACTACACAACATTAACATACAACAGCAGAAGCTGTAGGTTCAAAGATGACAAAACCACTTTTGATCTTTTAAAAAACAATCACATCCACTCAGCATGATTACTTTGTTAATAACAATTTCTGTCCTAAAAACAAGGTCAGCAACTCTCTATGACAGTTTCTTGGACAGGAGTTTTTATTCTTATGGGTTTTGTTTTCTTGTTTGGTTTAAAAAAAAACAAACAGAACCAGAGGCAAAACCCAAAGTAAAACATCCAAACCAATTTCCACTCACAAGTTTGTTTTCAGACATAAATGTACAAAAAACTACACTATACTCAAAGAGAAGACCAAAAGACTTAACGTTCTCAGAAGCACCCAATAACACCAGAAAACAGATGTAACTTGCCCCTGTGAAGATAAATACTGATGGGATTCTCTATAAAGTCAACCAGCTGAATAAAAAAAAAAAAAAAAAAAAAAAAAAAATTCCCCCAAAATACTAAGTGCCATCAGTTAAGTACAGTACTTTTTCTCACTGACTTGGTAATACTGCTCCTGGAATTACTAAATGTTTGTAACAGCTATGAATTACTTTCTTCTGTGTTAAGATTTCTGAGAGACTTTGATAAATACAATGAATTAGAGACAATCACCAAAGGCTACTTACAGCTAATAATTTATCACCTTAAACAACCATCTTACTATCATTATACACCAGTATCTCCAGTACTAAATTACACTGGACAGTTTATCTAAAAACCTAATTTTTTATGTTAGGTTCTTCCATGACATCTATTTTCCAAGGAGCTTTCTAATTCATTCCTAGGTACATTTACTTCCTAATTAGGTAAAAACTGTCTTCTTAAAACATATCATTATGCTGGTTTAAAGGTAAACCAGCAGGAGAAATGAACACAGCTCAAGAGAGATTACAAGTCAGAGTTAAAATTTACTAGAAAGACTACAATAAACACAATGATACAGAGAAAAACTGGTTTTAACCCACAAAAAAACAGATGTATAACCCAGCACCCTGGGGCATGAAGAGAATGGTGTTTGTTAGCCCCTGTACTGAGCCCCACATGGTCCCCCAGAGTGCAAAGTAAAAGGAAAAGAAATCTGTTGCTGAGGATGATGGCCATGGTCTGGTCGAGAGTGGCAGTCGCAGTCCTGTTGAGGCTCTGGTCCTCCTCTGGATCCAATGAGTGGTATCAGAAGTCCCCAAACCCAAAGATTATATATGCTCAGGTTCAGGTGGGAATGTCCAGTACCTCCCCCAGGGTGGGGAGTTTCACAATGGACAATTTAACTCTGTGAGTCATGGGATATTTTTGGAATTTTTGGTGGCCCATTAGCAAACATGACCCCTCAGGTTGACTGTGAAGGTGCTAATGCCTCCCTGAAGGGGAGGTACCATGGCTGAGTCACTGGTGTAAAGAGAGAAACATTTCCCTGCCTAGCAGGTTTCTTTAGCACCCAGTTTGTAGCCAGAGGTGTCAGGTGTGCCCTGGGAAGTGGCTGCAAATGATCCATTATTAACAGTTCATCAGAAACGACACAGAGAGTGTAGAATACACAGTTTTGGTTATACTCACACAGTGATAAACTGGTACCAGCCCCTGTAACTAGGACAATCATATATAACATAATAGAAAATATTTTAGAAGCTTCACTGTTTATAAAGACCTGTAAAGTAACAACTAAAAGGTACCTCATTTAAATGCATTTCCAAGCAATTTCTGTGAAGTAGCTTTCTAATAAAATGTGTTTTAAAGGTATGGGCAATATAGAAAGTATTCAATAGAGTAGCACTGAAGACACAGCATTAAAACTAGCCATTAACTATTGCATCACAATAAAAATGAGCAGCAATTACCGTAGCTAAGTTGACCCATGTGGTGAACAGCACTGTTTGCTTCACAGTTTTGTTCCACTGACATGCAGCTTTGCATGGAGAGTCCACGTTCTCCATGGTCCATCATCACTGTCTCAGCATCATCTTCAGACTTCACACATACATAATCTATTAATACATGCAGAAAGAGAAACAGGTAAGACTATACGCCAATCTGCATTTCAGATGATAACTATGCCTGTATCACATCTGGCATTATCTCAATTGTACCACAGGCTAATTTAAAACCAGTTTCACTTTAGCAACTAAATGCAAAGCCACTTTTAAACACTGACACTGAAGTTTTAACATGCATTAGGAGGGAAGCAGCTTACTGCTGCTTAGTTAGTGGGATTCCTGAAACTATACAGTACCCAGTTCCTCCTACAGAGTCCAGCTTCAAGAGGAACAGTTGCAAGCCAGTAACAAACACTTCTGTGAAATCCACTACTTACATATTCAAGCATATGGAAAAAATATTAAAATTTCCAGACCAAATTAATCTTTCATAAATAAGACTTGCTTAATACACTTGAAACAAATAATCTACAAATCCTAACTGTATATATGGTATTCAGATCAAACCAAACATCAGCTCCCAGTGAGATGTTGTACAGAAACACCAAATGGCAAATCTGCAGTACCAGACTCTTTTCACTTAAACACACTACATCAAGAGAAAAATGTCCTGGTTTCAGAATGACTGTATTAAAGTTATCATTAGATCCTTTCTTTTTTTTTTTTGACAGGGTCAGGAAGGGAGTGGAATTTATTCTTGATATTCTTGATGGAACAAATTAATGGAAGGAACCATACCACGAATGACTAAAGTCAGGAAATAAATGCAACCAGCACACACACATAATTACACTATATGTAACACAACATCTCTACCCTGTTCATCGCACAGCACAGACCGAAGTCCTGGAATTAACCAGAACTGTATGAGTGTTACAGTGGTTTTACTCTCAATAAATCAGAACTGTATGAATGTAACAGTGGTCTGGGTCATTACTCTCATACAACCAATTCACTCCAAATTCTGCCCTCTTCCCTTTGTTTCAATTCCTTAAAGAGATCAAAAGGTAGGAATTAAGTAGAATTCCACAGGTCATTCAGTTTCTCTCTGGCCAATACTCCCATCTAATCCAAAAGAAACAACACAGGCAGAGTTTGGATTTGGCTGTCATCAGATTAAGAAAGACTTGCCTAAACTGAGGGTCTGTTCAGAAACATGCATCTACGGCCCCACAGTCAACAGCTTTGCTTATAGTTGTAAAAGAAGCCAAAAAGCCACCTGGGGCAGAGCTGACCTGCACAAAGGAGTTTAGTTGAGTGGACACAAACTAGGATATGCTGCTTAGGCTGCAACTGAGAACAGTTCTTGGCCAGTTTTTATCAGCTGCATAGAAGTAAACAACAGGACCACTCCTGAACTTTATTTAGGTGCAGCTTTTAGCAAAATACTTCAGTGATATTCACTGACTGAAGTTCATTGCAGGCTAGCATGAGGAGTTATTAGCATGTGTTGAATTCTGTCTCAGGGGCACAATTTCTTTTTTTTTTTTTTTTTGACAATCATTTAATATTCTACCTACTTTGGGAAAGAATAAATGAAGGGTCAGGGAAAGGGCACCCGCAATGAAACAAGGAGGGATCAGAATCCTCTCTGGTAACTTCCCCAACCAGTATGTCAGATTAGTGCACGGCTTGACAAATGTCCTACCTACAGCTGGGCCTTTGCTGCCCTGCAGTCATCCTTCTATCCCCACACAAATTGTGTGTTATTTATGACACCCTACAAAGTAATAACGTATATCCATAATCTTTGCCACAAATCTCATGCCTCACTTTGGCCAACAGGAAAAAGGCAGGCAAAACAAGCCTACCTGAGCAGCAAGTATGGAGCTCAAATCTGTAACAGACAGAGCAATGGGTAGACAAGAGGGAAAAATTCTGTGAAACCAGCACATCGCAAAGACATAGCAAAGTCAAAGCAGCTCCATCTGGACTAGAGGAAGGCCAGTATGATCAGAAGTCAGGACAATTTCTATAACTGGTTGATACTGAACACAAAACTCAGTCTTCCACACCCTCCACCACTCACCCTTAAGTAAGTATCATAATAAGAATTTCAACAGTGCAGTGGACTATGAGCAAAAAGTTTCCAAAGTCAATAGCTACAGCAACTCACAGCTGGAGGATAAATAGAAACCAAACAGAATAATACAGAAAGGGAAGTCACTTCAATTAAAACCAAACCAAACCAAACAAACAAACAAACAAACAAACAAAAAAAACAAACAAAAAACAAAAAACAAAAAAAACAAAAAAAAAACAACCCAACAAAACAACAACCAAATCCGCCCCCCCCGCCCCCCTGCCAAATCAACCAAATCTAATTAGTTACAACACATTTCTACAATGATGTAGAAGCAATGCAGCAACCCACACTAGTCTCTCAAAAGTTTTGACCTCTCAGATGGTGGCCAGGATCCTCCTCATCCCCAGGGCTCTTAACTTCCATCACCCATTGCTGAACATAGGTGCTCTCATACAGGTTAAGGAAATTATTTCCTCTTCAGAACAGTACTCTCACATGGAGAGTCAAGAAAGCTGGAGATGAGAATACACCACCCATTTCCATGACAGCTTATCAATATGACTGCTCACTGCAAGAATAAGAAGAACTGCTCCAAGAAATGTAGACTCCCTTGCTTTATACCAAGCACATCTTTCTTTTCCTCATACATTCTAGATGCCTGGCCTCTAAAGTCACTGGGGAAATTTAAATGTCTTTGCTGTAGATTGACTACATTCATCACCTAGAGAATGTCTGTGCTCAGAAATATTTTGTTTATAAGACTGGTGGGGATTAAATTAAATTTACTTATAGAATATTAAAAATTAATTGTGTAAGTTTAAGTTTAATTATAACTTACAGCTTAACACAAGTGGGCCCTGCTCAAAGCTTGGCATAGGTGAGCTTTAAATGAGCTCCCTTTGTTGGCATGACTGGCTCAGCAGGGCAGCAAACAGAGACAGACTGGATACCTTCAGAGAGGGGCTGAGAACCTGGAGGACCACAAGGTTGCTCCAAGCTGGGAGATAAGAGCAGTGAATGGGCTGCCCATGGGACATGGAGAAAGAATCCAATGAGGTGTTGGAAGATCCCAGACCATAAATCGCTGCTGGACCACAAGATGCACACGGGGCACATGAAGATCTTGTGCATGGACCGTGGGGGTTCAAAGGCCCGAGGATTTCTTTGTTCAGGGTCCCTCTCCAGAGGCACTAAGATGTAATAACCTGACTCTGTCTCAGAACGATCTGAACTCTCCTTTAACAAAGACTTGTAAACAAATATTAACTAGTTTTTAAAAAAAAGAAAAAAACCAGGGGGGACTTAATTCTCATCTCATAGCCCTATACATCTCTTATTCAGGCAAGGGAAAAAACCTCATGTGGTCATTCTTACATGTGAAGTCAACGTCATCCATTCAACTACAATCTTCACACCTTCAGAAACTTGTGACAAAAAACCCTTCCAGCTATTTACCTATAATCCGAAAGAAACTGCAACTTAGTCCTGTAAGTAAATCTAAGTATTTCTGATGCTTCTTAAAAGTGTTAGGAATACTGAGTAATGCCACATATCCAGAATCCAACAGTATGAAACACAACTCTGACTCTCAGGTAGAAACCACAAACTGACAAATTCTTGCATTAGTTTGAGCTTCCAAAAAAAAGAATAAAACTGAAGACATCAAGGTATTTTTCACTTGTGACTTGGACAAAGGGGCAACTGCATTTGTTGTGCCTAGTTAATAATTTAATTACATTAACTAACTCCACTGACAGGAAATATAGATATTTGGATATTTCCAGTAAGTCTTGAAAGGAAATTATAAATTAAAAAAAGTGTGAGTAAGAAAATATTTTAGGTTTACATAGTTCAAATAAGGCTTTTACTATAAAGTGGATTACACACTACTAAGACCTACTAAATAGGCTGATTTATCCAATCATTGAAAACAGGAATCAGTTTAAAAGAACTCTGAATTTCTCTTTGAAAACTGAAGCAACAATATGAAATTAGAAAACATCACCAAACTACTTTCATTTTCAGACTCGATGCATACTCTGAGCTATATGGTATGGGCCATAACTTAGTATTTTCAGTAAGGCAGAAGGATATGCTATAATATAAGGCTGATGTTCATAAAAATATGCATTGTAAAGAAAGACATTTGTAGACCGAGCAGTACTGTGAAATGACCAAATCAGAAAGTCAGGATTGCAGATGCTCTTTTTAACTGCAAAAAGGTTTATGTTCATCATTTGGTATTCTTCCACCAGGAGGTTGTCTTGGCTTCTACACAAAGTCATTGGGTAGGAGGTATTTGTAGAACATTAAAGGCACTTACACTTGAATTATTTGCACCCTTAAATGTCCAACTGTGTGTCTAACCCTGCGCTATATTAACTTACAGACTTTTACGCAGCAATGCAAAACTAAACATCCCAAAGAATTTATTTCCATTAACCAACAGAGAAATACATTTAAAAGTAATTAGGACCTGAAAATTTTCTCTCCTTTGGCAACTCTTTCTACTTTATCTTTCTACTACTACTTGGCCATCTATCCCCAGATAGGACAGGCTTTGGTGAAAAGAGCTGTAAACAGAATAAAAACATGAAATATAAGAATGAAAGATGACTACAACCAACTATAACACTGGGACATACACACAGCACTACAGACAAGACACTGACAGACACGGATAGATGGAATTCTTTTATCTCTAAAATAATTTAAAGATTGAAATGTGCTGGTATTAAACATCACCAAATACTAAAACCAAGCAAACAAACAACAAACAAACTTGAACTCTTTCAAAGGCAGTTAAAAAGAAACACATAAAAGCCATAAAAAACTCTGTAGCAACTATGAATTACCTACCAAACCAAATCAGGCAAAGCAACCCTCCTCAACAAAGAAAGAACTTACCTGGGTGTAAATTAAGTCCCAAAAGGAGAGACAGCTAGCATTAATTTGGATCACACTTAGATCCTGCTCTATTTATGGCTCTATTACACTAACATACACAAAGAAGTGACCCAACACAAAGGAGAGCCCAGGAACACCAATGTCTTTCAGCGTTACTATCACTCCATCACAGCTTTAAGTAATCATTTGGCTATCAACTCAATATCACTGCAGACATACCTGAGAGTTTTAAGCAAATTTCTGCATACTACAATAACTGAAGCTACAAAAACAGAAATACAACCAGATCTAATGCATCAGCTGAAGTATGACAACAAGCTGACAGTCTATTTCTCTTTCGCAAAGTATGCCACTAATTAAATATATCACATAAGCCTGTGGGATAAGGAAGGACTTATTATTAATGAGTCAGACATTACCTGATGAAGGCTCTTGCTTATTGCGGAAACAGAAATGTAGGTGACCACAAAGTATGGAATGCTAAAGGGAGGCGGAAGAGAGCTGAAAGCACCAACTTGTACTAAATCCTAGCCCCCAACTGCTTGCAAAATCACTAAATCAAACTTTTCACAGAAATCCAGTGGGTTTTTCCAATTTTCTAAGAGTTCACTTAGACACATCTCCATATTCCTGCAAACATGACCTCAATACTCTTGGATGCAACAGCCAGCCATGGGAGCTACATGTAAGACAAACCATATTTTGCAAAGATGCAGCATTTACTGCACTCAGAAAAAAAATTGACTGCACCTACCTCAAGTCACAACCTTGAATTTAGCATACTTCTGATAATTTTGACCTTAATGTAGATAAGCTGTCGGGGATCAGAGACACCAGAATACTCTAGGAAAGATGAAATGCTTATCAACAGTCTCTGAACACTGAAACAAGAGTTAACTTAGAAGGCTGTTGTCAGAATTTGCATGAGTGACATTTGCAACAAACTAAGAACCAAATTTTAAGCAAATACAATCCATTTACTATGGAGAGAAATAATAAAACTAATTTCCTGTGGCTTTATGTCTCATATTTGGATCACTGTGACGTCAAAACCACCAAAATTCAACATAGAATAACTCTCTCCCAGAGGCCTCTGATATTTAATAAGACTTGAGTTCATACTGCAACTTTTGACTGCATAATAGTATTAATGGCACATCTTTTCTATTGCCAAGGATTAGTACAGACTTAATATTTGTTAAGATTACTGAGTTACAGACAAAGCCAATCAGGAGAACCAAGAGTTGAGGACAAAGGAGAAGGGCCAACAAACACATTACCTACCCTGTGTATTTGTTCAACTAGGAGTGTAGCAGGATTGCTATGCTCCTACCCAACTACATCTCAGTCCTACCCCTTTACTTCATGCTGGCACTTGCATAACTGCACAGTGATCTGGCTATTTCTTAGTCAGAAAAGTTACTTGAACCATGAAGTCACACAAGGAAATTGGGCATCTGAGCAAGACACAACAGAAACTTCTTCAGCGGGTAGGTCTGTGGTGACAACAAGAAGCTAAATGAGCTACAACTGACACCTGTATAAACATCATTTCTCGGAAGAGCAAGGTGAAGCATGTAACTGACAGAAAGCGACTTGTTTTGAGGCAAAGCACAGGAAACTCATATACCTCTATGACACATAAGCTGCACTATGCATTACGTATTCCAACGGGAAGCTCATTAGGTCACGCCTCCCACTTCGTGAGCACCACTCATCTCTGCGGTACTTCAGGTGTTGTACCCCAGTAACCAACAGCGCTGGGGGAACCTGCCGGGGCCGAGACCCCGCTGCTCCATAGCAAACTCCCCCCAGCCTTCACCGCTACGATCAATTGCCGTTTGAACACTAAGACAGGCAAAACTTTCGCCCCGCTCCCCAACACTGAAACCGACGCACACCCGGGTCACCCTATTCCTCCTGAGCGCTGATTTCCTCGCCGGCGCCCGGGATACCCCGGCGGGGCTGCGGGAGCGCGCCCCGGGAGCGCGCGCGGCCCCTCCGCCCCGCCGGGCGTGACGCGGCCCCGACGGGCAGGGGCGGCGGCCAATGGCGGCGCGGGGGCGGGGAATGGCGACGGGCGCGGCGGCGGCGTTGGGGCTGCTGCGAGCCCCAAGGGACCGTCCCTGCCCGCCTCCCCCTGCGCCCGGCGCGGCCTTACCCTCCTCGGACATGGCTTGCGGGGCGGCGGAGCGCGGGGTGCGGGGCGGGCGGCGCAGCGATCCGGGGCTCGGGCAGAGGGGCAGGTGCGGCCAGAACGCGGCGTTGGAAACGGAAGCGGCTTCTCCGACGCGAGCGGCGAACTGTTGTGGGGCAGTGCGGCTGCGCGCGGGGGCGCGCCCGGCAAACGGGAGCGCCGCCCCCTCCCTCTCCCTCTGCAGCGGCGGCGGGACACAGCCCCCGCTGCGACCCGCCCTCAGCGCACGGGCCGTCCGCTCCGAACCTCCCTCAGCGCCCGCTCCGACCCGCCCTCAGCGCACGGGCCGTCCGCTCCGAACCTCCCTCAGCGCCCGGGCCGTCCGCTCCGTCGCTCCCTCAGCGGCCAGCCCGCCCGCTGCCCGAGGGTCCCTGCCAGGCACGCCTCTCGCCTTACGAAAAGAGCCCCGGCCTGTTCCCCGCGCCCACCTCGGCCCCGAGGCCTGGCTGAGGACGGCAAGCCCGGTTTCATGCAGACTCCTCCGTCCCCAGGAGGATGGAGCGTGCCGAGCTGCTCCCCATAGGTGATTCAGGTCCGGCCTCAGCGGTTCTCAAGCTGCAGAGCTTGTTGCAAGTGCCATCCGCGGCCCCGTGTTTCAGTATACAGTAGTGTCTGGTTCTCTTACCACGCCAACACGTTTAGTTTTGGTTCCTTGCAAACCACTTGGGAGAAATCAAGGTACAGAGGGGTACTGATGGCTGCAGAAGATTGTTCTTGCAGAACCGTATGAAGTCAGCAGGGCTCTGGTTCATACAGGAATACTATGGGCCTTTGGGAGGGACACAATCTAGGCATTTCAGCCTCACCTGCCTATACTTGCAATTTTGTGCTTTTTGCCCTACCCCAATCTTCGTTTCTGTATACCAGCCCCCTATTTTTTTGATACAGGATTGGGGGTCAGAAGGACCACGATGCCCTGCCCTGACATTGTGTAGGTGTGTTCATGCTCCCCCCGGGAGGCACAGGAACCTCTTTGGGGAGGAATTGGAAGATCCAGGACAGCGAAGGGACCTGATCTGCTCATGGCCTGGGGCAAAATGGCCTACAACAGCCTTCAGGACAAAAGCACAGCTTGGCAGCACCATGCAAAGCAAAAGAAGGGCAATCCCTACAGGTCTAGCCAAGAGCCCTACAAGAAAGAAAAGGAAATGTCTGTGCAAGTGCTGTGCAACCAGATCCTCTCTGGTTGTACCTTCTATTGCATAACCTAATATCTCCCCACTAAAAGCTGGTCTGCATACCCACAAAGGAGCAAGAAGAGACAATGGCAGGTGACTGTCACCCCACCAGAGGTCTATCTCCATGGACCCAGAGGAGCACATGGGCATAGAGGCAGGCAGAAACTTAAAAGGCTCAGAGGAAGAAACACCTTGTTTGCCCCTCTTCCAGGGCTGCCCCAGCAAAGTCTCATGCCCAGCAACCAGACATGAAACCCATCAAGTGAATCAAGACAAGAGCACCCTTTGGACACTTGGAGGACTATCACGTGAAAAGGGGAAAGGAAGGCAGAAATGCAAAGACTTCTTGTCCCACCCCCACTTGTATTAATATATCTTTATTAGCTATAAGCATCCTCAGAATATCAAAGCCTTTTAATGCCCAACACAGTCTGTCTGCGTCCCACCTACCAGGGACCCTTCACTTAGACAGATTCACTGGTTGAACAGGAACTTTAATACTCCAATGAGAACTACACTTAATAGCAAGAGACCCTTTTCCGTCAGGTTCTCTTAGCAGTTATACTGCTGCCAGCACCAGAAACAAACTGGAATAACTCTAGCAGTTCCCAAAATGATTTTTATTAATTCAAGAGTGTGATATTTATTGTGGGTTTCGTGTTGTTGATAACATTGGCTGCATGATTATGTTTAACTGATAACACAAAGGACTCCAAAGAAACCAGCACAAAACATACTCTACAGACAGTACATCAATCTAAGCCTCAATACAGCATTAAATAGCATCCTCCCCTTACCATTACTTAACTAACAGCAGAAAACTAACCAGAAGCACAACAACCAAAACCAACAATTTAAACCCGTCTGGTAACCCGTAGACACAAAGATAGCTGCTTCCCACTAACAAGCATGTTAAAAGGAATTACACACCTTAAAGAAACACAACAACCAGTATAAAGCCCAGATGGGGGTATGAGATGTGAGGCAAGGTATGGTGTTTATGAAATAAAGATATTAGCCAGGTAAAATTAGTAAATAAAGGTAGCTATGGGGTAAAGATGGAAATGTATAAGGCATAAAGTAGTAGGCTTAGCCTAAGGCACAAGGATATAAATGAAAGTATAAAGTATAGAAGGAAAGTGAAAACAGAGTAAAAGACTGCTCACCCCTTCATTGTCCAAAGGCGTGGGAGGAAACAGGGGAGCTCGATGGTTACCCCCACTGAGATAGGAGTCCTTTTTCCCCTCTGAGTTTTGCTCATGTCCAATCTCTTTTTTACACTATTTTTCCTTAGGTAGTTTGAGTGGCTATAGTCAATAATAGTTCTTGGAGTGATAGACAGATGACATAGGCTTAAGGGCTGGCTTCCTGTGCTTCCACAAGATATTGTGAAGAAAGGCCATGCTATCTCCATAACACTCCATTCTTTCTTAATCAATCTGGCTTGAGCACCTTAAGGAAACCTCTGGAGCCTCTTTGTCATCTGACAAAGGTTCTTGGGAGTAGCCCTCCAGGGCCTGAGGTGTTTCCCTTAAGCCATCAGGAGCTTATCAGGGCTATCACCCAACAATCTGTATATTTAATTGTTAACCTTAAAGACAAAATTTTCTTCCTCTTTTGGTGGAGCCAGTACCACCTGAACCCTTTGAAAAAGGGTTTCCTGACATAATCCATATAATACCAGCTTCTCTACATTTTTAACAAAAAAATTACTACTAGGTTCCTTGAAATTCTCATTCATTTCTTTAGCAAGCATTGTATATTGGTCCATTTGTTTATCTACTACTTTTGTTATTCAACCTAAGTAGTTTGTTGCATTTACAGTGTGGAAAGGCAGCATTGTCACAGGTTCAGTGTTTGTATAAAGTAATCTGCTATATTATTTATTATATATTAAATAGGCCATGTCTATTTGTAAATTAATTTGATGGCAATCTGGACACACTGTTCTATTCCTGCAAATCCCAAGTGTTTTAAGATAGGCCTTGAAATTTTCTTACCTTCTTCAGGATTTAGTATCTTGGCAGTAGAATTTTAGAGTTCTTGTGGAATTTCAGCTTCTGCATGCTTCAAATAGCATAGAATCCCAGGTTCGTGACATATTTTGTACTATTTTTTGTTAGCACAGTGGCTGACTCTGCCTTTGCAGATTCCTGATCTACAGAAGAATCCTTTATTATATTACAGAAGTTGTCAGTCATTCTGTGTAAGCGCTGACTAAAGATTCTTGGAGAAGGAAAACTGAAACAGATCACATGAGTTGCATCTGTAATTCCTGAAGACTGTAGGCAATCATCTGTTAAAACTAACACGACAGGAGTGCCAGGACTCCCTTTTTTTTTTTTTTCCTACAGAAACAAAGGAACTTTTTTATGATAAGGCAGCATTTTTTATGGATGTAAGGAATTAGTCCCTGAAAAGAATGATCTGGGAACAGGTAAGTCTTGAGAGGCCACAGTGGGTAAATGGGGTCCCAAGAAACAGACTAGGAAGTGAAACATCCGAGCAAGGAATAGGGGATACTGGTGAGAGGAAGGACTAAGGGCAAGGATAAAGAAATACTTGGTTTGAAAGGAAATGGGTTCAAAAACTTTGTTGGAACTGTGATTTCCATAGTCTTGTGGGGCAGTGGTATGTGGAAGAACTAAGAGAAGAAAGGCATTTAAAGTAGGTCTAAGAGGAGTACAATCTTTAGGAAGTAAAGCTAAATTAAAAGGAATGATCTGATACACTAGAGGCTGTAACACCTCTGTTCTGAGTTACAGCACACTGTTTTAGAAAGTTTTGTCTTGAAAATATAAAGTGGCAGGCATTTCTCTATATTTCTGCCAATATGGTTTCAGTGGCTTACTAATCATCTAGAAGGAAGGATGGATTTGAAAAGAAAACTAAAGGAAGTGGACATAGGTGGGAGATTATTATAGGGAAAGGAGTCAGCTATTAATGCGTTTGAATTCAGAACGTATTTTCCAAAAGAGTGAGAAGGCCTGACCTACTGTGGTAGTACATATTCAAAGGTATATAACTTATACATACTCTAGGTCTGTGTGCATGTGAGTGTGAAGATTCTATAGCAAATGTACTGTGAATTTTGCTCTTTTTAGATTTGTAAGTGAGGCCTGTGAGTTACTGTTGTGCTGTAGTAAATTCTACATAATCTTCTGTTACATTTTTTAACTTTCGCTATCAGTTTAGTGCTGTTAAGTGCTGTTAAACCTTTGAGCCTAAATTGTTGGTCAAGTCTGGGACTAAGTTTGGCAGGGGGATCCACTCTGAGCGTTGTGGCTCAACAAGAGTCTCCCTTATTCATAGAATCATAGAATCCACTAGTTTGGAAAAGACCTCTGAGATCATGGAGCCCAGCCTTTGACCTAACACCACCCTGCCTACTAGACCATGGCACTAAGTGCCACTTCTAGTTTCTTCTTAAATACCTCCAGGGACAGTGACTTGATGACCTCCCTGAGCAGCCCATTCCAGTGCCCTATCACTCTTTCTGTAAAGAACTTCTTTCTGATGTCTAACCTAAACCTCCCCTGGCACAGCTTAAGACTGTGTCCTCTTGTCCTGCTGCTGGTTGCCTGGGAGAAGAGACCAACACCCATCTGGCTGCAACCTCCTTTCAGGTAGTTGTAGAGAGCGAATAAGGTCTCCCCCAAGCCTCTTCTCCAGGCTAAACAACCCCAGCTCCCTCAGCCGCTCCAGTCCCTTCACCAGCCTCATTGCCCTTCTCTGGACCCGCTCCAGCACCTCAATATCCTTCCTGAACTGAGGAGCCCAGAACTGGACACAGTACTCAGGGTGTGGCCTCACCAGTGCTGGGTACAGAGGAAGAATCACTGCCCTGGTCCTGATGGTTCCTTTCTATCCTTACCCTTTCCTATCCTTATCCTTCCCCCCTCCCCTTCAAACCCCCATCAGCCTCCATATAGATAATTTTGGGATTGATTTTGGTTTCAGATTGATTGATTTTACGTTTTAGTTTGCTATTTCTCTGTTTGCTTTAACCATCTTTTAAATAGTAGAGTGAATCTTGTCAATAAACTTCATTGCACTTTCACTTTTATATTAAACCTGACTTTGCTGATATCTTTGCTGGTGATTCTTTAAGTGACCTTAAAACAC
Organism: Acropternis orthonyx; assembly: GCA_035583155.1. Lineage (NCBI taxonomy): Eukaryota > Metazoa > Chordata > Aves > Passeriformes > Rhinocryptidae > Acropternis > Acropternis orthonyx. Next base: position 103,444,289 of record JAWWEU010000001.1, on the reverse strand, counting down.
TCATGTGTAACACTACAAAGAATTTATTTTTCTCAGATCATTTTTCACAGAAAATTTCCCGAAATTAATTTGTTGGCCGTCTTCCCAGGTTCTCAGTTATTAGATCCAATAAAATAAAAAATATACATTTACCTACTTTATCTGTTTCTGACATGTTTCATTTTGAGTTTGAACTTGGTATTTTGTAGTGTTGGACATTTCAAATGATAAGTGAAATTGTGGGTTAATGCCAGTTACACACTGGTCTTCATAGAGTCCAAAACTTATTTTGTGCATTGAGGAAAGTAACAGAAATTATAGCTTAAATTTACAGTACCAGGATTTATTTGTTGGTACAGCTGGCTTGGAAAAGTAAAATGCACAGAAACGGATCACAGTATTAGGATAATATGGCTTGGTATCAGTACTGAGATACGGTCTCTGTTTCATTCACTTTACTTTGGGTCAGCTCTTAAATTATCTACCAAACCCAAAGTGTGAAGCCCAATCTAGAGAATTCATTTTTGAGGCCTTACCATGCTTAAACGGTCATAACCCCATTTTTTAAAATTACCCATAACAAAGAAACTATGTAAAGAGTGACTGCTGCTGAGTAAGCCTTCAATGAATACTTCCTAAAAGGAGAACAGTAAAGGATGAACACTAAATGCTGGTAGTATTTAATATAATATAATAGTCCTGTGCCAGCATTTTAAATACGTAAATCAACTTGACAGCTTAGGCATTGAATGCCATATCTTAAGAGATTCTGAATGTCTTTTATTCATAAAAATTTTTAGCTGATGAATTTTTTTTTCAGCTCTGACGGCTTGTAAGAGAACTAAGTCACCTGACTTAGATCCAAAGTGAGTTGTTACAGACTAGTCAACCCACAGGTTCAGTCATGTTACTTGAGTATCTCAGTGAGAACCACAGTGTGAAGTTCCACAGGAAACCCATTGGGCGATTGTTTGTTTTGTAGATTCGTAGGTTTTGAGTGATAGAAAAAGAAAGCAGTCTCATGTTAAATGGAGTTATCACAAAACTGTTATTAGGAAGGAGGGCTTCTTTTATTTGTTCAGGTGTCATTAGCAAAAAGGTTTATTTTTCTGCCTCATTAGCAGCACTGCACTGCTAGGAATGGAGAATGTTGCTGTAATATGGATGAAAAGTCTGAATTAACATATGAGTTGCTCAAGAAATGGCATTTCTTTGGCTTTTCTTCTTTTTTGGGGGGGACTGAGGGGACAGTTCCTGCTTCTCCTCTTATCCCAGCTGAAGATGCCAGTGACTGAAAAAGGGAGCTGCAGGCACAGTTGTTTCCTCACAGGAAGAGCTTATGGTTTGCATCCTTTTTGCGAAATGGCAATAGTAAAACGTATTCATGTCAGAGCTTGATAACTTTCTGTTAAAAAAATTAAAATAAAATTGACAGCTCCCTTTTTAGAGGGAAAGTGCACAAAAGCCATGCCTCCTATCCGTGATGCTTTCACTACCTTTGATGTTTTGCACAGCTTCATATTTTAGCTTCCAAGAAAAGAGTAAATTTCGCAGAGAATGCTGAAATTTCTGATAAACTTCACTAGGAATGGTGATAAAATGGACTAAATGATTGAGTTGGTGCAAGACCTGGTTTAAGTTTTACAGGAAAAATCAGGAAATGTGGCACAGACCCTTTCCGATCGGCTTGCTGCTGAATGGATAACTAATCAGACTGCTGCCCAGGGGACCGGCCCAGGGGGAAGCGGCCTGTGGGGAGTGGGATAAAGAGGCGGGGAATAAGGGCCCATTATATGCCCACATAGGCTCTTGCACGGTGTTTAAAGCGTGTGCTGCTGGAATGGCTTCCCTTTGGAGAACAGAATGGGTGGGAGATTGTTTGAGTGTGGCAAAATGATAGATGGGAAGAGGTTTTGGGCACCGGTAAGCGTAAGATCACCTTGGTGGGACAGGGTGCAGCCCACCAGGAGGGAAGCAATACAGCTCACCTCTTAAAGAATGTGTATAAACATCTAAAGGTGCCAAGAAGATGGAGCCAGGCTCATCTCAGAGGTGCCAGCCAGAAGGACAGGGGGCAATGGGCAGAAACTGACACACAGGAAACTCCACCTGAATACAGGGAAGAACTTCTTTAGTGTGTGGGTGACTGTGCACTGGAACAGATTGCCCAGAGAGGTTGTGGAGCCTCCCTTGCTCAAGATACCCAAGAACTGTCTGGACACAGTCCTGTGCCACGTGCTCTGGGATGACCTTGCCAGAGCAGGAAGGTTGGACCAGATGACCCACTGTGGTGCCTTCCAGCCTGGCCCATTCTGTGATTCTGTGAGGAACCAGGTGGATTCCTTAACTTCCCTAGGCAGTGATGGTAACAGCAGGAGAGGAGGAAGAAAAATGGGAACCTTTGTTAGCGCAGTTACATGTTAAATGTGGCCACTCAGGACTTAGATGATCTCTTCAGAGAAGCTGGAGTCAAGGGTGGCTTGTGATTCAGGAGCTGTGCAGTGCCTATCTTGATCACCATCCCCTACAAGACCCCCCACTTTGTCTCAAAGATAACAAGCTTGATGGGAGACAAGGCAAATCGATTCTATACGTCCTTTCAAGAAATAAGAAGGAAAAAAGTATGTACTGGTCAGGGTGGAAGTAGTTTCAGGTCTCATTCTGGCTGAAGCAGTAGCATGACCTATTGGAGAAAACACAGTAAAAGTGTTAAAGTGGTGGTTCAGTTGCTTGTCTAAACCCAAGTCTGTCCAATATGACATTTTACTGCCAGGGTGGTCTAAGAATGGGATAATTTGTGGGCAAAAATTTGTTGTAACGTAATGGAAGAGATTTCCTGGAAAAGATCAAGGGAATTGTAACAAGGCATATAACAGGTTTCACCTAGACTGTTCTGTGATTAATTGGTGGGCCCACCATTAGAGAGTGACTATTTTAAAATAGACTACAGAACACAGTGGGATCTAAAATGGTGCATCCCAACTCCCTACAAAAAAGGAAAAAAATACCTCAAATCCGAACCATATGCTGCTCCTAATGAGGCAGCATGGTCATGGAGACAAGTACTATTAATGGAAATTGACCTTAATGATAAGGATGTGAGTGAAGTAGAAATACAAAACCCGGCCATGAATAAATTGTTTAATTTTCCACTGGTTATAAATTGCTCCACTGGTATGGGAGACCCTTTGGAAAACCTGGTCTGTTCCATTCCTCATCTCCTGAAAAGTTTGATCTGTGGGCTGTTCAGAAATCGCCGTTGCCATGTGCTGTTCAGAACTGTTTAAATCCTTGCTGCCACAGGTCGTTCAACCTATCATAAGGTTTAAATAATTTCTGCCACAAATAGAACTTTCTAATTGATCATTTGGTATTATTTCACCATAATTTAGCTCAAGGGTATCCTGAATGTACCTCAGAGTAGACAGTCCAGGACTGCCTTCTAGGGTCCTGACATTTTGCAGCTATCCCAGAGCAGGTGGCCCAGGATCACCCTCCTGGGACATGATACCTTGTATATATAAAAAGCACTGGGTATATTTTATGTAGTCTAATGTTTAATCTTCTCTTCCACCGAATATGAAAAACTACAGGTGTAGAGTGGGCAGAGGAAAACCAGCTTGTGCCCACCTCTATGGCCTAAGCTCTTCCTACAGATTTTGCTTACCTGTATTTCTGTGTTGGAAAAGGCACATGAGAGAGCAGGGAATGATCTACATAACCATTAATTACTTGACCATTTAGTGAAAATGAATGTTATGCAAACCGATTCCCACTTGGAGACTTCTCTAAGGCTGCTACATCCTCAGGGCAACCCTCATGCAAGGTATTGTTGCAGATAGCCTAGCAGCATTCCCCAAAGCCCTTTTTGTGTTTGTTTGTTTGTTTTTTTAACGCTCTCTAGGACACTAGACCTGTGCATTTCAGCTTTTTTTCCCATGCATGTTTTTTAAATACCAAGTCCAGTGTTCCAAGGCTACTTATAAAATGACAGCCGAAACCAAACTTTCATGATGTGCATCTTCATATTCAAAGAGACAGGGGCTGTCATTTAAATACTTAGCTTCCACGTCCTGACTTCTCAACCTCCTGATAACTGAACCATTTTAAAATAAGGTAGTGTTAGCACTTCAAAGTTTGTGTTCATAATCTGTGGCCTGCCTTTTGCCCAAGGCTTGCTTTATCTGATAAGGTTCAATCACTGGATTCCCTATGCCTTGAGTCTGCTGCAATTTTTCTTTTCCAGCTGAAGATAAAGTATTGGTCTTAAGACCATTTTTCATCCCAGCTTTCTTTCTCTTAGCTTTTTCTTACCTGTAAAAGATATGGGGTGAATTCAGCAGTCTTTATATTCTGGCAAAGTTGCACTGGTGGGCACTTAAAGTCAATGACAGTTTGGATACAGATTTTCCCCTACTCAGTTTATGAAAAAAATTAAGTTGAAGAGAAAGTATGATTAAATGGATTTGAAATGTGTAAATGCACTGAGAGTGACCTTTGGAAATAGCATACTTGTAGTCTGTAGATTAGACTTCACATCTCATTACAAGAAAGTAAAGAGAAGGTGTGATTTAATTGCAGTCACGTTTATTTGCAGTTTCTATACACACTTTCTAGGTAATCAAACTTTTCCAACACATTTTTTGAGAGGGGTTCACAATGAAACTGTCACCGTTTTTACTAAAAATAAATACAAGACTTAAAGTGTTGCACAGCTCTAAAATATACAAAGGCTTGGATTTAATGTAAACTTTGAAAACATTTTACAAAAGAAACCATATTTGCAACAATTTAAAAAGTTCATATTTACAAATATTACAAAAATACAAAATGGATGCAAGTCCATAAACCATTGTCTTTTCTGCCAGCATGAACTGGTGCTAGTACCAAAATAGTTACACTGTAACCTTCTTAATTTTTTTTAAATTCTTTAAGTCATAACCTACAGTATTTCTCTATCTGCCACCATTGCAGCAAATGCACTCAATCACTGACCTTTGGCAAAAGCAAACATATGCTTATTTGCTACAACTATCCTATGCCCTCTATGCTGCCACAAAAACAAGAACAAAAAAGAAAAGGAAAAAAAAAGGAAACAAAGGAGAAAAGGGGAAAATGTTATTTTTCCGAACACAGCTGTATAACTTAAGAAATAATTTTCATAGCATCAGTGCAAGCAACAGAACAGTAGGTTGAAATGACGGTTCAGCAGTTACCTGATGCTCGTACTGTACCCTGTCTCAAGAGGTGAGTGATGCTCCCTTCGCTCTATGGATTGTCCTCTATGGATTGGTGGCACGTCTGCAATGCTACAGGGATCCCCACCATTCGTCTTCCTCTGACTCCCACCTTTGTTATGACTCTTTTCTTCATAGTGGATTTAGAATCTCTTTATTTGGGTTTCAACCTGCTCAATATAAACTAAGAAATTAAGGAAAAGAAGACTATATTTTAATGGAATTGTTCTGTGTCCATTTTGTATGTGAAATATTGCCTCACCATTCTGGTTAAAAAAAAAAAAAAAAAAAAAAAAGTGTATATATATCTGGTTTTGATCTCTATGAAATTATTGATTGGTAATAAAAAGTGATATCATCAAAGTCAACTCATCTGTATTCTTTTTACAGTTTTGAATGACTATTTAACTCAGGACTACCAAACATATTTTAAAAGTGCTCCTGGTAAAATTTTTATGGAAAATGACTGAAGATGACAAACTAAGGATTTTCTGCCCAGTATCTAAACTTTCTTTACTCATCTTCTCCAGAAAGTGGTTTGTTATGTGCTAAACACTTCCTCTTAAAACATTCTCATTCATTCACTTCACTAGCATTCAGACTTACTTTCTTAACTAAGCTACTAATGTGATTAGCCTTTTGTTTCCAAAATCTTTCTTCTCATTACCTTCTGAAAAACTATTTTAAGATGATTTTTTCAGCCCTTCAGCTGATGGACCATCCCTCATCCCAACACATGTACCACATGCACAGTGACACTCTGCCTCACCAAACGAATGCAACCAGGCTACACGGGAGGACAGTAAGAAACCCTGAATAATATATCTTGTGGTAAGCACTAGACAAAATCAGAAGTGAACTTTATGGGGAATAATTTGGGATTTGTTAAACTGTTATGATTTGCTTTGACTTCTTAAAATTGTAACAGTTTTAGGTAGAACCTTCCTCTTTAAAACATGCTCTGCCCGCTTTTCAAAACTCACAGCTTTATGCATTACATAATTAAAAGAAAAAAAACCCAAACCAGTGAAAATCAAATTCACACATCCCACTTCCCTATTATTTATTTATGCTTAAAGCCAGCTTTTAGCTGATTTCTTTAGTACCAAAGTATGCTCTTTCTGCCATCCTACATGACCTGTCCTACTGCACATCCCATTCCTCCTTGCACTATTTTCTCTGCACTAACCTTTCCTCTATTCCAAACGATATCCTGTGGCAACCAACACCAACTGCATCAGTTTTGGATAAAGAGGGCCTTGTCCTCTGTGTAGCATGGATGGGGCTACATCAGTGGGAATTCTGGTGGCCCAAAGGAGGATCAGGCCTGTTGGTTTTATTCTATTTAAAAATTAAAAGTATAAAGCGACTCATGGGTTCTCGTGGTTTTAAGACGAGAATATTTCAAGTAACTTCAAGTAATTCAGCTTTTATGTCCCTGCCTTCATTTGTATCAAAGCAGCTACTTTTTTATTTATTTCCTTTCCCACCCCACCCCAGTCCCCCACCCTGTTCTGTGTTTCTGGGAAACCCAGACAAGATCCTTACTGTACGTGGCTGGCACGATGAATCAGAGCTTTCCCCTTCCCAGCTCAGCAATGAATATAAATAATGCATACACATACCTATTTCCCAGCTACGTTTTCACAGTGTCTTTTTTGTAAATATTTAGGTAGCATGAATCTCATCAGCACAAAGAGAAAGCTTCACTAGAAAACTCATTGCGGGTATTTACTGATAAATTGAAAGAGCTTCTTGCATGCTTAGAATTTATTTGTTTCCTTTACGAACCAGAAACTAACCATGTTTAAAGATTATAGTTACCAGGTTATGACTGTGTTATGTATCCCAATAGCCTAATAGGAATATGAAAGTTAAGTACTATTTCCTCTCACATCTATCCTCTCTGAAGTGATCCCTGCAAGAATAAAGGCCCAGGGGAGGCTGTGGGATGGGACCCTTTGGGGCTTTGCATCAGACACAGCTTTGTTCTCTCGGAAACACACTCATCTTCTCCACCAATCCTCATGGTAACCTTCCCAGCTGCACTTTCCAATTAGCTTCTTTGGAGCTGCCTTAGAAAGACAAATGGTAACTTTAATCCCCTCACAGTCAGCCTTTCCACTTCCTTAGCTAAGGCGGGGAATTCCCCCTTTCCACTGCTCAGTGTTATCCTTCAGGCCCGTCATGCTGAAAGTGGTTGTTGGTGGCCATATGGATTTTTTATGTTTGATATGAAAATGGTATTCACAGAATACAGTTATTACATTTGAATTATTTTGTCTTCTATAAACAAAGTTGTTACGCAGTAAATCGTTTGCTATGTCCACTTTTTGATAATTCTATTTACAAATTTTTATCAAAAATATGATATTTACATATGTTTTTTTAGTTTCTTCTAAATTTTGTTTCAGCTCATTTTAGTGTAGAAAAATACCAATTCTCAAGAGCATTTTCTTTATTTTTTTTTCTCCCTAGGGAAGCACTACAGTGAGGGATTCGTATCTAGATGGGCAGCTTCTGGGATAAAAAAACCACCCAAAGTCACCTTTCACTCTATGGAAAGTGTATATCCTTGAAATCTACATTAACAATGGAAATGAAAGTGGGATAAACCAAATGAAGCCAAAAGAAAACAGAACAGACATAGCATATCTTCCTCCTTTTAGAAAATGTAATGTAATAAATAGCTACAGCTGTAGTCCTCTTGTTTCCCCAGTGTCTTATGAATGCAAACACATCTAAGCATTGATACTGCCCTGTAATTTTTTTCCTTTTCTTCTTTTCTTTTCTTTTTTTTTTCAATTTTTTTTTTGATTGCTACAGCATTGTCCTCTTATGTTGACATCCTTACAGAGCCCAGGTGGTGTTGGCAGCCTGGCAGCCATGCAGCCTATGTCGAGCTCTGAGAAGACCGGTCATCGTGAGGGCTGCCATCCGAGTTCTCCGTCTCTCCTTCCGAGATGGCCTGCATGGGTGTGTTGTACAGCCTGCAGCGCACGCTGTACCGGCTGCTGCTGGCTGCTGGCGGCGCCCGTGACCGCCCCACTCTCGAAGATGCCGACATCGGAAAGTTCTTGGACGAGAATCCTTCCGTGTTGACTCTGGGGGAGCAGGGGGAGAGTGGGGACAGTGCATCAGGACTCGTCACAGGAGGAGACTCTTCCGTGCTTTGAAGGGCATCTGCCATCAGCTCTCCGGGAGACTTGGGCAAAATAGGACTTTTCAGAATTTCTGTGGCAGACATCCTGTAGCTGGAATCAGATCGGCTGCCCTTTTTAAGGAGCAGTAGTTTAAACTCCTCATTGGATGTGTTGGACTTCTTGGCATTCCTGTATATGAGCCCAGGAGACCTCTGACTGCTCATAGGAGTGCCCACGCTGCCGGCTGGTGGCATGTTGCTGGTGGACAGTGTGCTGCTGGTGGGAGGCTGGCTGCTGGTCCCAGATGAAGCTCTCAACCTGTTTCTTACAGAAAGGTCTCCAGAATCCTTTCTTCCAAGAACTTTCCTTTTTGATCTGTAAAAACACAAAGGAAAACTCTATCATATGTTACCTTTGTAGTATAACACTTAGCGCTGGTCTGGAGTTTTACAGATTGACCATGCTTTCATATTAGCTAGAGTTCTCATAATCCCTCTGTCAAATACTGGAGGCTAGCAGTGACTGATGGCACTAAGCTGAGGTAGCTCTTGTGTAATGCATGATACACTGAGCCACAGAGTCTGTCTCAACATCACCCAGGTCTTCTAAAACAATATATGCACAACCAGCTTTGTGTAAAGACAACAATGCATACAGAGTCTTAGGTAGTAATAATACTCAGCATAACCTATTCAGTATCAGAAATCTTTAATTTCAGTTGTGATCACAAATTTCAGCTGAGCAAAATCCTCTAAAATAGAAGAGATGCCTTCTCATCATTCTCACCACAACATCTCACTCACTAGAAGAGAGCTTGTGGACTGGTGGACAGAAGGCAGGAACCACTGTGGGGGGGGTTTTTTGAAGACATGCAGGTTTGTTAAATAGATATTGTCTATTGCCTGATATTGTCATCTGTAAAGTATCCTACGTATGCCACAAAGACACTGAGACTACACTATAGACCATAATTAACCATCTTTTAAAAGCTGCCTTTTAGAAAGTTAAAATGAGTTAACTGAAGAAGGCAGTTTCAGGCCAAGACTTCACCAGAGAATAACCATCCTGCAGCTATTGCTAGTGGGCAACTGTTGCAGGGATGCATGTTACCATTTCCGTCACCGCAAGGTTAGGTCACCTGTGGATGACTGCAAATAGGTCCTCGGTAGTGCGGGGTTTGTTTGGAGACACAAAGACGTCCTCAGCGTCAGCCTGTGACTCCTCACTCAGAGGAGACATGATGGACTCATCGCTTGGAGAAGACTCTTAAACAAGAAAAGAAGCCACGCTATGAGTCAAACCCCACTGCATTTTGCAACAGCACTGCCAATGCAAGGCATCAGCTCTGTTCACAGCCTAGTGGCTGATACCACCACAGAGATCTTACCCTCTAATCTCACTGTCTAAGGATTTTAATGTGTATTTTATAGATTTTCATAGAGTTCTATAAATTGAATTAGTTTTCCTAGTTTTCTCACATTTTAAGTGGCATTTGGAAGTTGCTGAACATTTTCTTATACATTCCTGAAATTCTGTTAGAAGTACATTAGACATGCTGTTTTGAAGAAGACCTGCAAGAACTCCAACTGAGACAAGACAGCTTGTAGTCAAAACAGGAGAGGAAGCTCAGAACCCTTGGAGGGGCCCCCGGGGTAGTACTGAGGATTTCTGAGGGTGGGCACCAAGGGAAAATGGTATCACAGGTTGGTTATAGTCATTACATATGTTAATTACTGAAAGTTATAAAACCAGCAACATTTGGCTGACGCATGTGTGTGTACTTTTGGTGTGCGCCTTAGAAGGTTCTAATAAAAGGAGTACTCTGTCTGTCTGTCTATCTATCTATCTATCTATCTATCTATCTATCTATCTATCTATCTATCTATCTATCTATCTATCTATCTCCAGTAATATTGTTTTGAAAGACTTTTACAGGATTAGGCATCCATCTAAGCATTGTGTATGTTGTATATTGGAGCCCATAAAAAGGGCCTGCTAGGCACTAAACACGGGATCCCCCATTTACTGCACAGCTGTGATATTAAAGCTCCTCTGTACCCAGGGCCAATGCCCCTCCCTTTTCTCTTTTCAGCTGAAAGGAGCACAGGGGAGGAAATAAATGTCAAAGAGAAAGGTCTGAATATATTGAAAAAATGTAAACATCTTTGGGTTGGCTGGCTAGCTAACAGACATGAGGGGCTCTGTGCTTAAACCCACAGAGGTAAGCTGATGTGTAACTCCAGCCTGCTTTCTGACTCTATTACCAATCATGTCCCAGGTTGCATGACTGGGTATGATACAGAAAGAGTTCACAACTGACCTTTCAGCGAAGGCTCATCTGTGCTGCCCACCATCTCGTCTGCCCTGCTGTCATCAGAGGCACTTTTGGTTGGGATACCTGATGCGATATCATTTTCCTGCTTGCAACCCACTTCGCCGAGTGCATTAACTGCTGCCATCTCTGCTTTGTAGCCGATATTCCCAGGCACATGGTGGCTTACGTCGAGTTGGTGCTTAAACTGATAGCTGATGGTTGGTCCCTCAGCTTGAGCTGGGGTTTCACCCAAAGGCCCAGCTTCCAGCCTCCCCTCACTGCCTGTGGAGCTCACCTCTTGCTGAGCCTGCACTTGCTGAAGGTCACACACTATTTCTGCTCCCTGGATGGGTTTTTTTGCTTCGTTGTCACCTGTGGGGACAGCTGAGCCCTTTTGAAACCCATCCACAGAGATGGCACATGTCTGATTCAGAGAGCTTTCTGGTAAGCATTCAGTGGCCAGGTGCGTTTGGTCCTTTCCAGGTTCAATTTCAACCAGACTCACGCTTGCTGAAGTTACAGCTTCTCGCTCACAGCTATTCTGCCCACCAAAAGAGGAGCTTTTCTCTAAAGGCGGCTTTCCAGGGCCTGCTTCTGCTGGGGAAGTGTCAATGTACAGCATTATGGCCTCATCTGTAGAGTACTGGCGTGATACTGGTTTCTTAGCTAGGAGTGGCCTCATTTTGCCTGGAGAAACATCAGTTGCCGTCAAGGCAGTCTCCTGTATACAGAGCAGGTCTGGGGTGCTCCCTTTATGTTTCACTCCTTCAGGCTTGTTGACTGCCCGGAGGTGGACAGACTTGAGAACAGAGGGTGTGATGGCGAGGGCAGAGGGAGGGCTGGGCTGCAGGGCTTCCCCGACCGCGCTCTGCTTGCTGTGGCTGAAGGTGTGCAGCTGGTGCCTGTGAGCGAAGGGCTTGCTCAAGACATTGTGAAGAGCACTTAGGTCGAGGTGAGTAGGAGGTATAATTGGAAGTTCGAGATCTTTGCTCACCGAGGCAGCACCATCTTTTGAGAGTGGCTGCTGCAGTGATGACTTCCTCTCTGGTACTTTTGGCTTCCTCTTGCTTCCCCCTGGAGACAAGGGTCCTGAAAAGAAAGCTGTTGGAAAAGAAGAGGTGGGAGTCTCTGACTGGCTGGAGTACCCACTGGAGGGCGAGGCTAACCCTGCCAGCTTCTCAGGAGAGGCCAGCTTAAACTCATTATCAACAGAGGGGAGGGATGGGGTAGTAGCTCGTGACCCAGACTGAGATGTCTGGGATTCAGAGCTCTCTGGTGACTTGATGCACTCTATGACTGTAGTACCCGTAGCAGTGCTTGAATTGGACAAGGACCTGTAAGGATCACTGGATTTCAAGTCGTTCAGAAGCCAGAGGTCTGCATAGTGAGGTTGTTCAGCACCTTCATCTTTAAAGGAGGGGATATCGGCGGTGTCAAATGGAACGTCCTTTAACCCGCCATCACCCTGGTTTGCCCAGGGAAGCTCCTGCTTGGCTGGCAGGTTGGAGGCTTCCACTCGGGAAGGTGTGTTTGAAAACTCAAGGGGCAGCTTCATCTCCCTGGCAGTGTGAGAGACGTGCTGTCCGCCACCGATCTTTGGTTCTTTCTTCTCAGGAAGGTCAGTGCTGCCCTCTGATTTCCTCAAAGATGAGCTGCGTTTTGGTGGGGCTGGCTTTGCCTTTGGTTTCTTCAGTGAGATGCTCTGCCGTCCCTGTCTCCTGTGGCTCATGCACTCCTGCCAGGTGCAGTCAGCCAGGCTGGAGGTCACGCTCCCAGTCTGGCCACTCTCAGAGCCTGGAGCTGCATAGTTGCAAATATAGCTTTTACTACCCTTGAGACCGCAGTCAAAGTGCATGGAGGTATAGTATCCTTCAGTATCCACAGAAAAGTGTGAGCTAGTGTCTGCCTTGTCAGAGGGGGTCTTTTCGAGGAAGCTGTCATAGGTGGCCATGCTGGTGAAGCTGGGGCATCCCAAGCTGTCTGCTTTCGGGCGCTCAGGGCTGAAGTCCTGGCGACAGGAGGCGTCATGGTGATGGTGCAGGTAGTTCCACTCACTGTCACTCGTGTTGCTGTTGTTGGGGTCGTCCAGTAAATCTGCCACAGTGGAGGTGAAGGAGCTTGCCCTGTGGCCCCTGATCTTGTCTGCATGTTCACCAAACTGCTCTGTGATGAAGACACTGGAGTCCTCATTGGCATTGGGAGCGATGTTGAGCGAGAGCTCAGAGTCACAGTGCGAAGAGCCTGTCAATGGAGGAGAGGCAGCTGGAGGAATGGTTTCAGATGTCTGCGAGGGACATGTGGAGCTGCTGCCACTCCAGTTGCCACTGGAGGACTGGTGGTCATCTTTCTGGTCCATGTGGCTGCTGAGCAGGACTCCTGCTGTGGAGATGGAGTGAATTGGGCTCCCGAAGGTGTCCGAGTTGGATGAAATCTCACAGCTGCCTGAATCGACCATCCTTGACAGCCGTGATCTCCCCCTCTCACCAATGCTGTGTTCGGGGCTGTGCAGGTGCTGAGGACAAGTTAAACCGATGGGCTGGCACTCCTGTGAACCCTGCTTGATCAAGACCTCCTTCCCCTTTTTCGGGATTCTCTCCTGACCAGCTAGGAAGTGCTCTGCTTCATACCCCGCACTCTTGGTAGTGGCATCCTGATGGCCCTCAGCAGCCCGGGCTCCCTCGCGAGGAAGGCTCCGCGAGCGGATGCGGTTGCTTACAGCAGCGGCGAAGACAGCGTCCCCATTGTCAGCCAGCACCAAGATGTTGCCGGCCGAGTGGGAGAGGGAGGCAACAACGCTCTGCCCCCTCTGGGCACGGATCCGTCGCCGGGAGGGAGCAGCTATCAGGATTTCCTCTGTCTGGCACTCCGAGTCCCGGGTCCCAGACCTCCTGTTGCTGGAGCCAGAGAAGTCTGGGTTTGTGTGCACAATCACATTGCGCTCTCTCGCCACTGGCGACTCGTCTGAATCTAGGACACATGGAAATCTGGGTGAGTGGGAGAGAGCTCCACAATTCCTGGCATGAGACAACCCGCGGAGCAACCCAAAAAGCTTTATCTGCTGTATTCTTTATTTTTTAATCTTGCTGAGCACTGGACCCAATTTAAGTTTGCTATAAAGAGTATATAAGGCAGACCTCATGCCAGTGAGGTAGGGAAATTCTCCTAGTCCTGCAACGTGATCTCTGTTCTCCTATTTCTGCAATGTGATCTCCTGTGGAGCTGAGCTCGCTGTGGTAAATATTAAGATAAATACTAGGTTTTCAGTTTTTGTCACTCTATTTCAACTAGTTAAAGACAGTTTTCAGGAGTGGCTGCTGGACAAAACACTCCATGAGCTTCTAAAAATAATTCTATTTTGACTACCTGTCTATTCAGAATTTCTGTTATCTGCTTCTTTACTACCAAGAATATTTGCAAGGCAACAGAATCTTTCTTTCATAGGTTCTCTGGTCGCTTTTTCCCAATGATAAACACATTCCTTCTACTTCCAATGAAGTTTCATGACAATGGACTGAGATACCAGAGCCATCTTCAGATGCAAATGAACATTAAGAAGTAACAATCCTGTTAGTTTCATTTTGGGTTAATAAGAATTTTACACTGAATTTTCCCTCAACAGAGTTGTTCCTAATTTACCTGTGACAAGAACGTGAGGTAAGTCAATAGATTTCAGGCAAATATTCTCAGTAATAAAGAATAAAAAGAAGGGATTGAGGAGTGTGATAAATAAAATGAAGGTTTAGCAAAGCTCCCATAGGGTACCAGCAGCTGTTTCTAAGGCGGATATCCAACCGCTCATCTGAGTTATCCAGCTGTTGTGATAGTACATCATCACTTTGCTGAGAAACATCTGTCAGTTCTTTACCTTAAGCTTCCCTCACACAAGAAAAAACTTTCACTTAATCTAGTTACTTTTTATGCACATAACTATGGGTTCATAACAGAAATAAAATGAAAAAAAAAAAAGAACTGATTAACATTTACACAATAAGAGCTGAACACGTACATCTATATTACTCAGTAAGGCCCCCAGTCCTTCAAGGCCATATGGAGTAATATAGCTTTGCTTACTGTAGTAAATTAAAAAAACAAAACATGTCATTCCCAAACTCCAGAACATTTACACTTTCAAGGTTTTGTTTCTTTGGAAGGCTAGCTACCACCTCATAACCCTGCAATTTAAGTTTGTTAGAAAGCTATCTACAGAAGATTTGTATTTATACTACACCTATTTCTTGTTGCACTCTTCTGGGGATGCCAGAGATGGTTTTCCTCCTCCTCAACTTTCGTCTCCGCTGTAGTACAGATTGTGAATGAACAAGAGAGCAGCGTATACTAGCCTCTCTGTCAAAACCAACTCCTGCAACCCATAAATAGGTCTCATTAGCCTTTAGAAATAGTAAACAAAATTTCATGGCTGGAACACAGTGGAGGTATGTGAGCTTGGATTAAGCCTGTGAATAAACATAAGGGAGCCCTTATGTAGCTCTTATGTAAATTATGTCACAGTATATCACAGTTTTACATCTAATTCCAGCTCCCCCTCAGCAGCCTGGTCTGCCAAAAATAACAGAAGGCATGAAAAGAAAAAGAAAAGGAAAAGAAAAGAAAATCAGGAAGGCAAATAGAGTTGAGAGCTCTTGGTAACAGGGCATCTTTCTTATAGCTATTTATCTATCTGTCATAGGGACAATGACAGTAACTTGTCTGCAAAGCATTATCTATTCAGCTATAGCCTGACTTATTTTAAGTAACTAAGCATAAGAAGACATTTTAAGGTTATAATACCATATTGCAGTAATTGGGCACTTCTTAGGAGATCAATATGCCAAAGGGGCTAACATTTCAAAAAGCAAGGAGACAGCTAAAATGGGGCCAAGTCACCATGCAAGTTTAGAGAGCATTTTCTGTGATAACGACACATGGCCAAGAGTGACATTAATAAGGAGCTGCTATTTATTTACATCAGTAAGTGGCCTGATTTTCACATGTGCCCAGCACATGGTTGGACTCCACTTGGGGAATCAGGTCATGCAATAAAGAACCTCAGTTTAGATTTAGAAGCCGAAGTTCATGACTACATTTGTTTATGACCACCTAAGTTATACAGAATAGGGGAGAATTCCTTGTTTTCTTTAAGTTTTCATGGCATTAGCACAGGAAGTGTCTTTCACTTTGTTTTTTACATTGTGTTGTCAAAATAAAGTTAAAAGGAGGACGATCAGAAGACCAGTGCCCATCTGTGTTGGTTTTTTGCACAACTGTACACTCACTCATGCTCTCTAAAGCTGACATGGGACAGGTTGGAAAAAATGTGCCAGGTCCATAAAAACACTAACATAAGGATTGCTGGTACAGTGGTTTGTAATCTTAAGAAAAACAAACAAACTAAACCAAAAGAAAGGAAAAAAAAATCCTGATAAGAAGCTCTATTTTAATAGCGTATAATTATAGAAAACATAATTATACACAGACATACACATACATATTACATTACATAACAATGTAAAACATTAAAAAGTAACTTTCTTGTAAAAGTTCTTCTTGAAATCTACTAGAGTGAAATAGAGGCTTCAGACAGATGTCCTGTAACCACCAATGCCCCTGGAATAAGCAGAGGAAGAACTTTCTTTAATATGGAACAAAAGTGCTGTAAAGTCCAACAACAATCATTTTCAAAAAAGTGAACATTTCTCAGGGTTGGGAGAAGCTTAAAAAAAAAAAGAAAACAGAACTGAAAGCAAACTCTTTGAAATAAAAAAATCAATCAGCATCGTTGCTGGTTTTCCAGCAACTGTGAGTTAGCTGAACATGCTCTGTGCGCCAGATGCACGGGGGTCATCTCCGAGAGGAAAGTGGAAGAGGATGTATCTTCCCCGTGACGCATACAAATTATTCCCATTAGTGCTAATGAGAATGATACACATAAACATCCAGAAGATTACATACCATTCTTGATCTGTAAAACTGATCAGTGGAAATTTGGTTCCAATGTATGGCAGGTGGAGTCTAGGCAAAAATGGCTATTACTGGAAAAGTTAACATTGGTCCCAGACCTAACTCTCTTCTGACTGCATTAGGTGACGCAAGCCTTGTTGGAAAGCCTACACCCATTAGAGTCCTACATTGAATCTAGAAAGAGCATCATTTTAACACCAGCTTTACGTCATGGAAATATGCCACATTACCTATGACTTTCTGTGAGGATTTCCAGTGGCAGTGCCCAACCTGCAACCTTGACCAGGCTGGCTCCCAGCCTCCGGCCCAGCAGGGTCTTTGCAGGCAGTTCTGCTGTCTGTCTGTCCTCCCGTGGGGCCCTGACTGGCCAGAAGCACCATCCCAGTGACAGAGACACCAGCTCCTGGCTGCCACCTCCCTGGGCAGGCAGAACTGGTGGCACTACAGTGTCATCTCCGCTGCCAGGGCAGAGAGGAACCAGGACTGTGTTGCTGTCACTGTGAGGATTCATGCAGCTGACAGTGGAGCAGATGGGGACTTGTCACTGTGATGCTGTAAAACACATGTGCTACAAGTCCAAAAGCCCAGAGCCCCTGAGTTGGGGGCTGTAGCTGGACTGTGGGCATACAGCCTTCCCCAGCACCATGGTGAATCCTACAGCCTGTCTTTTAGGAAGGCTGGCGCACCGCTGATAGACATGGGAAAGAACAATGGGGTATGAGGGGCTGTGACCCTACCCCAACCTCCCAGTTACCAGGAGAAGAGAATTAATTACAAATATTTTCTCTGGAGAATGAAGGCTAACTGAAAGCTCCCTGATTTATTCCTGATTGTTTATATTGAAATCTATAACTGTGGAAGTCAGCCCACTTTATGCTCTTACATTAATCAAAACTTGGTACTTGGAAATATTATTGAGGAAAACTCAGATCAACCTTATGTTTACCATAGCCCTCTGGAAGGAGAGAAAGAGAAAAAGAGAAAGAGAAAAACAACCTGATTTTTTATTCTGGAAATAAGTCATCTATCACATTTAATAAGTGATATACCTACTGCTTCTATAAATAAGTTATTCTTCAAGTAAATCTAGTCAAATGTATCCAAATGTTATAGAAATTTAAAAAAAAATGCCATTACTATACCTTCAGCATAGCTGCATGTAAAGAGATCTCAGAGCGATGATTTGCATGCTACACATTCATGCCTCGCATGTTTAAAGCACTGCAAATAGCCTACATTCTCTAGTTTCTCTTCTCCTGCTACACATGATAATCATATGATTAATTTTGGTGGCGTTCTGCATTATTTCAGTCAGCTACATTCAAAAAGTTATTTGAGGTCTTTGTAAATACAGACTGTAGGTTATATACACAACAAAAGTACATTGTTTATACAGAGAACCCAGGGTTATGTTACACTATATAACACGATTGTGAAAATACGGGCCAAATTAATCCTAGATGCGGCTTCAGCGACTCCAGCAGTCACGCATAAGGGATGAATTTACCCACTGTCTTCCAGAAACTAAATCCTCCAGCTAGGGTCTTTGCCCCCAGACTGCACAGTCCCGTGACTTCAAATAAATTAAACAAAGTAAGTACTTGACCTTCCTTGAACCATGCAATAAATACAAAAGGAAATAGAAGAGATTTGTACCAGTGACATTGATGGGGATAATGCAAGAAGAAATCACTTGGGCATCTTGTTTCATTTTCTCCTCTGGAGTTGGGAGAGGTAGTGCTTTACTCCAATTGGTTTGTTTATCCAGTGTAGAAGGGATATTATGTATTGGATTTTTCGGCCTCTGCCCTAACATGACATCTGTATCTTCGTCCTCTGGTGGATGGGACTGCAAATGAATACATTCAAAATCAGTGTCTCCCACTCAGGCATATGAGGCTAATTTTGAAACAAAGCAAACACACAGATCAGAAATCAATTACAGGGATGCAGAAAGGAATTGTTCTAGCTAAGTCACACAGCAACAGCTATTCTCCAATGGAAACATAACATCCTGCTAATAGCAGAAAAATACCTCAACATACCGGAACTCTGCATATTTACAGTGACATTTACAGGCTGTCTCCTCTGTCAGAAGGGACACATCTTGCATTCCCAGGTAGCTGTTGCAAGTGTGCCCTCAGTTACCATCAGCGTTAGACAATTGGGTCCTCATTTGCATCTGCAATCTTTTGAACACCTGAATCCAGTGATTACTGGCGAGTACTGGCCCCACATAACCATTCATTCAAGCATCAGAAAGCCCAAAGTTTTAAAGAAGACCTCCCTGCCCCGTATTTCAGAAAACCATCTGCATTTCATTTGTACAAACTCAGTCCATGAGCAGATCATGGTACACCACCCAACAGCTATGCGGTGGGAAGCAGCAGGTCTTAACAGTGGGGGGCAGCGACCAAAGAGAGGAACAGCCACCACCAGAAGAAATTCAAAGAGTTGTTTAGAAACCATGCATAGTTTTGCAGCATACTACATGAAGCACTAGATGCTGAAGATAAAGAGAGAAAAGTAAACTGCATGGAAGAAACACATACGGTTTGTTTTCTTTTGGAAGAAATAACAAATCTCCCAACAACACTCTGTCTTGCAAAGCTGCTATAATTTAATTTAGTAAAAGAGAAATAAATTAAGGGCATTTTCATGTGGTGCTGGCTACTAACTGGAATTTGGGGGTCTCTTTGTTCGCAAAAAAAGTTTCAGTTTTGTTTGGAAGGGATAGAGAGGAGAAACACTTACCTTTACCTTTCTATGCCGAATTTCCCTCCCTTTTTCCATTAACACACTCTTCTATAAGCTGTGACAACTGTTTGGCCAGCTCAGGACATCTGTATGCCCCTCGTTTTTTAAAAATGAAATGCAATCCCTTTCAGGCTGGCTTTCTCTTCAGTTCTGAATTCTCAGCTGCTTAACGACCAGCCTTCCCCCTCATGCCTGCTGTTTACACTTCATTTGCCAGTTTTAGTTTCCGTAGCTAACACGGCGAAGATAAAACTGCTGCTCTGCATCTCCTTGGCAGGGTGTTGAACAGGGTGGTGTTGAACAGCGCAGGATCATGCCCCGTCTGCCATTGTACTTCTGCCATTCCTCGGCCCAGACTCCTCACAAATCCCGGGGGAATTAATCGTCTCAGGCTTGCCAAACAGCATTTACGCCCCGGCCCCAAAAGCGTTAAACATCTTAACTCGGCAGCTACTATTTACACTGTTGGAGGGCACTTACTTACCTCGTCAGTGTCACCTCCCGCAGCACCCCCAGACCCAATACAACGCACTCTTCCTCTTCTCCCGCCCGCAGAAAACCCCCTTTTCCCACGTAGGATTTCAGTCAAACATTGCAGCCTTCTTTCTGCCTGCAGCTTTTGTGCCGATTCCCGGCAGACGTGAATAGCTCATATAAACTTCAAGCACAAAAGACTTTGTTTCCTAGGTAACTGGGTGGGGGGGGGGGGGCGGGGCGGGGCGG
>JAWWEU010000001.1:103371178-103424143 GCA_035583155.1 Acropternis orthonyx | reverse complement strand
CACACACACACACACACACACACACACACACACACACACACACACACACACACACACACACACAGCCTGCGTTTGTTGCCAGTTCCTCCCCTGGGTGACAATGAGGTGCTGGACAAAGCGGGTGCAGTGACCCTGGCTGCCAGAGCTCCTCCTCTCCCAACAGTGGCATCACCAAATGGCCAGAGAATAAATACCTGAAGTCGGTCTGTCATTCTGTCATTGTTCGGACAATTTCTTACCGTTTAGGAAAAAAAGAAGGGGCAGTTGCAAAACATTATGAGAGAATTAAATGCAATTGCTAACACTACGGAGTCAATCCCAGTTCAGGCCTTTTAAAGGAGGTGATAGCAGGCGGCGGCCTTATGGCCATGAGCTTCTGAAACTCGTCTAAGGTGAAGAATGAAAGAGGGGGGAAAAAGTTGTTATTGTTGTGCCTTACTGACATGAGGAAAACAGAAGTGACTTCTTTTAGCACAGTAAAGTTAGCAAGTGAAAAGCAAGCAAGAGGAAGGATTAGGATCTAGAAGGGAGAAGAGCGAGACAGGACTGTTAATTGAGGATTGCTTGTTTTTCCAGTACCTTTCTACTCCAGGGGGTCATGTGGCAACACTCAATTGGGGAGGGCGAACGGATGCTGTTAAACTATAAAGGTGAAATGTGAAAAAAAAATAAATTAAAATTAAAAACATACACAAAACGTTTCTGGTAAAAGCACATCATTTTTCTCTGGATAAATTAGCATCAAAGCCAAAAGAAGTAGAGATTTCCACCCTGTTTCCTACCTATGGATTTGTTTCACACAACAGAGTGGTTTGGACTCCTGTGAAGTATGTGCTGATTTTGCTTATTCAGATTACACAAAACTGCAGTGAAATGGGTTCAACCTCCTTGTACAGACATGCTTAAATTGTCCCAAGAATGCCTTGTATTGATTTGGTAACACAAAGTGTGTTCTGCCTGGAGCTGAAGCAGTGCAAGGTATCCAATTACATTATAAAAGTAAATTATTTCATAATTTAAGGGATTTTTTTTACATTTAAAAAAAAAGCTGCAAATATATATGTGTTTCTTAGTGGGGGTTATTATCTCTTACTGCATTAGTTAGCAGATTGATAATGCCAACTAATCCTATGAATGTTTTTCCTCCCAATCATTATCAATCATTATCAACACTTCTGCAACAGATGAACCACAAACCTCATTTTGAAAGACTTATATTGTATGGTTTCCTCTCAAAAAAAAAAAAAAAAAAAAAAAAAAAAAAAAAAAAAGCTGAGTCCCCAAAGGCCTAATTCTCCATCTTGTCCTACTCTATTCCTAGATACACAACACTTCTTACCTTGCCTTGGCTCCCATGTGCAGGATTAAAACCATGGGAAGCCTCCAGAGGAGCTGCCCATAAGCCTTATAGGAGACCAAAGAGGAGAAATCAAAAGAGAGCTGTTCTCAGTTAACATTTCCAGCTGGTTAGTTTCTACTCAGGCCAGTGGAAAAGCAGTTCTCCGAAGCTGGGAAAAGTCCTCAGCACAGGAGTAACACCTCTGCTCATGCAACAGAGGCTGTGGAGACACTGAATGCATCAACCATTTCAGGCTACGCCTCGGATACCAAAGGATGATTTTACGCTTGGTCCTCCCACAGTTTCCAGTCTGCTCTAATCAGACTGACTGTGTTTAATGGAATTGCTTGAAACTCAACTTCCTCAAGGAAAGTGTCAGAGGATCTCTGGGCAGGGTTCAGGTGGGGTGAGACTAATGCTGGTGAGGTGGCAAGAGTTCAGGATATGAAAATCTTTGCAATGTCCCATGGCCTGTGATGGTCCTAGTCAGTGCACAAGGAGAAGAGGACAGGAGGCAGCCCTGCCCTGAGACCTGAGCACAGCTACATGCTCAAATCACTCAGGAGAAAACCTCTCCAGGAGAAACAGCAGGACCTCAACTTTGGCCTCAGAGATAGCAGTGTGGGCTACAATTGAGATAAGGAAGATCTGGTTACCATCTGCCTGCCCCATCCATGCAGCACTTTCCTAGTTCCCCCATGTGCCACTCTGCCAGATGCCTCCAAGAAAACACCTGTCTGGGTCCACATACCTACAACCATCAGTTGATGTGCTAACCCTCAGATCCCTGCTTAAGCATGGCAGGACAAACTTCCTAGGTAGATTCCTATCACTAAGAGAGAGGACAAAATGGAGGTGACCATCAAAATTTCAGCTTCTGCTGTCACAGTGGTGCTCCTGAGAAAGCTGGTGCTGCCACTGCCTTGCCAAGGGGTTCTGAGGTCACCTAGTGCCTGTTCCCGTGTGGTGCCTGTTGTTGGGCAGCTGACGCACGCTGGCATAGAACAACAGCCTTAGCATTTCAACACCTCCATGCTGGGAGAGGGAGAGAATTGCCACTTTTCAAAAGTTCTCATTCATTCAGAAGACCAGAATATCTCTAAATGTCCTGAGTAAATACATAATTAAGCCAGAAATTATTGTTATATACTCAAGGCTGTTCTGGTCTGATGGGCAAATCTGCAGTTAGGCAGTTTTCAAAGTGAATTTCTTTTGTGTGGGTGTGCTTGGCAAACAGCAACGGTGATAATCAATCTGTTAAATACAAAGGCAGAATACTTTAAATATGCATTTTTCTTTAATGGGCTAAGATTGCTTTGAAACTAACTGGTGTGTAATTGCTTGAATAAGGATTTATTCTGCAGTCACTGACAAATGTGAACATTTTTATTTCCTGAGCTATCCCATCAACCTCACTTGCAGAGGTGCTATTGTGCTCGTGAAACTGCCTTGCAGTAAAAATCGTGGTTACATATGCACATGATCTGATTTCTCAGTGTTCTGTGTCTCTTCAGTGTGAATTCTTTGGTTTCTGAGCACTACAGCAAAACAGTCAGGTGTCCAAGTCTGAACTAGTCAACAGAGCTTTCCCTGCAGAGTGAGAAAGTGGCACTACCACTGAGGAATTCAGCTCATCTTCCTTCAACACTTAACTCGGGATAGGATGAAGCACCCCTGAACACTCTCTCCCCTGGCTTTAGGAAAAGCTTAGCATTACTTGCAGGGACCTAAGTCAGGACTCCTGATTCACCCTTCTAATGAATTAAAACCTTAAAATATCATCAGTACAGTGACAAAGAAGCAAATCAGCAGTCAACAAACTTCCCAGCCTGGCAATTTATGAATTTGCCCCATTTATTGTCCCAGAGTTGGAATCTAGAGGAGGAAATGAATTGGCCAATAACAGGACAAAAATGCCACGTCATCCCCTATTCTGTTTTCCATCCCCCAAAGCTCTGAGATGCCACTGTTGTTCAGCATCTTCAACATGCAAGGCAGACTAGTTCAAGAAGAACTATTTGCATTAAATCATGTACCTAGCCAACCTTACCTATAGCAATATCATTACAGCAGATTCTGGGATTTCAAAGTTAGTCAACAGGGCATATGGAACACAGTACAGTGATGAGGGGAAAAACATAAACCCAAAAATAAACAATTCATTTTTCTTCGAGTAATGAAAGATGCCTTGATAATGCTAAAACTTCATCAGGAACATTTATCCTCAGCACGTTTGTCTATAATGTAGGCATGGCTGAGTTTATTCCTTCTCCCTCAGCTGTGTTTGGCCAGGCAGGCAAGGTGTTACCTTGCAGGAGATACTAGTGACTAAGTCACAGTCCCCAGCAGCACAGGGTCGGTGCTGCCAGTGCTGGCACAACTGTGCCAAGGGTGGGAGGTGGCTGCTATCAGCTGCTGGACAGCACTGCTCTCCAGAGGATATTTTTGACTCCTGCTGCCTAAATGTTGCAGCTAACAAAAAGCATAAGGGATCAATATTATTTCTGACTTCTGGCTTCTATAGCACTAGATGGGGGAAATTTCCCTCCCAGAATAACCTTAGGAATAAAGCAGAGTATCAGCATGTAGCTTCAGCATCTTCAAGCTTCATATATGACTGAGCAAACAGAATATACATCCAGTATGCTTTCACCCTGTGTGAGCACAGAAGTAAGGTGAACAGGACATCCTGACTTCTCATTTGAAAGCAATAATTTATGCACTGAAAAGGTAACATGTAGAATAAGTGTGAACTAGTGTTCAATCCCACATTCACACGAGTATAGTACTGACTTTTCCTGTGGCCCTGGTTGAAACCTCTCTAACTCTTTCTGACTGTGAAATGGAGCTGACTGCTTAATTAGAAATTAGTATTTGTACCTAGACAACAGCTTTCCTTTAGAGTTAAATGATGCTGAAGAGAAAGTAGTGGGAATATTTCTGATGGTGCTATTTCTGCTGCAAAACACAACCCTGCTTGCCTGCCCCCAATGTTTATATTTCTATATGTTTCATTCTCCTCAAGTTTTTATCTGCTTGTGGGTGTTTTCTTTTAGAGCATCACAAATGTGATCAGTTAAAGTATTGACAATTCTTTAACAATGAATGTACTGCTCCAATGTTTTGACAAGGTAAAGACAAAAATAAGACATGTTCTGTGACAGAAGTCATACCACACCTGGCATTCCAGCAGACAAAGGTACAAAATAAACATGCCATGATACAGGGTAGTAGGTATTAGGCTCATTGCACAAACAGTACAAATTCAGTCTGATGACTAATGTCAGGTAGGTTTTATTTCTAATAGCTACAGGCAGGATTTGCACATAGAAAGTGCATAGCCCAACTCGTGCCTGGCCCTTAACTGAGTTTTTTCTTACTGAGCCTTCATGTGGCCTCAGCACAAAACTATGTGAAATTTAGTACATTCAGTTGTGCCGACTTCCCTTTGCTGTGCAAAGCATCCTAAAGCAGACCATAGGGAATATTTTTGAAATGGCAAGGTGATGGAATAAAATTACCAGGTGCATTATTTTCTCTACATGTTTGCTCTAGCTGAGGCCTCAGGGAGAGGAAAAGACTGCGAAAACAATCTTGTGCTTCTTGACCCTTAGATTTCTGCTTAGATTATAATTATGAATAAACTGACACTGAAATTTGTGCAATTGTGAGTGTAAATTTCCAAACACTGAATCCTTGCTCCATCTTCTTTGTTTTATTATAATAGCTGTGCCACATGGGCATTGACAAAGTGTGTTCCCATAGCATTCTGAACTGGAATATTGAAATTTCATAGTCTGGCTGGCTGGACTTGGGGAAACCAGAGAGAGAAAAAATGCAGAGAAATTTAAAGAGAAAGCTGAAATGCAGTTGGAATGACACAGCATCTTCACGCTCAGTGACTGGCCTCAGCAGTGACATAGGCAGGGTTGTCATGGGAACATGTGTAAGAAATATTTTCCTCATTTTAGCAAGTCCATAACTTCCTCGTACTGTCCTCAGATTATTTTTGGTTTGGGTTAGGTTTTTCTTTTTTTTTTTCTTCATTGGCAAAAATGCTTGAATGAGCAATACTTGTAAATGTGTTTGGTTGTGTAGTTCTTTTCTGCAGAGAGAGACTATGTGTGCTAAAGTTTTTCAGCTTAAAAAAATGAATGACTGGAATGGATAGGAAAGCAAAGTCATGTCTGCAAAATCATGAGGGGCACGGAGAAAGAGAATGAGGAAGCAATGCTTAATGTTTCTCTTAGTCTGAGAACCATAAGGGATATGATGAAATGATGAGGTATCAGGTTTGAAACAAACAAAAGCTACATTTTCATACAGATTTTTAAAGTCATTGTCACAGGGTGCTGTTGAGTCCAAGGATGCAAATTTACTGAAAAACTTGGACTAAACAAATCTCAAAGGCAACACAGACAGGTCACTTGGTGGCTATTACTCTGTGTTTGATCTCTGGCTCAGGAACTCTGTAACTAATTTCTGTGTGAAAATGGAAGGATAAATCATGGGACAATAAACAGCATAAACCGTGCCCTGTTCTTATACTCTTTCTTGAAGGATCCCCTTTTGGCCTTTGGGCTAAGTGGACTTTTCATCAGACAAATCAGGGCATTTCCTGCAACAAGAGTAGATACAAAAGGGCCTATGCCATTTCCAGTTCTCCACTCCTTCTCCACTACAAAATGATCTTGTAAGGGAACAGTCCAAAACATCCCTTCAGACTCATTTAGGCTGGCGTTACTCTATCTGGACTTAAATTCATTTGGCCTTGCTTGGAATTTGCATGACTTTGACATCTTCCTCCTTGTAAACATAGTTGTGCTTAATAGTGAATCTTCTTCTGTTGTGGCTGATTTCCCCTAGCTTTACTATACAATATGCAAGATCTTTGGAAGAGCTCATATTGGTAGCAATAAAAACAGTGGCCAGAAGGTACAAATGTGGAAGCCTTGACTGGTCTTAGGCATAGGTGGTCTGTTTTTTCAGTAGCATTCAGTAGTGACAGTTCTCATAGGTCTCACGGTGGTAATGTGAACATTTCTCAAAATCAAGTTTCTTATTTCAATTTGCATTTAAATTAGATAGTCAGTTAGGAAAAGGCAGATTGTGTAACTTTTAAAAATTTCCCAGCTTCTTGTTGATCCCTTTCCTAATTTAAAAGAAACACAAAAAGGGGCTTTTGTGGTTGTTTAATATTGCTTCCTTCAGCAACTTTCCAATGCATAAGAAGAGTGGAATACACAACAGACTGCTATGCCATGAATAAAAATTCTTGTGCATTTAGCATCTTTAGTTCATTGATGACTAGATGATACAATCAACTGGAATCAGATATCAAACATTACCAACAAACTCTGAAGCAGACACACTTTTGCAGATGTCAAAAAGCTTATGCCAAAAAGGGGGAGCTAGCCAATAACAGCATTCTCAACTTTCTCTTGTAATGGTAACATTAAATCATGAAGGCTGGCACAATATCAGTTAGCTATTCATTGTTGCAGTGCCTTGTAAAAATTTCTGATTAACCTTCTGCCAGACAGAGCATTCACGTGCAGCTTCATCTTGCCTTATTCTCTTTAATTTTTAAGTTGCTCATGAACAAGGAGTTTTCTCAGAAAGGGATCAAAGTACTTTGAAGTACTCTGGCTTTGGCATATTTGCAATTACCAAAGCAGAACATTGACAGATGCCTTGAAATCAATAGAATGACAGCCCTTCAAGCAGCTCTTGTTTGCTTCTCCTCGGGGAAATACTGAACCTGGTCAGCTTCCAAAAAGAAGTCCAATATGGGTGGGCACAAAGCTTAATATTTTCCTTCTCGAAAAGAAAAAGGTGGACTTTCTGATAAAGCCAAGACATCTGCATTCAGCATGACTTAATTTTGCCAACTAATACAGGATTCAGAGGGTTGCTCTCACTATTTGTTATTATTCTGTGTTCCACAGATGGAAGTAATGTCTAAAAGGCACTGGTTGTTTTCCAAACACAGCAAAGATTCTGGCCTTTCATCACTGTGCGTGCAATTTCAAAAGAGATGCCTCGTTCCCCATCTGATACTAACTAAGAGAGCTTTATGTTCAATAGACTGTCCAAACTATTGTCTGTAGCTAGTTCTGATCCATAACACGGCATGGCCTCCCCTTTACCTTTTAGTGACCCTACAACAGCTATAGCTTTGATGATGATTTATGAAGAAGAAATAGGTAAGCCTGTTTCTCTTTTCTGTCTTCCAGCTCTTTTCTATGCTGTCCCTTAACATGACGATATCTTCTTTCAGTTGAATCATAAGGCCTGCAAATTTAACCAGTTCAATGCCTGCAGTGATGGTAATGCTTTCCTCAAAATGATCCAGATAAGCAGGCAAAAAGGCAGAATAGTCAAATTAACCAAAACCTTATCATGCATTTCCTGCTTTTAAATAAGAAACAAAACTTTTCCTATGGGCTGGTTAATGTTTTGGCCCCTGGGCAGGTGTGACTTCTTTACATTGACTCCTCTATACTGTGACTCCTTTAGCATTATAGTATTTAAATATGGTTAAAATAACAGATTAGGATGAATGTACTTGGATTTTTTTAAGCTAAGTAAGGGATGATTCACAAGCTACATGCTTGTAATGTGCTCACATCTCTGGAGAAGCCAATGTCCGTGTACCAGCAGATGCAGGACAGATCTATTCCTGTTCCACTGAGGGCTGGCATTAGACAAATGTATCACTTAAAATTCATATCCAGGTCTGATTTATGGAGTTTAAACAATACAATGGCTCTTAGCACAGGGCAAAATGTAGCTACTGTGGCACTTTTGTGGGTCAAACACCCAGAGCCACAGAGGTACCAAAGTCCAGCTGAAGCTAGTGGGAGTTATGGACCCAATCAGAGTTAAAGTTGTGGATCTGGCACATTTCTTTGAACAGTGACAAATACCATATTGTCAACACTAATTTGGTTTCACATTAGTGCAGCAGTGTGGCAAGTCAGCACGGAAATACAGGACCAGATCTTCAGCGGGACTTCCTGCTTGGCTGGCTGCAAGGACATCTGTGAGACATGAAGCATCTGCAAAAACTGCATGGAGGTGAACATTGCATGACAGGGCTATTGCCCACACCTGCTGTGTAGCTCCTCATAGCTGGAGCTGTGCTGCTGAACCTATCTGCATACACATGAGCCTCGAGCCAACACTCACAGACCTTCAGTTCTTGGCTTCTGTCAATGCTAATGCCCAGGATGAAACTACAGCACTTCCTGAAATTACAGGAGGGTCCTCAAAGTGCTACACATAAAGCAGGAGTGGAAAATGTGAAGGACTGTGGAGGAGTGTGTGAATGAGAGCATATGTCTGCTGACCATGGGTGAAAAATGAGAGGTTTCTCAATGTAAATGGTCATCCTTGGGGCTGGCTGCTGGAAGCTGTGACCTGAATTGTGCTGCTGACAGTCTTTAAGGTCAACTGTGTTGTACCTGCATGGACTTGGAGAGGGGGCCCTTGTGAAGCACTGTCACACTTATGCCCCACCATGCTAATAACATGTTTGTGTGTGATAACTGTAGTGAAAGACTTACTGGTAGCAAGTGCCGGTCCTTTATTGCTTGCCTCTTTTGACTGCAGATTGCAGGGAAGGGAGGAAAGGGGGGAGCCACCACAGCAATGGGACCTTGAACTTTTTGCTCTCTGTTATCACCTCGGCTTCGATGTTCTGTTTTGGACAAGAAAGAAGACACGAGTCTTTCAGAGTGTTAAAAACATACAAATATCACTGTTAACAGCACAACAGAGACAGGAACAGGACAATGGATTCCAAAGACAAAGTTTCTCCTCTTCCCCACTGACTGGTATATATGATCCCTGTTGCAACCGAAGGGAACAAGCACTTACTGGATATCTGTGTGCTCAAAAGAACAATGCCCATACAACACACCCCAGTGCATGCACTGAAGCTGCACTGTCCCCAGATGAGATTTATACCTTTTATCCCAAGTGACAAAGGAGCTACCGTCTAGGCACTTGGGCCTCAAGGTCTGACTTCCAATGGGAACCTGTTGCCTTGAAATGTTGGGATGCAGAAATGCCTGCACTCTACCCATATAAAATATGCCCCTTTGAGGGGAAAAAAAGAAACACAGCCCCAGGTATGATTTTCTTCCCTGGCTGCATGGCAGTGCTAGGTCCTAAGCACTGGTTTGACATCATGAAGGTTGTTGCAGTGGCAGCACTGTGTTCCAGCATGAAGGATATCATCCTGGAAGTCAAGATCTCTCCACCCCAGGCCCGTAGGAGTCTTTCTTCACCATGGGCTCACAATATTCAGTTCTCTTCCAGCATCAGTCTCAACTGTCTGAAAACTTCCAAGTGAACAGGAGAATGCTCATGGATTTTCCATCTCTAATTTTAGGTGTCAGTCAGATAATTGCTGTTTTCATGGAGTGCTGCTGGAAGGAGATAATATATTCACCTGATACATATAGCTGTGGTCCAGTAAACAATCTTTGCTTCTAACATAGCTGTTTTCTGACCTAACATTTAGTTTTAATTGCTCCTGGTTAAACAGATAAAGGGATAATGAAATTCTGATAGAGGATAAGGTTGAGACACAATAAATATGTTTAGGGTAAATTTCAGATTGTAATTGCATTCCCATATATGCAGTTATTTGGAAAATATGATAAAGCAGCACATAAAAAGCTGCCTGCTCAACCTGCACAGCTGCTGTTAAATGTGTAGGATGGGAAGTTGCCACAACTGAGATTTAAAACTTTAAAATGATGAGACATTTTCTGACAGCTGCCTTCCTGTGCTGCTGTCAGGATTTCTCCTGCCCACAAGATGGCAGGCAGAGATCAGTCTGGTCCTGGGACAATTGCAAAGCAGCGCTGCTGAGAGCAGAAATTCTCTGCTCTACTCCAGCACTACTGTGTTTGCAATTTGGCGGTATCGCCCTGCAGTGCTATGAAGACATACTGCACCTACAGTGAGTTCCTGAGCTAAAATCTGCAGAGACAGTCAAATGGGGTAATTAATTGGAACATTTTATCCAGCTAACAGATGCTCTGCAGATCTAAGTAATTGATTATTATTATAAGCTAATAACAATAATAAACGAGCAAGCCAATTAGAGCTGTTGGTGCAAAACACTTCCAACACAGGAGGCTGCTGCTGAACATTTTAAGGGTGACCTGCATAGATTTTCTCCTTCCTTATGGCACAGAAAAAAGACAGGCTTGTTTGCCTGCTTTGACTTGCATCCTGGTAAGAATTTTCCATTGGTTAGGTTTCCAGTGAAAACTGACCTTTTCCCATCTTTTGCCTTCTCTGTAGTGTCCTGTTGTACCATCCAGATGTTTGCATCTAGTAAATTCCCTTTATGGCAGGGATGCAGGAGCCTGGTTATGACCCTGGTTGCTACTGCTTCCTCTCTGTGTTGCAGGATTCAGTTTTGAGGCTACAGTTCTCCAGCCTGTTAGATGATGTCAGGAAGTGTTCCCTAGCCTGGGAAGGGGATACCTGCCTGACCCTTCCAAGCTGCCCACTGTATCTATGACCTGGCTTTCAGCTGCCACCCCTGAAGGACATGAGTATCCTCCAGTATCATGCCTGGAAACCCTGAGCAGACAGCCCAGTTTTTGTGAAGACTCAGTAATATCAGTGGGCTCCAGTTTCAGCCCTTGGGAAGAGGGATTGGAACTAGATGATCTTTAAGGCCCCTTCCAATTCAAGCCATTCTATGATTCTGTGGTTCTGTGATTTCTTAGCCTGAGTACCTAAGTCTCAGTGGAGACCAGTGCGCCCAGTTCTGTGTGCTTGTGCCTGAGCACCCTTCTGCTGCTTGGAGTGGACCATGGAGACGTGCTATGTGCATGGAGCTGGAGTGTGTGTGAGCACCTACCTCTGCGCAAGGCTCGCAGGTGCTGCTTGGCGTGGTGGTGCAGCTCCTCCACACAAGGTGGTCTGGTGGAGGGGAGAAAAATGTTTCTTTGTTGATGCCAAGGTGCTCGGTAATAGACACTCAGTTTGCTCTCTGCATCAAGGTTGGAGACAGCTGCAAGATAAAACCAGAGCAAAAGATAAGACTTCTAGAATCTCTTGCATTAACCTAGCTGAAAAACAAAGGCTCTTGCTTGGAACAGCATTGCCAAGAACAAGCACTGGGGTTGTTACAGCACCTCTCTTCCCATCAAATAGTAGTGACCATTATCTTCTCTGTGTTTCCATATCATGTTATACCATTTAGTATTTAGTCAATGCTCTTTTGCCAGATTGCAAATGGCTCAGTGGAGGCAAGCATGTGAAATGATCCTGTATTGGTGTTAAATATACGGACCAAATGGATAGTAATTTTATAGACAGCAAAATGAAAACGCAAAGAATCTACGCAACCTTTCCACAGTGACATTTTGAGCAAGTGCAGTGGGAAGAATAGGTCTTCCATTTACCTATTCTCCTGCCAACATGCTCTTTCACTACATCATGTTATGCACAACTAGTTTCTGACACAGGTTGCTAGCTCGCTGCCTTCCAGGGCATAATGACTGAGATTAACTGCCTGCCCTGCTGAGCAACTTAAATTGTCACCCACCTATCAAAAGAGGCTCCCTTAATAGGCAGGGACTTCTGAGGGACAGGAACACTTCAATTCCTCTAAAGAGAAATCCCAGAAGTCTGCCTCTGAAAGTTATATGAATCAAGTCCACTAAAGGTTTGAGAGAATTTCTCAGGAGTGCTGGGACTCACAGGAGATGTGCCCAACCTCAGCGTGTGCAGTGGGCAGCTTTGAGTTTGAGTTTCTTTGCTTAGGAAAAAAAATCAATTCACAAAACTTTGTAATTCTCATGATGAAAGTGGTGGTGTAATATGATGATAGCTCTGCTGAAGTTGAGGTTCTCAGAGCTGCAGCAACACTGAAGGGACCCCAAACTCTGTGTCCAATAGGCAGCCTTAATTTGCTTCTCAATGGATTTTTGCAGGTGGGGTTTCACTCAGTTTACAGCACGTTTGCAGTGCTGTTCCACACAACTGGCTATGATGTCAGTGCAAGGGATGATACTGGGGGGAGAAAAAACTGATTGATAGTGGAGGGAGGTTGCAGGATGAATGACAGCAACCTGTCGGTGTGTGTTCATCATGAGGATTTACTAATTAAATTATTGACATTGTAGTAGCATAATGTTCCCAAATTGCAGGCAGAGCTTTTAATGGCTTGTCTGTCTGTCACCACTGTAGTAGGGGAATACCTCACTCACATGAACTGATTTTATATTTCTTTTACCCCTTGAAGGTAATGAAGCACTCTGTTTTACATACAGGGGACTGAGACACAAAGCAACTTGCCCTGATCCTGTTCTGAGCTGCACTGCCTCCTCAGAAATCTCAACTTAGGACAAAAATTTGTAAGCAATAGCAATGGTACCCCACCCATTCTTTATATTGCTGAGAGCATATGATATTTATGATCACAAATTGTACCCTGGAGGCTAATGAAACGACAGGCACAAGCAGTTCCTTCCTACTCTCAGAAAAATCCGTCTAGACTGAAGCACTAGTAGTTGTCTGTGATGGATATCAGTGAGTGGAAAGTTTTACCTACTTACGAAATGTTCAGACATTTCATCAGACTAGAATAGATTTTGCTGCAAAATTTAGCTTGTGGAAAGCTCTTCTGACTTTGGCAACAGTGTTTCACATATAAGAGTAGGAAGCAGGTTAGTATACTTTGTGTGATACTTAGAAATAAAACCAATACAATTCTGCTACCCATTTACTGTTGTAGACACACATACCTGTTCACAGATAAAACAGCATGACCTCTTAGCCTCCCAACAAGTCCCCCTTAGCCAACAAACCTGGCAGAGCTGTGCACAGTGCTGTCCCAGAAGAAAAATAAAGCACAAATACATTGCTTATCTTCAAATAAGAAGCTTACAGTACCCTGAGCTATGGCCCCAGCCAGTACCCATCCATATCTTCTTGCCTTTCCCTTCAGGAACTCTGAGTCTCAGTATTAGGGAATATGCCCCCCTGACACCAAGAAAACAGAAATACTGCACAATACTCACTGAACTGAACAGTCCTTTAAAATACTCAAAAGCTGTAGCAGATTTTCTAGGAGGTACAGAATAGAAACTAAAAGTGCTGGCAAAAAAAGCCACAAGGGGATGAATGTTCTCAGCCTGCAGTGGGAAAGAAGCTCAGAGGGAAGGAGAAGCACTGGGTAGGGTAGAGGACAATGCTGGCCTAAGGACAAATAAGTATAAACATGCAAAAAATGCAATTAGGCTGGATGTTTGAGGAACAGCATCCAAACCTCAGAGCAGGAAAGCTCTGAAAAAGACTTCTGGAAAGGGGAAAGAAGCAAAAAGCTAACCAGCAAGTGAGATCCTGGCAAAAGATGTACCTGCTTCCATTTTAGTCCCTGTACATTGTCCTTTGCACAAGTCCTTCCATGTCACTTGCAAATTGCCTGTATTTCTGCAATGACATTTCATCTGGCCTTCGCTGTTTGCCCCTGGGAGCTGGGCACCATTGCTGGGAGCTGAAGCCAGAGGATGCAAACGCAGGAGTGGACTGTGAGCTTTCAGGACCACTGAACATCTGATTTTCTGCACAGGGTTGAATCTCTTACTTCCAATAAAAGAAAAAAGCCAACCCTGTGGCAGGGTAATTCAGCAGACAAAGACCACTGGGCTGAGATCTAGAAGAAAGGCGCAGTCAAAGTTTCGCCATATGCTTCTGCTAAGGGCTGATGTTAAATATTAACACTCCCTATGCCTCTGTTCTGTGAAATGAGGATAAGATATCTCTTTCAGCCAGCACTTCCTTTACTTGGTGTTTTACACTGCAGGCTGTTTTTGCAGTGCCGAGCCTGCATGTGGCCGTAGCCCCTCAGCATCATCGTAACATGCGTAATAAATAAAGCAATACAGAAACTGTAAAGCCACAGTCTTTAAACGATTAACAGCTGGACACCACGGTGAATGAGAAAAAAGGCCAACACAGATATAGGAAATACTACATTTCAGGCATTAGATATAGACTGTTAATATATTTTTAGTGTGCGCTTTGATCAATTTAGTCTATACAAGTGAATCATACAAGCTATCATTTCATTTCCTTCCTGAGTTAAAATAATTGGGTTTTTTTGTCTTGTGGGATGACAAAATGACAAGAGACCATTTAAATGGATTCTCCATTACATTCTGTGGATCCATTAACATTGGCTGGTTTCCTAACAACCAATGTCAAACAGACATACACTAATGGCTGTTCTCATGAGAAGATTTTTGAAGGTTTCCAAATAACTGTTTTATCGAAGTTGATCGTATTTATCATTTATAGACCCTTCTTCACATCCTCTCATTTGCTCTCTCTGCCTCCTTTAGCAAAGCAGAAAAAGGATCCTGCCATAGCAGAGCTGGATGTGGATGCTTGAAGGTTGCGCGGCTTTAGTGCACTCAGGCGTGATTGTTCTAATAATAACACCACAAAGGCCAAGCAAGAAAGATTTCTGCTCTATTTATTTGATAGATCCAGGGGTTCCCCCCCCAACTCCGTCTGCTTCTCTAGACACTTGCCTCCCCCCTCCCCAGCTCCTTCTGTTCCTCAACTTTCTATTATTTCTTCTTGTATTATAGCTGCCCTTAACTGTGAGGGGAAAAAAGGTAATTTTCTATGTTTCCTGGTTCAAAGCAAAAGCATGATATGGTCTAAGGTGTGAAAAAGTATGCAGCCTTGAGCAGTGAGAGAGGAAGGTGCCTACGTGTTCAGGGACAGAGCCCAGGGCTGTCAGACCTGAATTCCTGCATGAGCAAAGCCGAACCGGCAGCTGCCAAATCCGTATTAAAATTCAGATTCCAAAAGACAAAAACCAAAATTAAAAAGGATCAGACTAGTGAATAATTCTATTCCAGAGCCCAGTTAGTCTTCAGAGAGGCTGTAATGACCCAAACCTTTTGCAGGAAGCTGAGGTGCTGGGGGCTGTGCACTTTAGTGAAACTCCACCTCTTCTCCCCACCCTGCTGCAGGGGTTCAGGGTGCTGTCAAAGGCTGCTGTGGCCAGCAGCACCATGCCAGACCCTGCTTGGGAAAACCCCTTCTTCTCCACCATTGAGGTGGTTGACCTCTCATTTTAGCATATGCCATTTTCCCAAGCTACTTCATGTAAAAATGATGACTTTTTTTCTAGTGTGATTCAATGTCTCAAGAAAGCTGAATGTTCATCCAGCTTTACATAAATAGGCCTATGCCAGCAAGAGCAGCAGCAGAATTCAATGTGATCAAACTCTTCCTCAGCTACTGCCCAGGTCAGCAGTGAGTTACTGCCTGCTGCGTTTGTGTGCAAAACATTGCAAGAAAATTAATTCTGAGGAAGACCAGATTATCTCAAAGACTAGGCAGTCTGGCAGCACATCCAACTTCATCATGCAATTTAGTGCATAAATGTTTCATTGAGGCAAGTGCTGAGTCTGATGTGAATTTTATTTATAGTCCTGCATGTCTCGAATGTATGCTTCCCCTAAGTACTTGTGTCTTCATTGGAACACCCAGGGGGTTTAAGCTTAAAACACTGGTAAAAATCTACAGTTGCTTCTCTGCTGTACATGTCCCACATCCATCAGCAAGCTCAGGACTTTCAAAGCAGCTCTCTCTGCAGCTGCTGCTTCACAGTGATGGCACAGAGAGTGCCGAGGCTTACCTAGCAGGGACATGGGAACCTGGAGCTCCTCGTAGGTGGGACAATCATTCTGTTTTCAACAGTTGTGCTTTCTCCCCACCATGCATGCAGCCAGACATTTCCCTATTTGCCAATGGCAAACCCCACCAACTGGAACTGCAAGTAGCTATTTGGATGAGCTACTTTCTTTTCTCATCTTTATTAACGATTGAAAAATGCCCATGCAAAGGGAGTGAGATAGCAAGGCTGCTGTTCCTTGCAGAAAAGGCTACGGGCTCTTCACCTTTGCCATCACCCAGCTGAGCAATGGCAATCTCATCATAACCATGGGTATGCACACAGTTTCCTTCACACTCCTCGATAAAAAATACCAAGTGACTGGAGCTAGAAATTCAGACATACCCCAGTGCCCTCAGAAACCCTGGTCACCCTGGCAGGGTCAGGATGTAATGCTCTTTCCCCACCAAATCAGGGCCAGAGCAACACCAGACAGTGATGGATTTCTCTTCTAAAGCCCTTTTGCCAGGAGGAATACAATGAATGATGGGAATATGACAGTTGCTCTGGTCCCTCAGCACTTCAGAGGCTGCTGAGGACCCTGCCTGCACTTCCCCATCCTCCTCTTCCCCAGGAAGCTGTCTGCAGGAGCTCTCCCAGGAGGCGTGAGAAGTGAGGCAGATCTTCACGGTGTTTTCTAATCATGCTTCTCACATAAGACAAGAGATGCTCAACTCAATGAAAGAGGAAGCTGCATGCCAAACCCCCTGTTGCCTTGCTGGTCTAATGCACCCTTGGGATTTTTACGAGGTCTGGAAAAGATGCCCTCATCCTTGGTCACATCTTTTGTCCTGCTTCCTGGTGTATTCTGACACTTGTGAGGGTGCTGTTCAGCACAGACATTTCACTTTCAGTCTTCACAGCACCCACCCCCCCAGGGCCATGGGTGACTGATGACCCATTTTTGGTGGTTTTCTCCTTGGCTACTTCTCTCTGGGAGCCAACACTGGAAAACATGGTTTGTAATAGCTTTGTGCATCGTTATTTCTTATTATTGCCATTATCAGGGCAGAAATCCAAATTATTTCTGAGGAGTGTTTGCCCTGTGCAACCTAAGTCCAGGATGGATGTGAGGGGAAATCTCCAGTGGCGCAGGTCCCAAGATATGGTTTGGGCAACCGGTCTGGACCTGAAGCCTGGATCACCAGGTCTTCCCTGCCACTGGCACTCGCGCATGCAAATCAAAGCCAGTGCAACTGCGTCTACGCGGGCTGCGGCTGCCCTCCAGCCACACAAGAGGGGAGACATGACAAAACAAGTCAAGTCTTTAGCTACATGTGGGGCAACAGCATTAGCACTATTACTATTCTGTTCTGTGCTCATGGACAGACAATTTAGCAAATTATTTCAAGCTCAAGCAAAAAGGCTTGAAGAAACCTCACTGACAGCAGAATCTGTTGAGAAAGACCACAGTCTTTATGCTCTTTGTGTTGTTTTATTTCTTGCCAATACAGAGAAACGTCTCATGTTTCAATCATAGTTCCTTGTGACATTTTTCTGCCTCACATTATGCTACACATGGAAATAACAGCTATTCAGGAGAAAAATGAACAAGTGGACAAAATTCCATCCATATTTGGCATTCAGATAGCAGGAGAGATTAAAATACTGGAAAGCCTATGATTTGGATGTCATTTCCATGAGCAGGTCCTCGAATTTTGATTTTATCTGATATTTGGTTGACTGGCACAACAGACATAACTCAAGAGGGCTGGGAAGTGTGTGGTTCTTATACAGGTAAGAAGATTAGGTTGTTAAGCAATATGCACTTATGTGAAAAGTACCACATGCTAATCTCATTCTTGGCTTTGCTGCTTTCAATCACTGCTGGTGGTGTTTGAACATACTTTAAACTGCTTTTCCTAACTCTGTCAAATAAGTTACAGCGACCAGAATGGAACTTGGTATTTCAAAGTATTTCAAAGCTGTCACTGCAGGATAGACAATAACCTCTTAGAAATACAGAGTATTTTATATGTTCAATCCTTCATTCCTGTGAAGTTTCTCTAGCCAGCAATTTCTTTTTCTCCTTTTATTCCTGTTCTCTGCTCTGTGTTTTACATGGCTTCCAAGAGTGCCCTACAGGGCAATGATAAAAAAGGCAGACAACATGGGAGTCCTGCCTGGCAAGCTTTAAGGCTGTCGTTAGGCCAACTATTCTGCAGGAATATTAATTTCATATTCAGGTCAGATTGCTACCATGCACCATGAAAAAACACAGTCTAACTACCCAGTAAAATAGCAAATGCATAAACAGTGTTAAAGAAAACCCCAAAATCAAACTATTTAAAGGTTACTGGACCTAATAGTAATGACGGATTATTCTAGTTGGGATGATCTGACATCCACACATGCACACAGGCCTGTGCGTTTGTGTACACATGCACACACTCCAGAGCGTGTAACTGAAATCAGTGTTCCAAGAGAGCCCTTTCCATCCTACATGTTTAATTAGTTGAAAGCACTTCTTTCACTTTGACACACTTTCAGTGCTTGTCAACACAGATTTCTTCCCATGTTGACCCTTCACATTACTCCCACTCTCAATACACAGCAAGATAAAGTCTCTTATCTCCAGCAGTGTAGTGTGTGGTCTCGATAAAACACTTTGTTAGCATGCTTTTAGACATCCTTTGCAATTCTCTTTCACTGCTCTGCTGTTTTTCTCCTGTACTGACTCAGCCCAAATCACTACTAAGCTTGCCCGAGTCACTCCAACAGGTCACCATAATGCTCTCCCTTTTATCACAAAGAAGCGTGCTGTTCACTGTGATGTTGCTCTCAGATCACTCACCTTGATTTCACATGCCAGCACTCAAGAACAAAGCTTTACAAGATTCATTTACTATTCTACCTGCCTTGGTTAAAGTTCACCTTCAGAATAATGTGAAAAAAACCATCCTCACATTCTTCAGCCCATAGACATTTCTGTGATAGGTCAAATATTTTTTTGGCAGCAAATATTTGTTTAGGGTGTCTTGCCTGTTCTCCTACTCAAAACATTCAATTCCCCTGCATATTTCCATCTGAACATTTGTACCTAAAGTGTTTTTTTTTCAAGTAATAGCGTTTTGAGTCTGTGCTGAGGATCCTGTACTGGGATCCTCTTTTCAAGAAGAGCAGAGACTTGCAAATGGCAGCACCTATTTCCACATCAACATCCACAATACGAACCACCTCTCCACATTTGTAAACATAGAGACCATCTGTCAAACATCATGAGCTTTGAAAAAGCACACTGCAAGATGACACTCAACCCTGAATATGCTGTGCTTGCCATATTGGAAGGTAAGATTCAGATGACTTATTCCAAGTACAGCAAATATATTTCTGTTTTCCTTGAAAACTTCAAAAACTACAGCCTTTCATCTAAGCAATCTCTGTGCCTTCCCCATTTGGCTCTCAGAAGCACAATTTAGCATCAATAATGCCAGATTACACAGAAAATGAATGAGCAAGACCCCTCTTCCCTTCCACTGACACTGTACGTAGGCTGAGAATTCAAACCCTCAAAAGTCAGGAACAACAAGCCGTGTGTTAAGAGTAGAGATGGTGGCTCACATTTCACACTTCTTCCTCCCCATCAGTCTTTTTTAGTGTGCTTGGCTAGACGCCTTGGATGCCACTTAACTGCAAGTCGAGGTAAGTAGCAACAGTTTCTTCCAATTATATTTAGTAAATACTATGCTACTATTGCAACATATGTCCCTTCAAATTACTCACAGCCATGCAGGGGAAGACAGAAAGTCAATCATCTCAGAGGGACTAAAGGCAACCCTTTTTTTCTTTCTTTGAAGAAATATTCTTGATGTTCTGGCAGCTACATTAGTCTTTCCTGAAGAGGGATTGAGACCTGAGTCTATCTCAGGTCTCTCTATCCCTGTCCTGGGAAGCTTCCTCCCCATAATGGTAAGACAATGTGTTTCTCGGGGCAGGCAACAAAAATCACACATGCCACTCCATGAGGTTTCTCCAGAGTCACCCTGATGGTGTCCCAGAGCTGGCTGGGCACAGGGTTACACAAACAACTAGATGCAGTTACAGATACAACTAGTTCACTGTGTAGCTCCTCCAAGTTCTTCCAGTACAACTCTTCTCCAATCTCAGTGAATATACAAGTTTTCCATCACCAGCCCTCTCAGATGTTTGGTTTGGCTCTGGCCTCCCAAGCAGTTTACTTGAAGTTCAGGCTTGCAGATCACCCAGACCACGAATCATAAAACCATAGACTGGTTTAGGTTGAAAGTGACCTTAAAGATCACCTAGTTCCAACTCCCTTCCAACACTTCAACACCTTTCACTAGACCAGACAGCTCTGGGCCAGGAGGAGGGACCTATTTCAACATAGTCTGTCAATGCCCTTCTCCAGTCCCATTTCTGTCTAGACACTTGTGTAAAACATTAGAGCAAACTGGACTGCAGGGGTTCACAGAGGCACACTGAAAACATGGCTATCTAAATTGCTGAGATTCATTTGTTGAAACAATACTGAACATAGCCCTTTTTTCTTTCATATGGGGAAGGAGAGCTGCTTGAAAATAAAGATTTCTACCCCTTTTCCTTCTATATTTTCTCAAAGGAATTGTTTGTAATGAAGAAGCCTGCTCAGGATTTAAGAAACCTTTAGAATTCTTCTGAGTCCCCTCTGCTCTCTCTGTGCTGCCACAGACATGCCCCAGCACCACTCACTGCCAGGGCTTCAGCTCCTACCCAGGGATTGCAGCCTCTCCCCTCCAGGCTTTTTTTGGCCTTGAAATCAG
The DNA here is from genome assembly GCA_035583155.1 of Acropternis orthonyx. Taxonomy (NCBI): domain Eukaryota; kingdom Metazoa; phylum Chordata; class Aves; order Passeriformes; family Rhinocryptidae; genus Acropternis; species Acropternis orthonyx. Next base: position 103,403,316 of record JAWWEU010000001.1, on the reverse strand, counting down.
CCCTTCATCCATAAAGCATGGATGTGTTACAATATATGGAATGGGTTGTATTACTTACAATACCTTCTATACACACATATACAAAGCCACTGAGACACACTGGATTATTTTAAAAGGAATCCACCCAGGTAACATTTGGAAACTCTGTCAGTGATACTGTATATCTAGACTACAGGATGAATAACTGTCAAGACAAATTATTTTCCCACTCTTGTTATTATTTGATTAAGATGTTCTCAGCTTACTTACCTTAGGCACTAATATTTTTTCTGCAGACTTGTGCTGGTTTTTTCTACTGTATTTCAAGTCCTTGCTTACCTAAAATCGTCCACAAGCCTCAAATGGTAAATGCTGGCTTGCAAATTTAACCAGGAAGTGAGCACTGTTGGCTGTATCCTCCTGTATATCCCTGCAGAGGGTGCAAACCTGTAACCATGCCAGCCAGGAAGCCTCTACAGCTCATGCTGACCCACTAACCCCCAAATGGAATTGAGACACCATGGCCAATGGCAACTAGTGCATAAAATGCAACATGAAAACATACAAGCTAAAATAAATTTGAAAATATTTACTTCTTTCAAAATGTCACAGGGTGTCAATAAAGATCATAACATTGGCTATCCTTTATTGTTATGGCTAATATAGCTTTATGAGCCTAAACCATATCCTATTGTTTGTACTCACATTTATGCTATTTAGCCACACATTGATGCATAAAACCTAATTGAATTCCAATGGGGTTTCTGAAAAGCCACAACTGCAGAAGAATCAGCATTTGTCAGATGCTGCAGGAGTGTGGACCACTCTCTGGTGAGAGTTGTCATCCAGAACAAAGCTGCAAACAGCTAATTCTTGCACATTTGTAACTCATCTGTCTTTGTGCATCAGACTGAGTGCAAGGCAGTTTTCAACACGTCGGCTTTAGCACAGCAAATACAGAGAGTGGCAAACAATTGCCCACTTAATTTACATATGAAATGATTACCTTTTAAGTCTGGGCAGACATTTTATTATGACCGTGTACCAAGTAGTGGTACACATACCAGAAGTCATGATGAAATGGCTAAACTTCACTGCATCCAGTTAAAACCAGAGCAGAAATGTCAGGTGTCAACACCTACTGGTAACTATCAGATACCACTGTGGAATGACTGCACTGCCTGCAACACTGGGCAGGAAGCCTTCAAACTCTTGACCTTAAGCAGTGGTGAAAATTAAATAGAACTTAAGTTCAGGAAATAAACTGCACAAAAAAAATCCACAGGAAAAGAAATTAAAATAGGAAATACTTTCATGAAAAGAAAAAGGGAAAGAACAAAGGAGAGTGGGGAGAAGGGCATTGGGAAAAGAGAGAATTGTCATTCAAATTATCATGCAGAAAGTATAAGTTAAAAATGGGGCCACTGAGTAGCAAACAGTGTTTGACCTTAATGTATCCTGTATCAGGTGGAATGGGGAATCAGGGCAGACAGCACTCCTGGGACACTCAGGTTTATCCACGAGTAGCAAAGTTGACAATATTTCCAAGCATACAGAAGCAGACAATGGAAAATAATCACAAAAGTAACTTTCCCCAGGGGAGATTTGTCTCCCTGGAGAATTTCTGTAGCTAATAGATAGGCTCCTCACTGATTTTGAGTACAAATGAGCCTCAGAGAGCTCTGAAGAGTCCTCTAGCAGCACCTGTCCCCCTCTGTTCACTGTGGAAGGACCACAAGAAGACAGACTGTGAGGAGCTGGCATGCCCTGTCACCACCAGGCACCAAGAAGGGAGATGTCACCTTTACAGGGAAGCAGAGCTGCCTACTTGGAAGCAAATGTGAGTCCACAATGCTATGAATGGGTTCCCGCAGTTAGTCATTGAATATATTTAATGACAAATTAAAAAAAGTTGGGTCACAGTCAGACAAGCTACCAAGGTATAAGGTGAGTGTTATCTTAAAAGGTGAAGCATGGCCTGAGAAGCTGAAAAAAAATATTCATTTTTATGAAGAGAAGGATAAAAACACTCAGAAATGTGACACAATAAGCTGGACCAGCTGTCAAATTTTGTTGTCCTTGCTCTGTCCTTTCTGAGTTTTGGGTCTGCCTGACTTCTCTAGGCCCTCCAGCTATGCCAGAACATCAGGTCTGGCCCTAATTACCTCTTTCCCACTCCACTGCCTTCTCCTCTCTGCCTCTCTTCTTTCTGTATGGATTTTCCAAGTGACATTGAAAAAAGGAAGTGCTGGAAGAGGTGCCAGACTGCTCTAGAGGCTGAGATGCTTAACAGTGAAAGGCAGACAACACCCACAGAGATAGTGCAGCCCTGATCTGGCAGGATGCTGTCTGGAGGGGGGAGGTGGCAATCAGTCTTCACATCTTATCAACTCCCATAGCATCTGCCAGCACAGGCGGAGGGAGAGCCACCCCAGCCAACTTTTTTTTATAATATGAATATTGTTCAGAAAGTCAGAGACATTTTATATACAAATACAGAGCAGATCCCAGACATCTGCTTGTTTCTATGTAGCGTCTAAAGTATCATAAGGGTGTTACAGAGAATATGAAAACAAGGTCTTACCTCTGCTGCTGAGATTAAGACATAAAAAAACCCCAACAAACCACCCAAAAACAAAAAAAGAAAAGAAAAAAAAGAGAAGAAAATATAGGAGTTGGTATGCAGTGAGAAGCAAAGAACTAAGACAGCATTTTCAGGTGCTGATTGCCTGGGCTGCTGTTTGGAGACGGAGTTTAGCCTGGTAGCTACACATGCTGGCACATCCCCACTCCAGCTCAAGGCAAGTTACCTCCTAGCCTTCAACAATCATCTCTTGTCCTGCCAGGGACCTCCTAGCCTTTTCTATGTTCTTTCTACTTTTGTGTCTTAAGGGCAGAAATCACCCTCTTATGCTAAGCATTTGCACATACATTAATAGGCCCTTCATTTCATGTGCTAGTCCAATAATACTTCATTGGTAGGTTTGTTTAGTGTTATACTCTCACAGATAAAAGGACTCTTGCTTATTCCCTGCTAGGGCATGCTCTGAACCTCTGCTGATGAGCTGTGGTTTGTATTCCCTGGGCTGCAGTTTTGGACCCACAGGCCCCTGCAGCACAACCAACCTTTGCCATTTACAAGCAGCTCCAAAGCACTGCACTCCGTAAGTAGTGGGTGGTTCATTACTCAGAATTAACCCACCATGGTCAGTACAGAAAAAAGAGTCAGTCTGGTGCCCTCTTTGATTCCCACCAGCATCCAGACCCACGTGGCACAGGAAGGCACATGAATTCACCGATCATCTGCCACACTCATTGTCTCTCGAGGTTTTTTAACTACTGCATTTAAATACAGCTAATTCTGATAAATCAAGATTGTTTCACTGACTTGTCAGTTCAATAATTTCATCTTCATGTTTATTCACATTGGTAAGAATTTATTTCCTGTGGGATACAGTACATTTTCTCACAGTGAGTGAGGTTGAGGTCTGCTTGGCAAAGTTCTAGTTACATAGTTATTTCTGAAGTGTGGAAGTTACTTTACATTGATTGTATCCAAAAAAATGGGATGCTGTGCAACAGAACAGAAGGAAAAGTATGTAAAATGTGCAACCACCACTTAGCTAAGAAAATGGCATTAGGCCATTCATTTGAATGCATTTCATTTGGGCTATCCTTTCCCCCATTAACACCCTGATTCATTTTGTCTTTGTAATATTTACACAATAGCAACATTTTTACAAATACTGCAATGCTTCTTAGCTCTGCAAGGGCCAGAGCAGTCTCTGCACAGTTAGTACGACTCTCCCTACTTTTGGCAAACTGTTACATGTACTTTTAGGATGGAAAAGCTACAACAAAATTCAGCCCATCAAAAGAAAATATCTCAAGTTTTAAGATTCTCAGACTCATAAAACAACTTGTTTTGCAGCCATTTCTACAGGACAGTGGAATGATTTTCAAGGCTTTAAGAAATTCCAGTTCTATCACTACTGAAGTTACAGCCACATCCATAATAACTTATGACTAAGGGAAATATTTGCTGAAGGGATGGCTAGAAGATACGAATTTTCTTTCCCTTTTGATACCCTTCTGTGGACACTCAGTGAGTGTTCCTGCACTGCAGCCAGAACAAACCAATGACAAATCAAAGTGCCACACATCACTCACAGAAATAAGCCTTGAGAAACGACTGTGGGCAGAAAACCCTTTCTCACCCCATTCATGAACCACTCAGAGATATGTACCCAAAGCTGAGCTTATTCACATACTCCCCAAGGTAATTTCTGTATTCAGAAACTCTTTATTTTGAATGCAAAATGAAACAAATTTGTTGCCTACCACGGAAAGCACAGCTTTGCAACAGCATTGTCATTTCCTAGTTTGAGACGATTCATTCATCCCAGGAGGAGAAAAATGTCTCTTCCTCCAGCCAACTCCACACTCAGCACAGACCCCACCAGCAGGTGAACTACCATCGAACTACAGCTCTAAATTTTCCAGAACTGCCTTTCAGCTGCCATCATCCCCAGCCATGTTGATGAGGGCACAGCTCATCGGTTAATTAATTCTCCTTTAACATCATGAGACCAGGAAGACTTGGAGCTAGCTGTCCATTGGGTACATATCTCAGAAGTACCTAACATTTCTAGCTAGGTGCCTGTGTAACATAACACTGCTTTTAAGATTACAGATGATGATGGCCAATGTTCACAGAATCTGATGAGTTGGAAGGAACCCACAAGGATTATCCAGTCCAACTCCTGGCCCTACACTGGACCATCCCCAAGAGTCACACCAAGTGCCTGAGAGTGTTCTCCAAATGCTTCTCGAACTCTGTCAGGCTTGGTGCTGTGATCACTTCCCTGGGGAGCCTGTTCAGTGCCCAGCCACCCTCTGGGTCAAGAACCTTTTTCTAATATCCAACCCAAACCCTCCCTGACACAACTTCAGGCCATTCTTGCAGGTTCTGTCACTGGTCACCACAGAGAAGAGATCAGTGCCTGCCCCTCCTCTTTCTCTCACGAGGAAATTGTGGTGCAATGAGGTCTCCCCTCAGTCTCCACTTCTCCAGGCTGAACAGACCAAGTGACCTCAGTTACTCCTCATACGGCTTCCCCTCAAGGCCCTTTGCCATCTTGACTGCCCTCCTTTGGACACTCTCCAATAGCTTAATGTCTTGCTTACATTGTGGTGCCCCAAACTGCGCACAACATTCAAGGTGAGGCCACTCCAGTGCAGAGCAGAGCAGGACATTCCCCTCCCTCGACCGGCTGGCGGTGCTGTGCCTGATGCCCCCCAGGACAGGGTTGGCCCTCTTGGCTGCCAGGGCACTGCTGACTCAGATTCAACCACCAGCCAGGATGCCCAGGTCCCTTTCCGTGGCAATGCTTTCCACCATCTCATTCCCCAGTCTGTACAAACATCTGGGGTTGCCCCATCCCAGGTGCAGAATCCGTCACTTCACCTTGTTGACCTTCCTATGGTTGGTGATTGCCCAGTCCTCTGATTTGTTGATGTCTCTCTGAAGGGCCTCTCTGCCTTTGAGGGAGTCAACAGCTCCTGCAAGTTTTGCATCATCTGCAAATTGGCTCAGTATCCCTTCCAGTCCTGCATCCGAGTAATTTCTGAAGGTGTTGAGGAGCACAGGGTCTGTGGAACCCCACTAGTGATGGGTTGCATGTCTGATGTTACCCCATTCACTATTACCCTCTGTGCTCAATCCTTGAGCCAATTGCTCACCCACTCCAGGGTGTGTTTACCCAGCTGTGGGATGGATGTAAGAGAAGGATCCTGTAAGGATCCTGTAAGAGACAGTATTGAAAGCTGTACTGAAATCCAAAAAGATTACACCAATTGGCTTTCCTTGATCAACTACATGGGTTGCCTTGTCATAAAAGGAAATCAGGTATGTTAAGCAGGACTTTCATTAAGCTGTGCTGGCTGTGACCAATGACTGTGTTTCATACTATCAGTCTTCCACTTGGACTTGGTGATCATGGTAGGTCCCTTCCAACTGAACATTTCTATTCTATTCTGTTCTGTTCTGTTCTATTCTATTCTATTCTATTCTATTCCATTCCATTCTATTCTTACTAACTCTAACTGTTCTGTTCTAGCCTACCCTATTCTAACCTATTCTTTCTACCAACAGGACACAGAATGGCCACATTTCATACTTATAATTTTATACTTGAGCTTCAAATTCATAATATCGCCCAGTCTGACAACTCACTGCATGCAGGATCTCTCTAGATAGTGTTGGGAGGTCATGAGCTGATACCAGGCACGGTATTGTGCACATGAGGTAATGAACTTCTGAAAATAATTCAGGGTCCAGCTAACTATGACTGTGTTATCTAGGGTCATTTCCTGCTCTCAAACTGCGAAAGTTCTTCAGGTTTTAATGCAATAAAATGACCTCTGCCTTTCCACAATACATTGTACTGGCAAACTGGCTGCAGCCATGCTTACAGAACTGCATTTTAGCAGTCAGTCTCGTCCTTGCACCCCCATATTCGTCAAAAAGATACATTATGCTGATAAACAGCAGTAATGGCTTTGGCTGCACAGTTTTATTGATCAAGGATCACACTCTTTTCAGAGCTTTCTGCCATACCTTCGCACAAGCAGAAATGAGTAGTGAAGAAAATGAGCTTCAGTATATTCATTCAGACTTGTTATGGGGAAACAACCTTTTAGATTCAGACTACATGACACGAATTTTAAAGTGTTGGGCACTACAGTTTTTACTCTGAGCTTCATTGACTGCAATGTTTCCCCCTTGAGCTTTCCCACTTGACCTACTCAGTAAGTGCTTCTTCCCAGGAAGTAGGAATTTCCACACAGCAAAGCTGACACCCTTTTCATGGGGTCACCCATTTCCTCTCAGGTATTTGCTGGACTCCTCCAACATCGAAAGAGTAAAAAATTTATGAAAGGCAGGTTAGGATGTAAGACAGATTAGTCCTGGACTGCTCCAAAGAACCAGCACTGAGCCTTCAATACATGTCAGAACTGGGCATCCCAAGGCACATCTCCAGGATGAAATGTGGACAGCACCCTTTTCACAAGGAACTGCTAGACCCAGGCTGGAGACACCAGTCCAGCAACTGAGCCTCTGCTCTGGCAAATCTTGAAGTTTACAGCAAATCACAAGATTTGGATTGGACTGTAACCTTGCAGCTTTTGAGTTGTCTGAGATCAGCATCATATATCCATGCACATGACAGAAGGAGCTGCTGTTTGGGCACACTGTTTGCCCAAGCTGAATTTGAAGAGTCTACCACTTAAGCACTGCATACCTTGTGTTTAAAAGGCTATTGAAGGTATGACAGTAATTTTTCTTGTATTAGAGCTGCAGCATTTCCAATGAACTCTGCCTTCCCAAAATGCTCATTAACCCAGGCCTCCCAATCACATCCACTCTTCCTGTCATTCAAACTGTGCTAGTGCAAGTCAAGTCCCTTTCTTAGAGATCATGAAAGAACATCCTGAGAATAAAATTTAGTCACTAAAAACCTGGGAGGAACTCAGTTCAGCAGGGAAAAAAAAACATTTGTTTTGATGAAACTGACATACTACCAAACCTTTTTTTTTTAATGTTGTCATATGACACACTCCCTGTTTCACAGTTAATTGAAAAAGCAATAAAGTCACATAATTGTTCTGATGTGTAGTAAAAATACAACCATGTGCTACACTTAAGCTCCTAAACCACTGATGAACAGGGTATAATAATTATTGCAGGCTTGGCTCAACATTTGGAGCTAGACATGGAAAATAAAAAGGCTTTGGTAGGGAGATGCTGAGACAGGGAGTCTGGGACAAATTAAGTGCAAGGGAAAATTGATCCTTCCCTTACCAGCCTCCCTTACCATGCCCATATTTGAAGCAGTTAATCTGGAGCAGAGCTGTAGCAAGGTAATAACACAAACCACACACTGGCCTCACTGCTGGCGAGTCACACAGCAGAAACCCTGGGAGACAGGCATGGGATATCAGGTGGGCTGGGGCAGGGCTCAGGGCTGCTGGGTGTCAGCAGCACAGTAGGCAAACCTCTCTGAGGTCTGCAAGTGCTACCATAGCACAGGTAGTGAATAATACCTTGTCAGCAGGCCACATTATTGAATAGCAATAACTTTCCATAATAACTAATTAATGTCACAAACAGACCAGACACTTAAAAGAGAGAAAGTGTTATAGCTCTTCCTTGATCAAATTGCAGTGCTGAGGTCGAGTTTTACTCATCTGCTGGACTGGCACAAGAGCCAGAACCTTCCCTTTGGCAGCCGTGGGTTGAATCAAGCTGTTTGACACCTTCCCCAGCTCTATGGTGCCATTACTTCTGTGGCCATCCTGCCTGGACAGCAAACTCTGGTTTATCTGGATATCCCACACTCACCCCTGAGATGTCATCCAGCTCTTGCTCCCCAGTGGGGGACTCAGCACTGCAAAAGGAGGCTCCCAGCAGCACCCATCTTGGGCAGGGCTCAAACCTCCCAGGCAAGCACTCACTCCTCCCACAAAGGCTCCTTGGCATGCCTAAAACCCCCAGAAACTTCAGGAAAAGTTTATTTTTGGCAGGCTCAATAATGTGGGCGTGGTCAGCACTCTACCCCCCACTTTTCTTGTGTACCAACAGGGGGACATATCTGTGTCACTCCATGTCAAGCATGTCGCCTTTTCATTCATAAAAGGCAGCCTGTATCTTTAATCACTTTGCCAGATAATAGTAAAGAAACAAGCACTTGATTGTCTGTGTTATCAGACACTATTGGAAAAGTCTAGATAAGGATGCTGAACAACCTTGGCTTATTAGTATTCCACATGCAAACACTTCCCCATAATCCAGAGTCATCTGTATCCCGGCAACCCTTTAAATTTCATTCTCACTGAATTGCCAGATCTTTATCAAAATATAATTACAGTCTTAATTTGGATGATAAATTTTGATTGCTTGTGCTGTGCCAAAAAAAAAAAAAATCGTCAGGTACACCAAAAATGAGGTACAACTGTGAGATGTGAATCTACATATTCTGACATTGGTGCATCACCTTTCCTCTTACCAAAAGTTTGACTCTGAGAGCTAGCAGTGAGGTTATGTAGGGGTAAATAGGCAGGGACATGAAAAAAACAGTCTTCTGATGCCATCAAATGAAATTTACACTAAAAACAGGGAGAAATTTTAAATCTGCAGTTGCATATGAAGATTATCGCTATTATGAAGATTACATACTATTATCATTATGAGGTGAATGATGTGCAGCACGGCTGTTCAAATCTGAAAGAAAGCACTAGTCCTTCCTGAAACATGAAGAGATTGTGCAGAACTCACCTTTTCTCCCACTGCCTCCCCCCCTGCCTTAATAGCTGGCAGAAAACAGCACAGTGCTTTATAGTTATATCCAGATTGCATGGATGATTACAAAGATTTTTCCAAAACAAGTAACCTAAAAAAAGTAACCCAGTGGAATATAACCAGTGTCTGCTCTACCAACAGAGCCCAAAGGAGAGGAGATGGCTCTGCGAAAAAAGCCATGGAGGTTACCCAGTTTCTGACTTAACAGACTACAGCAGTCCGAACCCACTTCAGTTTTACCCTGTTGAAATGCCAGCAGGGAAATATAATTACTCAGATGACAATGGCATAAATGCAATTAGACGTTTGACCTTAGTGTTTCTTGGTCACATGCACAGAGCTGAACTCATTGCTAAATTTGGGAAGTTCTTCTTTTTCTCCTTTCCCACAAACTCACTCACACTGAGTTATTCGCACTTTCTCTGCATCCCTGATAAGGATTCTTTCCTAGGACAGATGTGATCTCATTCCTTGAAAACTATTTCCTCGCCTTCTGTGGGGGCCTTGGGCACCCAGCTTTGATCCTCTTTGTTATCTGCTTCTTTAACTTTGATTACCATTGCATGTACCATAAAATGCCTCTTTGTCACCCCTGTTAGCTTGAATTCACTTCCATGGAGTATATGTTGTCCTCCCCTGAGAAGACCATCCAAGATGAGAACAACAGAAACAGTAAATAAATTCTACCACACAAACATACAGAAGTATTACATCATAGGTTGAAAGTCAAACTGTGTCACAGTTACAGTAGCAAAAATGTGCTTCTTTGTGAGCAGTGGTCAACTACATCACTCAAGGCTGTTTCCCTAATTCTCCGCTGCCCTTGCCCTCTCCAAGAGGCACTCCAAACCAAATGTAGTTTTGTCCAGAGCCTGGTGTAAACAAACACAGTTGCTAACTAATGGTAAGACTCAAAGCTCGCTGAAGTCCAAAGGTTACTGCAACCTTTGCAGTCACGTCTGTGCACTGGTTCCCATTCCCTAACAATAATGTCTATCACTGACACATCTGTAACCCTTTTGCTAACAGTAGCAGTACAAAGTTTTACAGCTGAATGGGCTCAGACGCTGAGCCACTCTTTTCCTTTTGGTGGTAGAAGCTCAATGGGGCTAACTAGTCTTGTAGTAGAAATGGAGGGCAGGAAGGAACCGTGAGAGAATTGTCCCGTCTGTGACTTTTCCAACTCTAAAACACAGCTAAAATTAACAGCAAATGAGGCACTCACCTCCTGACATGGAAGATGCTTCCTATAGTGAATTTTGACTAATTTTTTACCTGTCCTAAAAATGCCAAAATGCAAAGCCAAGTGTAATTCCACTGCTCTAAACTGGACTAAGTATTTTTAGTTCACTCCAATTTTATTATTCTTATTAGGCTTTAAAAAGCCCAAAAGAAGGGCATCCTGTAAGCTCTGTAAGAGCCTGTCCCAGTGCTTTATTCCTCTTTGTGCTTGGAAAGGTCTTCCTAACCTTCCCTGCTGCAAAGTCAGCTGGCTCCTAAGGGGGAAGGCTGCAGAAGCGGGCATGCTAGCTGCAGTCACATGAAGCTCCCCTCTTCTTTGGGTATCAGACTCAATGTCTAGTGTCATAAATTTGCAACTTCTCACCTCAGATGGGCTGAGCCGAGACAAAAAAGCCAGAACTAGTGCCCTGGCCTAAAAGGCAGAACTAGTTTTCACTCCAGGCAGGGGCAGTGAGAATATGTGACCCCCTAAAGGAGGAGGATGAATTGCTGCTTACTCCAGAATCACAGTCCTTTGCTCTCCTTTAAAAAAATGCATTAATTTCCTGCTGGTAAAGGGTGCCATGCTAAAGTCACAGGAAAACAAAGTTGTCTATCCACAGCAGCAGATTCAGCCTGACTCTAGAGAAATGGAGAGCTTCCATATGCCATGGTGACTAAGTTCAGAGAGCCTGTTAACCATTCCCTCCACCTGCCAGGCACACTGCTCCCACATAAGCACTATCAGTGAAGGCAAGCATACATCTGGAAGAAAACCACACTGATAGGAATGTGCCGTTTTTAAAGCCTGGCTTTTGGCTTTGAGTTACATGTTCCAACATGAAGGTTAATGTTGAGAGGGCTGGCAGAAGATGTTACCAGATTTACTCTTCCTCTGCACCATGGCATGTTGCAGGGAGAGGAGTTCAAAATGGCCCCTGTGATGGCTGCCAGCATCTTCACAATAGCTGGTAAAAGAGAGCCTTGTTCCTCCCAGACACTCTTCAGTAAGAGCTTTCTCAAGGGGAGCAGTGGATTCCTTAAGCTGTCAACAACAGCAGGGACTTCCTGAAGGAACATTTTATATTCAGAAGGTAACACAATATTCCCATTTCTATTCTCTTTCATTCTTGAGCCCAGATCTCCCATCTTTGAGCTCACAGTTGTCATGACAGACTACAGCAGGTCTGTGGCTATCACATGCACATCCCAAGTTCCTAGTAAGCAAAACTGTGGTCTGGCTTCCTCATCAATCTTGAGTGTTTTTCTGGGTGAAAATACAAGCAAGTGTCAGCACTGGGAAATGGGAGCCCAGAGAGGAATGTTATGAGCCTTCCATAGCCAGTTGGACTCTCAGCATTACACCCTCTGCTTTTGGACCAAGTAGCCTCACAACAACCACAAACCCAAACTCTACCATTGATAGCAGTAGCTGAAAACTTGGAAATATAAACTGGGGATGCTCTTCACTGCCCGCCATTTTGGCTAAGACACTTTACCCTTGATGGACCTGTCTTGACAACCTTATTTATCTTAAAATGGTTTGACTGCTCCTGCTGATTCCAGGAACCAGAGACAGAATAACCCTCTGTGGTGCTGACTGTCCACAGTGCAGTCTGGCAGCCCACTGATTTCTATGGAAAACAGCAACAGGGCAAGTGCAGTGGAAGGAGTGCGCAAATGGTTAAAGCATGCTATGAAGAATTATACATACATATACTGTCTCACATAGCCAGAATCTCTTATTTTCCATTCAGTTCCACTAGAATTTAAATGCTTATAATAAAAACCTGGCAATCAAAAGCATAGAAATTGTCACCAAAGCAAATTCATTTCTATCTACATAGTTGACCAGAAGTCTTTCTGCCTCTTACAAGCAACATTAATGCCATCCATTACAGCAACAAATGCCAGCCAAGTCCTTTTCTTTCCACCTGTGATTTTAAAAGTACATTTCCTGTGCAGAATGCTGTGTGCTTGGCAACCTCTGCATCTCCCCTCCTGACAAGTAGCAGAAATGCTGCATGCTAAACTCTCTCCGGTAATGACATGGATTCCCACATCGAAGAAAAATTCTCAAACTACCCAGGAAAAACTTCAAATAACCTGCAAGGTATTTAACAAACCAGACGCAATAGCAAAAGTCAAACCCTCAAAGCAGAGAGAAAGAGAAAGAGAGAGAGAGAGAAAAGAAATGCCCTCTGCCTGACCCAAAATAACAGAACAGTTCTGCATAGGAAAGAAAATGCATTACCATTGTGGGGACCCTCAGTCATTTAGAGTCTCCAGTCAAGGCTGAGAGCCATCCTGAGACTGCAGGTTTTCCTCTAACTTCACTCCCGGGCTCTGTGAGGAACCAGTTAAAAATGACATCACTGCTGATACTACCCTCCTCCCCCTCCCCATTCACTTGCTAAAAAAGCTGAGGCTGCTCCTCTCCCCCTGCATTGGCTCCAGATTTGGTCCTCACTCCTCCTTGACAAGTTCTGGGTCTGCAGCTGACTGTGCCAGTGTGGGACAGAGGATGCATTTCTGTGTGTTCTTGGAGCATCCCCACTGGCACCCACTTGAGAAATAAAATAGCCTTTCCATTAAGAAATCAGAACAGGTCTAAGCTCATGATGTATAATGCATTACACAACCAGCTCCGTTTACAGCAGGCTGACAGCAAGAGGCAAAGAAAGACCCTCAAAGGGGTTCTGCATTTTGCCTTGTCTTCCTTAGAGCAGAGGACCCTCTCTGTGGTTTGCTGCATCCTCCTTGCATTAGGACTGCAATCCATCTTTTTTTTTTATTTATTTCTTATTTCCCTCCCCCAGAGTGTGACATCATCAGACACCAACTCCACTTCTGTAATAAAAAGGATCCCAAGCAGAGTTACCTGGGACGAGGTCATCTGGAGGACCCAGGCAATGCTGGCTCCTGAACAACTGTCGCTTCTTACAAAATACTCTGCTCTTACACAGTGTCATCTGGATTTAATAACCCTGCGTTTGCTGCAGACCAGGACACCCAGCTGCAGGGTGAGATCAGTCTCGTTTCTATCTCCACAGGCTCCACCGGCATCACCAGGAAGCAGGTCCCTCTGGAGTGCTCCCCTGGTACATACCATTCACCTCACAACTCCGTTTGTTCCCCTCCTATGACTGCTGGGAAGGATGCTGCAGCAAGATCTCTCGGCCAGCTACAGAGCAGCATCTCTCATCTGCTACAGAGCAGCCAGGCTGCGAGCACCCAGCGCACACGCTTCCCAACACTCCTTAGCCTTATAGGCATCACTGAAGGGGGCCTTCTGCAAACATCCCTGGCTGGTGGCTGTAGGAGACAGCAGCTCACGGCCAGCCGCAGCGCAGGGCCCGTTTGTTGCCAAGGGCACCCGCCGCCTTATTTCCCCTTACCTGCATTTTCTCTCCTGGGATAGCGCGGGGGCTCGGGCTGAGCCGCCCCACCCCCGGGGCACGCCGTGGGTACCGGCGGGGCTGAGGCGAGCCCCACGGCCGCCGCTGGGGCCAGGGACGGACGGCAGCTCCCGGGATCCACAGCCTTCCTTGCGCACTCCCATGCTTGCAGCGGCAGCCAGCAGCGGCAGCCACAGCGCTGGCAGGGGAGAGCAGTCTGTGTGCACACCCATATGTATAGCATATGCCTTCGTGTACCTGTTATACAGACACAGAGCTACATGATGATATAAACACAGACGTGCATTCTGGATCTCTTAGCAGCAATGCTGCAGACATATCAAATACTGCAAAAGTGAAAGGACTGATGGCATATGGAATTTAAAAGATGTGTAGATTTGGCACTTAGGGACGTAGTGTAGGGATGGACATGGCAGTGTTACCTTAACGGTCGGATTGAATGATACTAGAGGTCTTTTCCAACTTAAATGGTTCTATGGTCCTGTGATATGACTTGATTAGCAAATGTGCTCATAGTGGTTTGTGTGCTACCTGTCTATACAGCCTGCACACAAACATAACCCTTGCTGCAGTGTTGACTGCAGGTGAGTATCTGACACAGAGCTGTAAGAGCTTCACAAAACATACACAAGGTCCTCTAAAAGGTGTAGTGACATGTCACACACGTGTCATGTAATGGTACTTCTTTGTAAGCTAGAAATGTCTTAAATGGAGGAGGACTGGAGTTTTTCAGCAATGAAACCCCCATCAGCCCTCTGAATTAGGAACATGCTGGTGCATCAGGTCCCAGAGAAAATCCATGCTAGAGACAGGGAGCCAGTGGGAAGTCGAAGGAAGTCAGTAAAAATCCTGCCTCAGGGTTTACTCATAACTCCCTCCCCCTTCTTTTTCAGAGCTATGTTTTGCACATGGGCACATTCTTGCCAAACACCAGAGCCCTTCTGAACGAGCTAGGGTTAAAAACCCAACATCTCCTGTCAGCTGGGACAGAACAATGTTACATACTCATCCCAGACAGGATTTCCACTAGAGAATCTCCCTCTTCATCTTTCAGCAAGTTGCCCTGCAGGGTCCTCTTCTCCACAGCCTTGCCAGATGGCACTCATCTTCTCTGGGTATGCAGCAGGAATAGGTCTCTGGCACAGGAAGGTGCAAGCTTAAGGCTGAGGAGAGATGACTGTGGTGGATAGGGCACCATCTTTGAAGTTCTGCCAGTGTGAACCTTCAGATAAATACAGAAAAGCATGTCCTCTGCCATCACTCATTAATCAAACCTCAGTTTTCTAACTGCTCTGGTAGGGATATCACAATCATTAGCAAAGGGGGATCCTACATACACGTAGCAGCATCAATAGTATCTCTGGAGAAACATTGATTATACATCATATAGTAGATCAAAAGACAAAAAAAAGAAGAAAGTGTGCCAATTCACCAGATAAATCCCTGTATTTCACCTCTAAATGAAGTGTTTAACCCAGCTTCCTAAGGAACAAAAGGCAAACCTGATGCCACCTGTCCCCTGCATCCAATTCCCATAATATTTGAGTTCCCTGCTCAAATTTGCCAGAATAATTTGATTATGTTCTATATAATTAAGTGCCTACAAATTTAAGGTGGAAAAAAATTTAAAAAACTAAATTGATGCCACTCTCACTCAGGACAGACAGGTAAAATTTCCCCTGGGAACTTACTTGCTGACTGACCCTCTGCTAGTGGTCCCCTTGCCTGGGAGAGGGGAAGAGTGTCCTCTGGCCTTTCTGAAAAGGCAGAAAGTGTTTTAGAAAGTAAAGGACAAGTATTTAAATCCACAAGAAGTCCTTTTGGTTAATGTGACAATTTGTTTAGTGTTTCTCTTTTCCTAAATCTGCCTCTCACGGGTCAGCACTTTGGAGTTCAAATGCCTAAGGATTTTATCCCCTGAAGAAACCTTTGAACAGGCCCTTCTCATTTTACTTTGGTTCTCCTAAGCAATGGCACTATTTTAATCCGCCAGGAACATTCATAGACTGCTGGCTGGTTATAACAGCTCCCAGACCTGACAAGTTCCATGCTCATTCCTGGCTGTGAGATGTTTTTTTTCAGGAGAGCAAACTCATTCCTGTAAGAAAGAACAGGCAAGCAAAGTGTGGAATTGAGGGGTGGAAAGAACCCAACAGAAATAAATTAGGGCTGAAACTACATCCAGAGCTCCCAAAACTCCTAACAAGGTAGAAATTCTTCCAGTTAGAAGAAAGAGAAGCTTGCCCACCTCTTCCATCATTTCCCCTCCTATTATACTGATATTAACTAACTGTTTTCCTGGGTGATTGCAGATTATTTTGAGTATTTGGGTGACTGAGTTAAAGATCAGTGCTCAAATAAATTAGCATCAAGTAGCAGCAATGTCCTAATATATACATATACCTTGGGGTACCTCCAAGGCAAATGGGGCAGAATATGCTCCATATTATATGAATTCTGCACATGCCTCAGCAAATGCACCTTGATCTGGATTTTCACTGTCTTCTTTAATCTAGTACTATGCCCATGAGCACAGTTTAACAAATGTATTTTATTGTATAAATGGGTGTTTCCCATTTTGATAATCCTTCAGAAGTAAGCTGAGAGTCCTGGACTACCTTCCTGCTCTACCCAGTCTTTAAATGCAGTGAAGTCTGATAACAGACATGAAGAAGTCAGCAGATGAATGTCACACATCTATATCCTCTGCTATTTTTAACATTACAGAGCATAGTGAAAGCAAGAATGGAAAGTCCTCCTCTTTATTGATGTCCCTGAAATTTTCGAAAAATGCTAAATTTCAATACTTTTTCCATTGCATCCCAAACTGTTACAAAGTAAATCAAGGTCATGACTGCCTGTCGCTTTCCCAAATTACTCTTGAGTAAAGACATCCCACAGCCAAATAATATCAGTCTAAATAGGAACTCAAGCCTCATCTGTTTCATTATCCCAGAGAGGTTTCAATTTCAAAGCTGACTTGGACCACATAAAAGTTAGCTTTTAAGCAAGCGCAGTATGAATATTTCTCCCTCCTCTCTATTTACCTTCTAAAGGAAAGAAAGAAGAAAATAAGACCCAGTAGCAGTTCTGCTAACCTGATACGAGAGGAGGAAGCAGAACACCAAAGCATTCCTCTGAGAGGAAATCTCAGTGCCATTATTTCATCATCTATTTTCTTTCCTGCTCCACTTGACTGCCTGGTACCCTAAAAACAGGCTGCTCCAGCCTGCTGCTCCCATTTCATAGGAGTTGGCTGTCCTTGGCAGGGGCAGCTCCAAGCATCCAGCATCCCACCATCTGGCAACAAGAAGGGACAACTTAATTGACCCTGGAGACCCTTAGTAGAGTTAGTCTTCTGATTCCTAAGGTACAGTTGGAGAAGGTCCAGAGGAGAGTCATGAAGATGATCAGAGGGCTGAAGTACCTCTCCTATGAGGACAGGCTGAGAGGGTGGGGGGTCGATCAGGCTGGAAGAGAAAGACAAGGCTCCAGGGAAACTTTCTAGCAGCCTTCCAGAACCTAAAGGGGGCATGCAAGAAACATGGAGAGGGACTTTTTCCAAGGCCAGTAGTGACAGGACAATGGGGAATGGCTTTAAACTGAAAGAGGGTAAATTCAAATTAGAAATTATTTACTATGATGGTGGTGAGACACTGGAACAGGTTGCCCAGACAAGTTGTGGATGCCTCATCCCTGGAAGTGTTCAAGGCCAGGTTGGATGGGGCTTTGAGCAACCTGGTGTAGTGGAAGGTGTTCCTGCCCATGGTAGGGTAGCTGGAACTGGATGACCTTTAAGGTCCCATCCAGCCCATGCCATTCTTTGATTCTATGATGATTCTATCGACCATGAGAAATGGAGACAAAAAGGACGAAGGAAAGAGAACTTTGGAAGGGAAAGACAAGAAAGGAAGGAGGGTGGCTATTGCTACTTTTGCTTGCCATGTACCTGCCATGCACTTTGAATGGCAGGCATACACTGAGCACATGATACAGATCATGTGTTTATCATGTCACCTTTGCTGCACTTTATTCACCACAGCTGGGTTTCCTGTCCTCAGCAGGCAGTGGCGTCAATGACAGCTATACACCAAATTCCAGCCTCCAAGTCTTCAGGCCAAACTCCTTACAAAGGCTGGTGTTGACTTTAACATTCATCTTTTATGCTTTTTAAAACTCTTAAGGGAATAGATCTAGCACGGACATTCCCTTCTTTTACTTGCATGCCCGAAAGGCTGGGTTGCATTGCTGGTCTGTCCCTCTTTTGGCCTTGACAGACAGACCAAGGGCACTGCAGCCCCTTGTCGAAATCTGGAAACAGAAGCAGGGCAGGGGAGGGCCTGTCTTGCACTTTCCAGTTCCTCTTAACCCCAACTTTTCCTGTCTGTTACTGCACATCCCCATCGATGCTCTGCTAAATACTCTGGAGCTATGAAGTGAATGTTGTAAATTTAGGTAGCTAGCTGTTGGCACCAGGAGAGGACATGCAAACTGGGGAGAAATAGCAGTAAAAAATAATTGTACTGTAATACAGAAAATGGAGTATATTTTGGATGTGCTGGGCTGAACATTTTTGAGGAGGCAGGAAGGGACGTGTCAGAGTTGGAGCAGTGGGGAGGGACAATGGAAGCCAGCAAAGACACTTCATGGTAATAATATCATCTTGAAAGCATTTCCTCATTCGCAGTAACTGTACTCTGGGCTGGTCTTGTCACCTCCATCCATGTGCAAAACGTGTTGCTTTGTCACAAGCAACATAGAGCATATTTGCAGATGCTGATATCAATGGAAAATACAAAAAGTATAGTTCAAAAAAATTCAAATGGGAGTAACTACCAGTACACTCATGCCTGGAAATGAGATTGTCAAAACCATTCTGATGGGTTCAGATATGCACTGCCCATCATGAAAACCACTTGCCTTTGTGAATGTCAACTCCCATCTTACTACACTAAGGTAGAGGAAGGTCTCTTGGCATTTGGGAGGCAAGTAAATTTTATTTCTAAGAGACAAAGCAGATAATGTATCATTAAAATAATTAGGAACTGGAAAACAATGCAATACAGCAAAAAAAAAAAAAACCAAACTTGAGGTTTTGGGGGCTAGCACTCAGAGGTTGTCACCACCCAATGGGATTCTACTCTCAGGTTTCAGACCGTTTCCCACACCCAACCTCATACACAGGTTCCTTCACATGTCCAAGGACCCACATTTGCACTCTCACTGAATATGATGTTTAAACCAGAATGCATCAGACTGATCGTCTTCTCATTGCGATTCTGTTTCTTAAAGGGCTGCATCAAACAGCAGGCATTTTTATCACACACCATAAAAAATAATTTTTCAAGGCTAAAATATCATTGACTCAGAGCCCTTTCATAACATCAACTCGCAAAGCACAACAATTCTGCTCACTACAAGCCAGGCCTTTCTTATATTCAACTATATGCCCCATATACTCTCATTTCTTAAATAAAAATTAATGAGTATCTGGTAAAAGACAAGTGCTGTTTCTCCACCAGTTTTGAATTGTGCCTGTCGTTATGGTCGAGTTCTGCTGCTGGGAGGTAACTTTTGGCAGAAGCACCTGTGAGGTGTGCTGCAAGCCTTGACTACAACTTCACAGCTGTCTGTCCTTTTGGTGTCTGCTCCTTTTCTCCCTCAACACCCTCCTTTCCAGAAACAGGGCCCTGGCACACAAACCAGATTGCAAGGCTTATTTGGACAACCGTTATTGTTTTCCCATACTTTTAGTATTGGTTTCATAGAATCCCAGCTTCATAGAATCATCGAATTATTAGGGTTGGAAGGGGCATTAAATATCATGTAGTTCCAAACCCCTTCTGTGAATAGGGACACCTTGAGCACCAGGTTGCTCAAAGCCCCATCCAGTCTGGCCTTGAATGCTTCTAGGGATGTGGAGTCCACAGTTCCACTGCAGCTGTAGCAACCAAGCATGTTGGAGCTAACATTGGAAAAGCTTCCATAACTGTGTCAGAAGATTTTAAAAAATTCCCTGGTGTTCCTTAGGCCACTTTGGCCGCTCCAGCCCTTTATGACACGGTCACCCAAGGGAGAAAGTGGATCCTTTCTCTGTACACTGCCATCCAAGCATGGGGGAGCTCCGTGGCAGAAGCACTGTGGCAGTCAGCATCTTTTTCTCACTGCAGTGAAAAGTCTTCCTGGCCCCTTCTTCTCTGCACCTCCAGGCTCCCTGTGTGCTCAGCCTCTGGGTGGCTGATGAGGAGTGACTCTCTCTGGGGGCTCCCCACTTTGCCCTGGGCTGCCCAGCCACACCGGAACCAGGGGACAGGTCACAAGTGAAGGCCACCGGAGCCACATCTGCTTGCAACTTGGTTATAAAAGAGGATGTCCTAAACATGCAGTACGTAGCTACAAATTACCAGGGTGCTTGTTGGTAAAGATCTTTCTGCTCTTTTTCCTACCATGATTACAGGGTGCTGCTCAGCCACATACACACCCATACAAGTAGCTTTCAGCCTCATTCCCTACAGAAACAAGTGGGATGCAGTCACACTTCCTTCTGCTTGCATGGCTGCACCTTCCCCCACGGCCAGCCACCATGGCCCCCCAGGCCAACCCAGGCCAGATCCACACAGCATAAATGACACTGGGTGCAAAATAACAATTTAGAAAATTTATTTTTCTCACAGCTTGAAGGGAAAATGGTATTTTCCATATCACCCTCACTTGGGGAAAACTGTATTCCCCCATGTCTGCAGCAGTGCAGTGACCACAACACTTAACCAAGGACACAGGAGACACAGGTGCAACTTTCCTCTCAGAGGGAAGTGATGCTGAATTTCCTACCAATGAGAGCAGTGTCACCCACTGTGCAAGACAGTACTGTGGCACTGGTCTTCAATCCTGATCCTGGTTTGGTTTTGAGTCTCATAAACAAAGAATAAGAAGCAAAACTTTCTACATCAGGACATAAACTATGAAATGGATTTCTATGTAAGCAAAAGATAAAATCTTGAACTGAATGTTGGGTCCTGCCCTGGGTGATATGGAAATTTTTCACCTGTTTACTATTCCCACTATTCCCCATGCTCCCCTGGGGTGATAGGATATGCAACCCCTGCTTTGGGAGAATTATGATGTGGTTTACAAGTCTTATAATGATAGAGGACGTTGGACAAGTACCAATATATTTATCTGGCCTTTTATCTCCAAAAGCAGGATGAAAATGTTTTTAAATAGTAATAGGAATTGTACTAGTGTAAATATCTTGGATTCATAATTTAACTTTCACTCACAACTCAACAATTAATTAATAGATTTGTATATGTGGGTCCATCCATTTCTATGTAATCCAGTAACACTTCAACTGCCACGCTATTTGGGTGCCAGCTGCAAAATAAGAATTGCAGAAAGGGATCCTCTCATTGACCCTTCTTTTGCCCAACAGTGCATCACTCACTTCATTTGTCTGAAGGCTGTGCTTAGTCACAGGTGACAGTGCCAGGGCTCTTAGAAGAACTGAGCCCTGAGTTACATGAGCTTTTTATTAACTATTTTATGTTTATTGCCTCTTACTAGTGTTTCCAGCCTTCCTGATCCTTTTTCACAAGATTTTCTTCTTGTTTATTTCAGAAGAACTACTGACTGTATCATAAATATTGATGTTTGACTTAATGTATTTTGCTTTTAGCCTGGAAACTATATTTCTGCTTGCCAGGACTTTGCTTTTCAGACAGCTAGAGACACAGTTGTTATAATACAGACTACTAACTGCTTGAAAAGACTGCAAGGTTTTTTAACGCAAATAGAAATACAAGTCACATTCAAGTAACCCACTGCCTAAAATAGTAACCATGTCATTGTCATAGCACAACTGGTATCTGAAAAGCCCGCAAACCATGCAGCAAGAACTGCCCTATTCTGACCTGTTAAAACAGGGCAGAACTGCAATAATCCCATAGTATTTATTGTGTGTTTTACAGCAAGCTCTACCCACAAATCTGAATAACAACCTAGGGAACTATCACTCTGTACTGACTACGTTGGTACAAATCATTATTACTTACCTAATAATTATCACTTGATGGAAAAGAGCTGAGGAGTGTAATTTTCTAGTGCTATACTTTCAATGCTGCCTCCTTGCTTTGATATCGAGTTAAACCCTGAAGATATATCTGCTGAATTTTACTGACAAATTACATTCATCATCTATGTGCCTGTCTTGTCAAGAGTCTGAGACGTAATATTAAAATACTACACATGAATTTCCTGTTAGAGCACTTAGCACATACTGTGCTTGATTTCCAAAAATCCAAAACAACACACTTAGTGACCCCCAGGGAACAGCCAAGCTACAGGATTAGTGACCTCTATAAACAGTGGCCACAAAAACAAGAATGCAGTGGGTATTATCCCCAAGTGGTATTGCCATCTGCTGCCCCAGGAGAACCACCCCAATTCCTTTCAACACACATGCAATTTAAGACAATAATGAGAATTCTGTATTTATTCCTCCATGTCTGTCTTCTTCATCCATCAGCTATGAAGGAATAGATCATCATTTGTCCTGTGAGCTGAGTGCTATATTTGTGTTCTGATGAGAAAAACACCAGCACATGGTGGCAGGGCTACGCCATCCATCTGGAGCTTGTGGCTCTGCTGCAGAGGGTGGCCAAGCAGGTGACAGGTGGAGCAACGATGGACATGGTCATGGAAAGACAGGGAGAAATGAGCCTGGAAAGGATACCTGTGACCCTGTATTGCTCAGTCCTATTGCAGCTGGTTATGTGTCTCTAAAAGCTGTGTCTCCTACTGAAATTTCCCCTCAAGACTGAAAATTGAAGGAAGAAAGCACCTGAGCGTGTGCCTTTGAGAGGGACATGGCATCTCTTCTTAAAAGATTTGACCGTCTATTGCTTTTAGCTAAAAAATAGCTAAATAACTTGGTGTCCTTGCCTTGGTGACAGCGTGATGGGAGAACAGTTGGATTTTATCCCTGTCCTCATTGCTGCTGTGGGAAAATGAAGAGAGGGGTAGGCATAATCAAATGGGACAGAGAGATGAGTTGAACTGATTTCATGTGCTGCCTGTGTCAGCCACAAACAGCTCAGAGAAGGGAGGAAAAGCAGAAAACCTTGAGTCTTCATGTCCTGGAAATAAATGGCCATTTATTTTAGAGATGAACAGCCTTCATAGGAAAGGAAGGCCACAGTAGTCACTTCCAGCTGGAAACAGTGAAGTGGTGAAATCCTGTCCCAGACAGAGCCAATAAGGAAGATGCGTGCTTGCACCCCAGAGAGGCCAAGGTTGTGGACACCTCAAATGCCTTCTATATGTCAAACACTTAAACTGATGCTAAAAATGTTTAGTGTGAAAGACAGAACCTATTTGGGCAGGCTGGTGACTGAGGTAGATGCGTGTAACATCAGTGACAGGACTGCAGTGAGCAGCGATGGTAATCCTCTTTGTGGATCAATCTTCAAAAAGCAAAGAAAAAAAATGTTTGTACAGAGCTATGTGACACCATGACAACATGCAAGGGAATGTCATCATGCAACTATTTTCCCCGAGTTTCATTAGATAGCCCTGAATTTTGTGGAAATATTGACAGGCCAAGGGAAAAATCCCAAGTGCCATTTAATTTTGACAGATGGAAAAAATAATGCCTTGTACAAAGCATGATAGCTTGATGGTCTGCTTTGTCCCTTTTCATCAAGGACCAGTTCCCAGGGGCAGAAGCCTGGATAAAGCACATGTCAAATACAAGGAACCAGAATGGCACAGAGATTTTATGATTAAATATGTACAAGTGAGAGTGCGAATGGGGGGAGGGAAGGATGCACATACAGTCTATGAAGTAAATGGTGCAGAAGAGACAGACACAGCAATACAGAGCTGCCTGATGTGAAACTGAAACCCAGGCTGTTGGGGAGGCACCACCTACCTCATTTACTCACCACCGTCTACAACTGGAAGTCATCCCAACAATTTATCTCAATTCCTTACTCAACTACTTTGTTATTTGATAGGAAAATAGCTTTTCCCTGTTAGCATGTATGAGACCTGGCCAAACTGCTACTCCTAGTAAATCTAGGGCTAATTTTATTAAACCCCTTCCTTGGTTGTTGCACTCTTCTTGAAAAAAATACTGTGCACAAAGCTACGCAGACAGTATTATCTCATAGAGACCTAGTGCCTTTTTATTTGGTATTGACAACAGGGACTGAAGTTGGTTAGACAAATGTGGTTAGGCTTTGCTGTTTGTAAATGAGGCTGCAGACTGCCTGGTTGCTTGTCTGTTTACAAACACCCCCGTGTGCAGATGCTTCGGCTGACTTAACATGGGCCAATACATGCCTGGGACTGGCCGAGCCAGCCTTTAGCATGCTGCTCCAGATGCCTTGTTCTGTCTACCGTGCAAGGTTATTGCACAGCATCCATGAGGTAAGAACACAAGGTACCATGAACAGGAATTAGAAAAGGTAAAATCATTTCTCTTTGACAGCATTTAAAATCTGCTTCCCCAGCCCTTTGAAATATGCTTCTCACCAAAGCTCCCTGTTCAAACAAAACTAGTGCACTGTACAGTGGATTGGTCACAGGCGTCTTTGTTCTGCACCCACACAAAATTAGAAGTGACACTTTACTTCCATTGCAGGCCTGACATCAAGCAGAGTCATGTCCCCACTTATAGTTTATTTAAAGCCATAGATGGCTTTTTAGGGATCAAAGAGAAAGAGATATAGGAGGGGGATGCTGCACAGGGGAAGACGGGGAACAAACCAGTACAGTTTAGTCATACGTGTCTTTGACTGTTCCATGTTTGCTTTTTAAATTGCTGAAATGTAATGAAGCAATGAAGTTACATAAAGCACAAGACACCGAGTAGTGGGCTTGAAGCTTTTTCAGTTTGTTACTACTTGAGCTCTCTGCAGTACCTGTCACAAAGGTAAGGGATTAGGCTGGTGTAAATCAGTGCTCTTCCATGAAGTGCAGCCACAGTGGGAAGCCAGGCTAAAGTCTCAGAGGGCTTCACAAGCTGAGAGTACAAAGCATCATTGGGATACAAAGCACACTGTCAGCATCCATGGGACAGGATGTTTGGAAAGGGCATGTAGAGGTTTTTTTTATCATGACTTGGACTCTCTTTCAAAGGAATCCCATTTAAACCAGAAACAGGGCTCTGCACACAGTCAGGTTCTCCAGAGCCAGCAGCTCACCTCTTCCCAGATTGGTACATCTGTGTTACAACCGGCTGGATGCCCCAGACCTCTGGGGTAACTGGGTTTCAAGTTTACAAGTATCACAAATGAGTTCATTTCCCCTCATTAACTTTCACAAGTAGTTGCTGTTCCTCTGAACTTTGTGTTTCTCTGCCCCCAAATCCCTTGGGAGCCGCTGGGGCTGAAAAAGCCCTTCTTGACAGAAGAGGTTTTGGACGGCTGCTCAAATGAGAAGAACGAAGGGGGCCTCATTAGACTGGACACAGCACTCACAGAACGGATGGGAAGCAGGATTAAATCAATGGAGAAACTTATAAAGCAGAAATCTGAGCAGCTTCATTTTTTTTTCAGATAATTATTTTCAGCAGGTTTCTTATTCAATACAAACCTCATCCAAAGTGGTATGACAAACTATTGAGCTCATGCTTCCAAATTCAGTTTATTCCTTTCTCTCTATCTCAGGCCTCTAATTTTCTTACTTCTCTCAGCAGCCCACTAATTTCTTGAATCAACCGCTGAGATCCCAGGCTCTCCTCACTGTCAGCTATTCCTCCAAACATGCAGCATGACAATCTTTTAGACCCCAGAAAGTCCCACACTAAACAACCAGTTTGAAAACCTTACTGCACCCACTGCATGCCAGAGGAACCTCTGGACTGTCCTACTGACACTTCTGCCATGCCTGAGGCTGCTTTCCTAAACCCCATCTCCCCATGTATTTTATTTCATTCTGGTGTTTCTCTCCCTCTCGTTCTGTCTCATATGATTTTCATACTGAAGGCTCACATGGACATTTTCTCAGATAGCAGAACAAACAATCCAAAGCAGTCGCACAGTGAGGGTGAGACTCTGCACAGGCATATTAAAACAGCATGTGCATTTTCCTCCAAAACCCAGCACTGAAGACATAATAGTATCAAAGGCTGAAACCAAAATACAAAGAGCATAATAAGGTTAGGCAAAAAGACTTTGACTCCTTCCCTGCACACAACATATACTGGGGAGTAGTGTTTGTTATTCATTGCAAAACTTCCTTTAATGACCCTTGGCTAGTAAAATTATTCAAAAATAAGGAAAACAAATAAACAAACAAAAAAACCCCAACCAAACCCACCATGTGGATATGCTCATTCTTAAGAGAGGGCAAGTTTCAGTGATGAAAAAGGTGGATAGCCCGTGAAGAGGTCTGGACTTGGGCCCCAGCTACCATGGAGGCTTTATATATGGTCTTCAGCAAACCACTTAGGGTGGGATTCAGTTGCTTAAACAACGGTGTTTAGTACCAGTTTGAGATGTCCTAAAGAATCCAACACATCTGTACAGGGCTGGTTGGTTGACACAAAATAGGACCTTGGGGTAACAGCTGGAGGCCAGGAAGGATTTAGACACCTGTGCTACTTTTTGAGTATCTCTTATAGATACCTCATACAGCCTTCAAAGCCTAGCAGCTTCTAAGCTAAAGTGCCCATTGCTCACCTGTCTTGAACCCTGCATCCAGGCTCTGCACTCCCTGGGCCAGGGTACTGCTTCCAGGCTGCGCTTTCACTGGAGAGCAGCTGGCAGGACTGTAAACACCCTACAAACCACAGCCCAAAGCGAGGGACTGCAGGCAGCAGCACTCCCTCTCCCCCAAGGGCAGTCCTGCTCACACAGTTTGCCCAGGGATCACACAAGGACTAGAGACACTCTACTGTCAGATTTGCATTGGTTTCCCAGTCTGTCCTGTACAATATCCATGGAGAGGTCCATGGGCCATTGATTTTGTCCATTGCATTAATCTCTCATGATAGAGAGAGCCAAAGAGCCTCCAGACTGCCCAACACACTCAACAAAGTTGGCACGTCTGTTCCTGGGTATCTTTACAGTGTTGGGCATATCCCCTCCCAAATTATCAAGCCCTCATTCCTGTAGTACTTTTCCAAACCCAGTAAGGCACAATTGTGTGGATGCCACAAGGCCACCAGCTGTCGTATCTTGGGCATCAGTGCCTTTGCTTCCCTACATGGCCAGGACCTGCTATCATTTCCTCCAGCCACAGGCTGGATGTTTGGCTGTGTGTGCTCCGAGCCTGCCTTACAGCACAATCACAGTTTGAAATTCATCGCCCAAGCCCAAACTGCTGGTGAGTCTGTCAGAGACAGAAAACTTTGGCAGCTGGGGTTGTTGGTGGCCAGAGGCCATTCCCAGTGAGTATAACACAGACAGGGCGTGGGCTCTCACAGTGATTTACTGTGCACTCAAGATATAAATCACAGTTTCTTCCTGACTACTTGTGGATGTAATCATGTAAGAAGGGGAATGAAGCATTTCCACTGAGTCTTCTTTTCTCCCAGTTTGCAAAAACATTTGTTTCCTCCATCTTACCGATGTCTGACATTTGTGCCTGTGCTGTTGAGAAATTGCAGCTGGGTTTCAGAATCCAGCCCAAGCCAGGGTGACTCCTGCACATCCCTCTATTTTTGTGCTTCTGCCTTACCATGAGATGCACGTGGATACCACATTCTTTTCTGAAAGCCTTGTAGGGGTAAAGAACATAGGCACAAGCACTCAGGACACCCACTTACAGCTACTTCTTCCCAGGTCTGATGCCACTACTGACCACACTTCAGCCTCAGGCTTGTGTCAGTCTGTGCATCCCTGTTTTAAGTGAGTGGAGGCTCTCCCAAACTAAGGGCTGTAAGAGGCACCCAAAGGCCAGACATCAAGTTTTTGACAGGGAAGAAGATGACTCAAATGTTCCTCATTTACTGCTTGTTTGTGAAAGTGAGCACAGATCTGCTGAGAGCATATCTAGCACTCACTGGCTGAGATGCCCCAAGCCACCAGCACCACGACAGGCACCTGGCTTCCTATTCTGCATCTAGCATTAGAAAACCTCCCCAGGTCATTGTGTAGGGGATGAGGAAACAGTTCCAGAGCCCCCAGGAGCAAGAAGACCATGGCTTGGGCTCCTCCAGCACAAGGAGGGCTATAAAGTAGAAATCTTCCATGCTGCCTTTTTTCTAGGACACCAGCAGATCAAAGTGGTCATTCCTTTGTCCTGCCTATGCCCTGTCAAGAGCTGCACAAGCAGCACAACTGCTGCCCTGCTACCCTGACTGCACTAGTACAGAATCCACTATTACACCAGCTGCCACCAGATCTCTGCTATCCAACAACAACCAGGATAATTGGCAACAGCAGAGTAAAATATCAAATCAACTGTGCTTTTGAGGGACTTCGTAAGAGGCCAACAAAAGCAAGGACATTCAAAGCTCTCAGCTAAGCATAGCAAGTGGTCTCGGTGGAGCGTCAGATGACAAGGAACAGATTTGCTGCACTACACAGTCATGTCAAAGGGCTGTGCCAGAGCTTTAGCTGACAGCAAGCCTGAATTTCTTTGCACTCACTGGCTTAAGCCAGACAGAGGCCTGCAGACTTGTGTTTCATATTGTGCCTATCTTCTTTCCTCAATTCATTGATCAAAGTCTGATAGCTCTCTTACGTATCTTGCTTTACTCCAGACTGGCCTCACCACTTTTGCCGAGGGGATGACTTTAGCATGGCTACTGGAGGAGTAAGGCATCTCTTATGATTAAGGGATGTACCACAGATCAAATTGCACCAATTAAGATAAAGATGCACTATTAAATGGTAGGTAGTCATGGTACAAACCCTTCATGTTAAACTGTGATGTCGTTCTTGCTTGGTTTGGAGCAAACTGTTTTCGAAGGCCTCTTTTAATATGGGGAATTTGATGAACACATGGTATTTCTTTCCGGCCACTTTGTGTACTTTCCCATGAGGATTGTCTATTCCATAACAAAAGTAGATTTATTGATAAAGCACCATGTTAACAATTTATAAAATCACTACTTGTTTTGGAAGACCATTCACAACAGCAGGTATTCCAGAGGAGCTCTTGTCAGAGTGTGGCTGTGTTTGCTATACACCAGTTTCACTTCCCCAGGAGAACTGAACCTATCCCATTCCTGATGAACCCAAAATGAGCTGCTAAAGGAAAACAGCCCAGTCTGTCTGTCCTGGGGTCTGTTTCCCTTTAATTTAATTGTTTTATAAGTACACTTTTATTTAGCTGAGAATATATATTTGACATACACAAAGAGTTAGAATTGAGCTCAGCTGAACAAAAAAAGTCCCTATTATACAAAACAAAAATGGCTTTACAGACTGTTTCTAGTTCAGGGCATGCCCAAAATGGACTTGTAGTAACTTAGCAAGTAGTATCTGCAGAGATGCTCCAGTGTCTGCACTACCATACAAATACTCATCCATACAGTAATTAGTGACATCTATAACTCAATAAATTGATGCACAGTAAGTTCCAATGGAATATGAAGAAGAATGTCTTTATTGTGCAGGTGACAGTGCATTGAAATAAACTGATCAGTGAGGTTGTGGAGTGTCCCTCACTGGAGCTATTCAAGAATCATTCGGACACAATCCTGTGCCATGTGCTCTGGAATGACTCTGCTTGAGCAGGGAGGCTGGACCAGATGACCCACTGTGGTCCCTTCCAACCTGACCCATTCTGTGATTCTGTGACAGCCAGTAAAAGAGGAAAGTTTTAACCTGATGTAAATGGAGATCACTAAACACAGAGATGGGGGAGGTAGCTTTGCTGATGGTGAGGAACCCAGTAATTTACCATGATTAGACTGTATCTCAATCTGCCCAAATTCTGTTTTTCCCTGGTCTAAGAGAGTGAGACATGTTTAAGTTGTATATTCCGGGTCTGTGGAGTCCTTGGGTGTTGCTAGCAGGTGTTGCACACCATTACACCAACTGACCAGAGAGATTGCTCTCACAACACAAACCCACTAACAACAGCAGGAAGATGTGGAACAGGACATTGCTTGCTTGAGCTACAGGATGTCACTGTGTTTGGAGAACTTCCACCAAATTGTTGAAGACATAACTAGAAAGCACATCTTTGCTTTTAATTCTTAATTAATAGGGGACCCAAATATTGGGGAGAGGGAGGAATGGGATGATTCCTGTGAAGAAGCACCCACAAAGCCTGATGAATTTTATAAGACTTCATTTGCACAAACAAAGCACTTGGTTTCATAAACCTGTCAAGGAGAAGTTCTGTATTGGACTTCGGTGAAATGTTGCAGAGTGCCACTGGGAGGTGTCGCTATATAGCAATAGTATCAGGCCAAAGAAATGGGCTGTGCTGAATAGAGCAGAAGGCACATGCAGTATTTCCAAGGGGACTTCAAAAAGGGGGTGCGGGATTAAGTAATTAACACTTGGATGCCTGACATTTTTGTCATTGGGTGCCATATATCCAGTGTTTTTAAAATTATCAACACTGGCCAGAGAGTTAAATGATACATGTTATTGACCTCCCTTTTAATCCGTCAGCATTTGGTAGTAATACAGTCTCACGTGCATGCACACACACAGAGCCCCCAAAGGCTTAAACATTAGCGTAATCTTTACCAGGCATCGATAGATTTGACACTAACGAGGCTTAACAACAAAACCAAACCCTATCCTACCGAGCCTTCAAGTCACGGAGAAAAGTGCTGAAAGAGCTAACTGCCGAGCTAAACACATCAAGCCTCACCCTGCTAGTTCCACTCGAACCCTCCTCTCTCTTACCGTCTCTCTCCTTCCCTCCGAGCACTTACTTGTATCTCCCTTATTAAACTGATCATGTATCTGATGCAAAAAAAAAGTTTGACTGAATATGCATTTTGCCCAGAGTCTTATTCATTTATTTATTTAATTTGGTGTTTCATTTTGGGGAGAAAAAAAATCGTGCCCAGTCTGCTTTTTTTTTTCCCCCTGCAGGGAGCAGACAAATAGAGCTATTTCTCCACAGCAGCAGAACCAAACAAATCAGAAAGGGTTTACAACAGAGTTTATCACCAAACCAATTAGGCAATATCGGTGTTGTCATGTTAAAAAAAAGGTGACGGAGACCCCCAGCAAAATTAAGCACAAGTGCTATCAGGTGCCTCTAAAGGCTGGCTGAATTTCAGGTGATATTACACGAAGACCATGAAGCTCTCTGGAGTGGGTGAGTGGCGTTTGCCGAAGGGCTGACACCCATCACTGACCGCAGCCCTGGAGGGGAGGCTCAGGGTCAGCACTGCGCTCGGCGTTGCTCAAGCTCCCTGCCCCTGCCCCGCTCCCCTCGCTGGCCCCTGGGGTGCTCTGGCTACTTCACGGATCCTCCACTTGGATAAGTCTCAAACAAAAAATAAAATAACAAAAATTAAATACTCGAGCAGGTTTGCCGCCTCGCAGAAGACGAGGAAAAACACTGAGAAGCCTGAGCACTCTGTAAATCAGGTTTGATAAGAAGTACATATTAATGGAAGTTTTACTGCATTCTTTGGCCGCGAGAATGGAAAAAAGGAAAGGGAGGAGGCATCTTTAAAACGAGGTGAGACACTGAAGCAGCACAACGAGCTTTGCAGAGCTCCGCAGACGTTTGAGAAAACCATCTTCACCCTTCCTGTGCCCGCTGCGCCCCGAGGCGGGGAGGGGCGGCTCTGGCTGCGGCTCCGCCTTTCGGCAAAGTGCTCTCCGTGCCCGGGAGGCTCTTCTGCCCCTGGTAGTACCCACCGAGTCCCGGTGCCGGGGGAGGAAGGGGCGAGGGGAAGCAGCCGGCACGCAGATGGCCCGGCCCGGGGCTCCGACCGCCTAATCCCCCCGCGACCCCGTCCCCGCCGGGAGTGGGGAGCAGTAATCCCCCCCTGCCGCCCTCCGTGCAGGAGTTAACGCTTTCCTGCCCCGGAGCAGCTCGGCTTTCTCACTTGGCTTCTGCTCCGGCTAAAGCGAAGACACGGGGAAATATTCCTGCCATGGCTGGGAGAGGAGGGACTAATAAACAGGAAAACCACGACTGGTAAAATTTGCTAGGAAGCAAAAGGGAAAAAACCCCCTCAGATGTGATTAAAACCAGGCCGTTCTAGGCCATCTGCTGGGGGGGGG
>JAWWEU010000001.1:103360923-103371168 GCA_035583155.1 Acropternis orthonyx | reverse complement strand
GTTGTTATTAAAACCAGGCATTTCTTGGCCATTTGCTACCCCCCCCCCCCCCCCCCCGCCAACATTTCCTGCCGCCCCAGCCCGGTCACCGGGACTTCCTTGGGCATCAGGCAGATCCCAGCGACAATGGAGACCTGCCCTCCCCTGGCCGGGACAAGGCGGGCAGAACCTGATCACACCTTGCACTGCTCAAAAGCCATGCCAGAAACGCAAACTGCAGCACAGAGAGACAACCAAACAGTGCCCCTCGGCAATACTTCCTTAGGCTTCCTGGGAATTGCCAGCTGCATGCTTCCAGCCTCTTGCATCCGGATGTGATGCTGTGCAGAACTGCAGAGGACAAAGTCATGTTCAGCTAAGGAGCAGTCCCTACCCCAAACCCACTGGCTGGTCAATGGCTCCATCATGTAATGGCACTTTTGAAGTTATCACTGTGCATCAGAGACACGTTCTCCAGCAGCATTCCTAATTTCATTTTCTGAGGTGTCCATTTCTTCTCTTAAAAGTATTTTTTAAATTTTAAAAAAAAAAGTCATAACTGCCTCCTTTGGTACACTACATATGGTAAGTGATAATGGTAACGGGGTTATGCAACATTTAACCTCACCCTCACCACCCCAAAAAAAAAAAAAACAAAAACAAACAAACAAACAAACAAAAAAAACCAAACACAAAAGGCGGGAAAAGAGATTTAGAGAGAGATTTCAAAGATTTGAAAATAACAACGGTGATGGTAAAAGGAGAAATTTTCTTCTCCGACTGGGGAACTAGAAAGACTGTGATTAATGCTCAAGCTCCCCTGGTCAGGTTACCCACCTCAGTGATTACATGAAGAGCTGAGCGATGCAGCTTGAGTTCAGAAGGGGAGCTGAAGCATAGCAGAGGCTCTTTGATGCATTAAGACAGCCCAAGTCAACAGCAGGTCTAGCTGTAAGGGAGGCAGCAGTCTTGGAGAACGTGACCTACATAGAGGCTTCAGCCTCCCAAGCAGCAGTGAGGGGAATCAGCAGCTTATACAGCCACGGATGTTTCCTAAAATACTTATAATTGAGATTCTTGCTGGCTGCTCCATCCCCTCCCTTTGTGTGTAAGTCCTGGCACCAAGAGGGAGCAGACAGAAAAACAGATCAAGCATTTCTACAGGGTTTTATTGAGGTGTGACTTATGAATGAGCATTTTCATTAATTAAAAAAAAAGGACAAAAAGGTAAATTAATCCACACATTTATTCAAATCCTGTGCTATGATCCCGAGTCTGTCACAAAGCAGTATTTCCCTCCCAAAGCCAGCAATTTTTCCATAAAAATAACCTCACAAATGGAAGGAAGAGGTGCTTTACATTTTATTTTCTCTAGGAAGTAATAATAATTTTTAAAGGGGTGACATACCTCCAGCCCTGTTTTTCCCTTAAAATGACCCCAAGCTGCACAGGAAAAATATTTGCTCTCAGTGCTTGAACAAACCTCAGTGAATTAAGTTTTTGTTGTTAATGGCAAGTCTGCTGTTTATCTGCAGAGAATCAAACCAGATGTGGAAAATAACTGAGGGTTTAGTGGCTCAGCAGCTCGCCCTTCAACTTCGGGTAGGAAGCCCACTGCCTCAACCTGGTCAAGGTTGCAAACAGCTTTATTAAAGCCTTGGAGATGTCGTGTTTGCCATGGCTATACGTGCACAGCTGGTTCCCAGTGGGGACTAGGGGGTGAGAAGTGGGAGCCTGTATGGGCTCCAGAGGCAGAGCTGAGTGCTTTGTCACCTCTGTGCCCTCCACAGGAGAAGTTCTACACAGTGCAGCCAGCTTTGAGCTTGTGACATTATTGAGGGCTAACTAAAATTTTAAAAATCTGTCATTTCTTTGCCATCCCAGAGAAAACCATGTATTCGACACAATAAGATCGGTTGTGACAAGCTTTTCTGCCGTCAGAAAATCCCCACAGACTGGAAAGATTCAGTACCTGGAGAGCATTAACATGGAAACACAGTGGTGAGATGGCCACCCCTGCCACCTTCCTCCCCAGGAGCTGAGCCCCTTGGCCAGGCCGATGTGGGGAGCGCGGTCTCTCGCTCAGGAATGGGGCAAACACCTGTACCCCCAGTAAGGTGCACAGCTCCCAACTGGCCCTGCACTGGCATTTCCAAATTTTAGCTGGAGATGTGTGCCAGAAAATGTTTGCTTTGTGGCTTTTACATTTGTGTTAAAACCTTTGCAGGAAGAAAAAAATAAAAAAATAAAACCCCACTTGTCACAATGTTTTCCGACCAAGCCTCTTAAAAGCTTTTAATTCCTTTTTTTGACCACAGAAGCAGGCAAAAGCTGCATTTTGGAAGTGTTCTCCTTATTTTGCATGTGAGCTTTTCATCCCATCCCAATGAATACACACAGCACTAACCACAGCCATCTGACAGAGCATATGAAGCAGAACAAGCAAGCAGTGCAAAAGCGTGAAGAGATGACCACGGGCAGTGTTTGTCAAGATGGGGCACACACATTCCTCTCTGAATTTCCATGTCATCATGATCTGCCTTGCTTCACTTTGCCAGGGACTCATATCCCCCTAAAACCAAACTCAAACCCTTTGAAGAAAGCATCTCAGAGTGGGGAAAGGTGGCTCTGCAGATCCATTAACTCTTCATTTCAGTAGCCCTGCTCCCTGCAGGAGATCTAATTGATGTACCGAACTCCATGCAAGTGGAAAGATGTTTGCAGGCACAGCCCAGGGCCTGCTGGGAAGGCACAAGGCTCTCCAATAGCTCCAACAGCTTATTTATATTTCTCACAACAGACACCTTTGAATGGGATGATTGACTGCAAATTTAGCAAAGGGCTCACCCATCTCCTGCTCTCTTCCTGTGGCTCTTTACCTATGAACAGGTAATACAGCTCTTCATTTGGGACAGCCAACATGTACTGGTGGTTTCAATCCACTGTTCCTTCATCCTTAGATAACTAGGCTTATACTAAAAAGATATAATTTCTTGAAAAAAATTGTATGTTTTGGACAAACATCCAAAATGCAGAAAATGGAGGGTAGTACTGCCATACAGTATCTCTGTGGCTGCTAAGTGGTTTTCACTGGAGTCAGCCTTGCCAGGCTTTCACGTGGCTTAGACAAGACGATGTACACCTTCTAGTGAGGGACCAATCCTATTGCATGCCCAGGGAGGCAAGGGCAGCAAAGGCACATTATGTCCCATCTGATATGGGCCGTACTGATGGTCCTGCGAAACTAAATAAACACCCTGTTGATCTAGTCATATTCATCAGAATATACAATTTGACAATTAAAAAAAAAAATAAAAAAAGGTGAGTTAAATGTTGCTGCAACATTGCAAGAAAAGTGCATGCAGCTGATATGTGGATTTGCATGGGGCTGTCTCTCTGCATATGGAAGAACTGCTGGCTTATAGAATCAGGTTGCCTTTGCAATGTCTTGCAGAGACCTCCTTCTCTCCCCTCCCTGGAGAAATCAGGATGTGAAGAAGCAAAGCTTTCTTCCTTCTTGATGTTTCCTAACTAGGCCAGATCACTTTGGAAGATGGCCAAAAGTTAATTTAATATTCACCGCTGACCTGTTTTATTCCTCTGAGGTTTCAGTAAAAAGTTGGGTGAAAGCCTTTTCCTCTGTTTGTCTGTTAGTGCGCCACTGTTGATGCCAATCCCTGAAACACAGTCTGCAGTGCACACATAAATGATTTATTCAGAGCTATTGCTACTTACTTACTTACTTTCTCCATCACCACACTCCTCCAGAAACTTGCTAGCTGCTGCTCAGGTAATATTCACTGGCAACCTCAGCAGCATCAGGAGAAAAAAAAATAAAAATAAAACGCTTCCTTTTTATTTTAACGCCCTTCTTTGTGTCTCTTCAGAGTCATGAAAGAGATTTGGAAAACAGGTAAGAAATACCACACTCCCAGCTCTCCTCCTGCTGACTGCATATCACCGTGCTGCTTAGAGGGGAGATTATGCAGCTGTGTAATCTGCAATGCAAAGCTGAATCCCTCCTGCTAACCATCAGTACCTGTCTGCAGTACAAAGGTGCTGTTCTGGCTACTGGAAGTAAGAAAGGATAAGGAGAGGAAACCACAGAGGCAGAAGAGACTTTTTTTTTTCCTATGATAGCACATGAAAATCCATGACAAAGTGCAGTAATGAGTGCAAATAAATTTGAAGTGAGCAAAAATGGTGATTTTTTTTTTACTTGCAGGTGGAAGGCATTGTGATTCAGTGTTGCTAGTCATAACATCTGCCCCTACAGAAGTAATTGTTAAACTGAATTAGGAATTTGCAAACATACTCACTTGCAAAAGTGTTCACATGCAGAATCACTAATTAATCTATGCAGCAGACTCTGCTGGACAGACAGATAGACATGCATAAGCTTATGACTATTAAGTCCACAAAAACCCTACTGACTTTGGAAATTGCCCTAAATATCAAGCATATGCTGTATGTCACTAATCCTCTTGGTTTCTCCGACAGTTGTGAGTGTTGAGCTCTTTCTCAGATTTGGCTATGGAGGAGAATATATTTCTGTGCTTGCTGCTACATGCTCAGATACCTAATTTAAGTTACTTGTTGTGACAGGGACATTGAATTTAAAGTAATGATTCTGGATTCATTCTTTCTTCAGTGGAGGGACAAACTGCTGTGCTGTTAACGTTGATGTCTCAGCCAGTAGTGGTCATTAAAGATCTTGATGATACATCTCACTAAACAACTACTGGTATTTTTCTTCAAATCAAACTGCCTTGGAAGAACACGACCTTTTAATTTTAATTGGAAAAACTAACTGCTCAGGTTCCTAAACTAAAACATTGTGTTTCCAGTGAGCCCCGGTACTATGTTAAATGCCTGCACTGCTACTCTTTCCTTGATGGCTTTTCAGACACAAAAGTTTTAGGCAGTGGATCATGCTGGATAAAAGCTGCAGCAGAAGGTGATGTGACATACATAATTTGATGCTTGCAAAACTGTATCAGAGGCAGGTTTCCAGATGGATTGGAGGTGCATGCTTAAGGGTCTGATGGATGCTTTACAGGATACAAATATGTATGCACACCTATGGATAAATTCCTCTCAAAGGACAGATATTCAGCTACCTGTGAATTCAGTGATGCTTAGGTGACACATCACAGCAGCTTTGAAAACACCTAAGAGGTAAGTATACCTCCATGGGACTAAACCCTATTGAAACCCCTCTGACAGGGTGAAATTCAGTTCCTCTAACAACAGTTGTCTAAAACTGAAGTGCCTACTCTAATCCAGTTGTCCAGACTCTGAATCAACAGAGAGACACAAGCACCTTTGGAGGGCAACTCCCATGGCTTACCTTGGACACTTCCATCATGGTGGAGTGAATACCCACCTGGAAGCATCCACAGCTCTGTCTTGACTCCAGAGCAAGTTCAGAGAACCCTAGACCAGATAACTCACTTTCAGGGATCTGCTATTAAACAAGGTCAGTTCCAGCCTTGACAATTAGCTGGAGGAGTCTTTTCTTCGTTTTCCTTGTTTCCTGTCAGAGAACCTTGTTGAGCAGGCTCTTAAATCCCCAAGTCCTCAGTTTAGGCTTCAGGTAGGGAAGTATCTGTTCTGACACCACTAGCACTGTTCCTCTCCCTCCTCCCAAATCCATTTTGCTCTTCAAAAGATGAATTCAAACAGAAACATTCAATAACAAGAAGTAGCCAGGCAGCACCTTTCTGTATCTACAGAAACTTTTAATTTTTTTTGGGGGGGGCCTCTTTCCTCACAGTAAATTAATAAATAAAATAAATGTGCAAGGCAACTTTTGCAGAATAATTGACACTGAAATCTAATGACTTGGGGTTTTTCCCATGTTATGATAAGGCTATTCTTGATTCTGCATGCCAGGCAACACTAACCAAACAGCTCCCTCTGATATCTGCATGAGCTCTGGTCCTTGCATGAGGGCAAACGCAGCCTCAGCAGCGAACTTGCTGCTGACACAGAGCTCAGCTCCCCTTTGATTTACAACCTCGTTATGCCGCTGAGATGCAAACATCCTGCAGCCCAGCGTTATTGAGTAACTCGTACAATCTGTCTCCTGTGATTTCCATCAAAAACACTTGGCCTAAAAGATTTTCATAGATCATAAATCCAAGGTTTTATCAGGATTTCTCAAGCGATGGTGAGCAAGATGTTTTCACCTATGGGGGCCCATTGAAAACTTCCGTCAGCAAAAGATGGCTTTTGAAAGGAATAAAGATTTTCTTGTGATTTCAAAATCAATACCATCACTTTGGAGGCACACTAAAGGGAATGTGTTTTGCTTCCACAGAAGAAATCTCTTACTAACAAAGACATTTTGCTTTGTTCCAAATCTTCTGTGGATGAGAAACAAGGTAAAAATGTCTTATGTCATCATTACCTAATGCTTAATTAAATAAACTTTTCCAGAAAGACAGCAATCTGTGCATTTTGGACCAAAAAAATGCAGACATTTCAACAAGTACAAAGCCAAAGCAAGAGATGGCAAACACACAGTAGCAGTGTTTTTTTTCTGTCTGTGGTGGAAGCATTTTCTTTCAAATATAAAACACTGAATTCACTTCTTAAGGTGAATAGTTCAACTGATAAAGGCACGTCAGATAAGAAAACAGGACAGAGAATCACGCATGCACACGTTAACTGCAAATCATCTCATGTAGTGTGACTTATTTATACTGTACATCAATAAAATAACAACTTTCAACCCACTTTGTGTCTTTTTGTGCAGGGAGAGAAAACGAGCACACCTAAATAGGCAAGGAATATTCAGGTTAAACGTACAAATTATTTATACCTTGTAGTTATTTTGGACCAAGAAGGGTTGGGGGAGGAAAGGGGAAGAAGCAGAATGTACTTCAAATAGCATTATTTATCATTTCCTGACTAAATATAGCATGTGTCTCAGGAAAAGATTGACTTGGGCTTCCCAGTCAGTAGCAGAGGGAATTAACCCATGATGGGTTTGGCATAAACTGGTAAATCCACCAATATGATCCACACCTGAAATTAAAGTCCAAGCTGAGCTGCTGGAACTGGATGTGAGGAGAAATGTTTCCCTTTTGATGACAAGTTTGCCGTGAAAAAAAAAACCGGCTTTTCCTTAAACCTGCTAACCTCTGAATGTGGTGGGATCTCTGTGGGATGGGGAGACAACCCACCTCCTCTTCAGTCATCAGCCAGCTGCAAGCAGGAAACCCACATCGACACCTGCCAAGGAAACTAGCCCTGGATGATGACTCAGTCAGTAAGTAGTGAGCCTCCAACTGCCATGAGACACAGACATGGAGCAGCATGACTTCCAGGAAAGAAACTAGCAGTTTCTGAGACTGTGAAACCCTGCGTTTGTGTAAATCCTGGATTTCCCCCTTTTTTTGGTGGTGTCTGACCTTTGCCTTGCCTGCCTCCTCAGTCTGAGTGAACATAGTTGGCAGGCAGTTCACAGGAAGGATTAAGCAGGAGCACTATTTCAGTATTATGTTCCAGCATTTCCCTCAAAAGCCGTGCAAATGAGCAAAATAATATGTTCCGTTAAGTGATGAAAATTCACATGAAAATTGAAATAGTGACCTCTTTGGAAAAGCAACAAATATTTCACCAAGCAAAAGCACACTTGCCTTTGCACTTCCAGCACCAGACTTATTTTACAGCCCTCAGAATTGACTCTGTCATTTATATTTTATCAGCTATAGCACGCTAGGGTACTATAAACATAATCCAAAAGAAGCTGACAGCTCAGGTTCTAGAAAGCAAAAAAGTCCTGCAAAACACCCACCAAACCAAAGCCCTGTTCCAAAGGGAGATAAAAAGCAATCATGGGGTCTCTTCCTAATAGCAGGAGGGGCAGGTTCCTCCCTCCTGCTGGAGACAGTACCCCTTTCCAAGGATTTAGGGATGGGTTACTGGAAAGGTCACAGTATGGGGATTGATGTCTCTGTGCTGAAAAGCGATCCAGGCAGACTTCTCAACTGCCTCAACCAAGGATACTTATCTCACTTTAATCCCAAATTTATTCCTGGTCCCAGAAATCACTGCTGTTATCCCACATATATTATTATGAGCTATAAACATCAAGCATGCTGAAATGAAAGCCTAAGGTTCCAGACAATGTTTTTTTCTGGTGCAGAAATTGCTCCCATGTTATCTGAAATAATTTGTACATTTGGTTTTCTTTCTTCTCCCCATTACCTCTTTGCCCATCAGCACCATCCGTGTTTGCATTGTCATAACTTGACAGGCACACAAGTAGCTAAAAAAGGTCTTGAGTATTTGTTTATAGTCTTCCTGTTGTTACGGTGTTACATTATCTGGTCTGCCTGCCTGGAATAAAAGGAGGGAAGGAAGGTTGAATACCTTGGCTAATCCCGAAGTGCTATCAAGCTTTTCCTCTAAATTACTAGTTCAAATGCTAAGTCAGCAGTGACCAACCATCCTTATGACTTGCTCCAGCTGCCTTGCAGAGCTCCTGAAATGCCGTTAACTCTCACAAAACACATCTACCTCAGCAGAAATCCTGTTGCAGTGTGACTTGCAGCCATAGCTCAGAGGCTGGGCACTGAACTAGCATTTGCTACTGCCTTGCTTCCAGATAAGACAAAAGCACCTGTGTAGGGCGCATGGGCGCTCAGAGAGCTTCCTCTTGAACTCTTACGTTACCAAGCGGTGCAGGGCAGTAGGAGCTGGTCTGCAGAGCCAAATGAGGCTGAGGACCTCATGTCCACAGGACTTGCAGTTTGGGGTCAAAACTTGAAAGGGGACCATGGGGAGCACCCTCCTGAACCAACCTCTGGCATCAAGGACATGGGTCAGGAAGGAGTATGGCATCTCCTTGTTCCCCTCGTGCAGTCCAGCCCACCACCTCCTCCCCACCAAGCACAGGGCATGTCTGGAGACTGCCAGAACATGCAGTCTCACTGCAGCCAAACACATCAAAGTCAGGCCATGTGTGTGGCTGGCAAGGGCAGGCAGGTCTCACCACCGCCACTGCAACTGCAGCTCTGCCTTGTCCACAGGAGCGAAGGCAACTGTCTCCTACCTATCTCCCAAATTTCACCTGGAAACACAGTCACATATACATGGATGCCACTGCTATCCAAAATTCACCATAAATAGCATGCAGGCTATGGCAGGTGTGGCAGGCTGTTTTGCCATAAATAGCAGGGAAAATGGGTCACGCTGTGGCTCACGCATGTATGCTCACACAGGGTTCTGTCCACTGAGCCTGAAGCTGCTCAAGTATTTTCAGTGGAGTAAACCAGAGATAGCATGAACCTAGGAGGCTTTACGCACACTGATTTCCTTCTGTTTGAAGTGAACTGCTCCAAAAGCCCTATCTTCACTATTCCTTTTGGAAATTATTGCACAGCACGTGAAAAATCAGGATGTTTTTCCCATTGAAGAGTTGCTGGTTACTCCTGTGAGTCATCTTCTCTTGCCTTGATCTTTACATGTTCTACAGGCGCAGACTATTGCATCTCCTCCTCGGCTGTGGCACTGCCAAGCAAGCCAGGTTTAATTCTTGCAGAGCACAACCAGCAGTCTAGCATCCTTCCAGCTCTGTTTCTGTTGCCCTTTACTGAACTCTAACCAAATTACCTCTGTTTTT
Organism: Acropternis orthonyx; assembly: GCA_035583155.1. NCBI lineage: Eukaryota > Metazoa > Chordata > Aves > Passeriformes > Rhinocryptidae > Acropternis > Acropternis orthonyx. The sequence continues at coordinate 103,361,555 of JAWWEU010000001.1, read as the reverse complement.
CTGGCAACCAACAGATCAGAACCAACCCTAAAGTTCCAGTTGCAAATCAAGTCTCATGAAGACAGGAATTACCTCCTTCCCTGGGTCTTGAAGTCTATCCATAATGTCTTATGTTTTAAAACTTCTTTGAAGCCAGTTGGTGAAGTGCTGCCCACCTTCCCACATGCTTCTTTAGTGCAACTGTGTTCCATTTCAAAACATCAAAACCATGTTTCATGTTTTTCTCTAAAGCTTAAACTTCTGTTTTAACAAGTCAAATCTCACTTGGTTATTTTCTGCACATTTTTCCAACCTGGCAAGGCCTGCCTGTCTCCCTGTTCAGTACTGCTAATGCTTCTCATTGCCTTTTCGAATACCTTCCAAGACAGTGTCACCTTCAAATTCCTTGAGTGATGTTTGAGAAAGGAGCCCTTCTAATAATAAGGAAGAAAAAAGAGAAGGGAAAGGGAAAGAGAGAAGGGAGAGAAGGGGAAGGGGAAAGGGAAGGGGCAGGGGCAGGGGCGGGCAGGGCAGGGGCAGGGGCGGGCAGGGCAGGGCAGGGGCAGGCAGGGCAGGGAGGGAAAGGAAAGGAAAGGAAAGGAAAGGAAAGGAAAGGAAAGGAAAGGAAAGGAAAGGAAAGGAAAGGAAAGGAA
>JAWWEU010000001.1:103332609-103360870 GCA_035583155.1 Acropternis orthonyx | reverse complement strand
GAAGGGGAAGGGGAAGGGAAAGGGAAAGGGAAAGGGAAAGGGAAAGGGAAAGGGAAAGGGAAAGGGAAAGGGAAAGGAAAGGAAGGGAAAGGAAAAAATACCAGATGCAATAAGCTAGCAAAGCAAGTTGCAGAGCCTGTCCGAAGTGGCAGACTTTGCCATCTGTGTGAGCACCAAGCAGATAGAGTAATGTGAACAGAAAAGGATTATTTTTTGCCTAGAGAAAGAAATTAAACAAAGATCTCAAAACAAATGGTAATGTCTCTGCTCTTCCCAATAGCAGGCATTATTAATTGATCTTTCAGGGAAATTAAGGCACGGAGATTTAAAGGGATTTGGCCAAGTCAGCATGGGAAAAAAATTTATGGAGAGATGTCCTGATTTTTGCTTTGTAAAAGTAAACCCACATTTAATATATAGATGCATATGGTTTGATTCTAGACTCTGGTATCAGTGTGCTTAAGAGTGTACTGCAGTTTGATGATTTTCAGCTAAATGTTCAGGAAAAAGAGTATCTCCATAACATTAGCCACAGAGAACCAACAATCAAACTCAGCTTGGTTTCAGAGACAAGATTGCACTTGCAATGTCTCATCTTATATCAGGTTATTTAATTTCTCTTTCTAATTGCTCTCTAGTTACACAATCCCCCTTCATGGTATTGAGTTCTTAGCAGGTGTTTAATTAACAAAACCAAAAATTACCATCTTTCTTCCTTCTCAGATTGCTAGTGAAATCACTTCATTGTCATATTTTCTAAAAATTATCTATTTCTGGTTGGCTGTGTCTGTGAGTAATGAAATGAATAACTGTAAAGAACATAAAGAAAAGCTACAGAAAAGAAATGAGTTTTGAATTCAATTAAAATAAACAAAATAACAAAAAAAAAAAAAAAAAAACCAAACCAACAAACCTCCAACATTTCTTTTCAGGTATGAAAGTAAAAGCAAATCATTTAGTTCTAGTTACTGGGGTTTGACTTAAGCTAATCTATCAAAATGAGTACAATGTATTTCAAAATAATGGAGCCAGTTGAAGAGAAAAAGATAAAATAGCAACAAAGAAAGGTGGACTTCATTCTCTCTGGACAAAATAATCAAGAAGAATGACAGCAAGAGATGATTAATATTCCAGATGGTAGCACAGTCTGTAATTAAAACACGATATGCCAAAAGATTACAGCCAAACAAGAAGCCTGCCCTCATCCACTTCTTAGTATTACTAATTGTACAGTTATTAGGCCAAACAGTGGCTTTTCCTCATTATATTAATTCCTTTATTTGCTGTGGAGCTTCTGTCTTAAAGCCCCAGACACCAGAAAACCACTTGATGCCACAAATAGCCAGGCAGAGGCAGAGAAGGGTCCTGGTGAGTGGTGGGGACAGAGATGCATGGTCAGAGGAAGAGTGTGGTGTTAACAGCCCCTCATGACTCTTCCATTCAAATCTCTTCCTCACAGCCACCAAGCCAGTGCTTGGCCAAAAATTAATTTCTTGGTCTTTCTCCTACTTACAGGGCTGTTTCTTCATACAGAGGAGGGTCATGGATGCCTGGTGTTTGAGGGGGATCACAGCCCAAGGTCTTGCAAGAAGATTCCTCCTGCAAAGAGTGTCTGGGTGCACAGCTAAGGGGCTTGCAGTGCCAAAAGAGCTTCTGTCAGAGGACAGCCTGCACCCCACTGTGCTGGTTATCTATTGCAGTGCTCCACTGTAGCACTGAACAGTGTCCCACCTTGCAGTCCTGGGGCACGCTCTCCCCTGAAACTGCACCAAAGTCCCCCATCCACTGCACAGCAATGTAAAGCTGAACAATCCACTCCACTATGGCAAGCCTCACCCTGCACAGATGAACCAGCTGGGACCTGCTCACTAAACATCCTTCCCACATCTCCACAGACGCACACTTAGGTTTTCATCAGGTGCCACATGCACAAGATGCAGGAGGTGGGGCAGTTTGTCCACGTGGATATCATGCATACTATTTGAATACACATTAAAAACATTTTCCCACTGGAACTTGGCATTTCTTAACTTCAAGCATATGCTGTACTTAATCTAAACAGAGTTAGAAGAGAATGTGAAGAATTGGATGTCTTTCAAAGTCCCAACAGCCTGGCTTTTCAAATCTCAGACTTCCCTTTGTCTGATTATTTGCGGGCCTAATGAAGTAATTGCAGAGGGACAGCCTGATTTCCTTGAATCAAACATCTACAGTCATCAATCTCCAGGAGTATACGCAGCTTGATAACTCAGTGACTCTGCAGCAGGGGGGCCCGTACGTGTTTTTCATATTAGGGAGCAGATGGAAGCTGTAATTCCCTCTAGAGTGGAGGGATGCCTTTCAGCAAACAGTAGCAGATGACATGCTCATTTCTGTAACTGTTTTCCACTTTTATCCAACAGATCAATGGGTTGTGGTGGAGAAGAAGCTGAAACAGTCAGACATGGTTGGACAAAATGCTGCAGAGGGGATGGGGAAATACATCTTATAACCTGTGAGTTCCTTTTTATCTGGTGCTCAGCATGGGGACTCACCACTCTGTGATGCCAACAAATCTGGTTAGGCCACTCAGGCAAAGAACTCTGCAAAGCTGCTTGGCTTTCAGAAACAGAGACCTCATTAGCACTGACAGCATCATGTTATTTCTCACAAAATATGCCATTTTTCACTAGGTGGGCTTTACAGGTGATCCAACCTTTCTGTAGAGAAGAGAGCGCAGCCACTGTGGTCTCTTTGGATGTTTGCCTGCATTTAGAAGGTCGAGAAGGTTTTTTTTCTTGAAGTCAGAGGTTTGGCAGTCCTGCCTGCAGTAGGGTTAAGCAGACTGTCAGCTCTCTGACTAAGGGAGGTAAGCTGTAAAATACAAACCCTGGTTACTACTTTAAAATGAAATTACCCAGGCTTGCTGTCTTTCAGCCCTCTTTCAGGCATGCCTGTTTGTTCTGCCAGCAAGGCAGCCACTTGGGAAAGTAAGGAGCACAGGGGACTTAGAGCATCCTCTGAGCTTGACAAGGAGACTCTCTCATGAAGAAAATGCTCAGGACTTTTTAATTCAGCCTTTGCAATGCAGTGCCTGCCAAAAATATTTCTCCACCCCTCTTTCCCTTACTCCTAGCAAGGAGAGACCAAAGCTTGCCCTTGGGAAAATAAATGGGTAAAAGTTAGAAGAACATGAACTAGCAAAGCGAGAATAACTGGAAGACTAAGAAAATAGAGAATAATGCGGCTTACAGTGGGACCTACACCACTGTACATATTTAAAAGGTATACACATTTCTCTTTCATGATGCTGACTTTATATGTTCCCAAATTCCAAGAGGCTGTTTAAAATCCCATCTACTGCATAACCTGGATATTTTCACAGTCTGAGTTTTCTGGAGTATTAATTTCAGTGCTCATGCGTGCCGACAGCCCATTTCTGAGCTATACAAGATCCCTCTGGCAAACTCTGCCACTGCTTCAGCTCTGACCTACATCTTCTCAGTTGCCTAATTCAAAGCTTCTCCTGTCTGAAGATTGGCCATCTGAGTGTAGATGCCAGTCTATACACTAAGGGGCAGAGAAGCTCTCTGTGACAGATCGAGCTGCTGTTCCCAGAGGTGAAAGGCCACCAGCTGTGAGAGCTGTCTTTCCTTCCTCTCTCCTAACTGACAGCCCTCAACAACCAGCCCCCTAATTCATGCTGCACCACGGGAACTAAATAAACAACTGCATTAGGCAATTACTGCAATAAATACTTTCTTTCTTCTCTTGCTTCCACTACCAATTTGTTGTTGGAGGCAAAAGACCACCTTGCTGGAGTGGCTTAATTTTTTTTAAGTGCAAAATAACCACCTCACTGACAGTTGGGTTATGGTACATGTTTAAAAATCCATTAAAATGAACATAAAGTCAGACAGGCTGTAATGTAATGCAAATTTGAGTCTTTGCTCTTAATTCTGCTGAGCTTTTGCCAAGCTCAGGCATCCTCTGTGGCAATCAAAAGATCCCCTCCCATGACGCCAAAGTATGTGTGGGTTTTTTATCCCATTTTTATCCTATTTTTATCCTCAAACATTTAAACTTTGAAATTGAGCTTGCCCAGTGTATTTAAGCACCCAGGAATTTGCTGCTGACGTCAGCCCAGCCTGCCCAGTGGTGAATGCAAGGAAAGGAAGCTCTGATGGCAGATGTGCTATTTAACTATGACCAGCTATATGCTGTCTATTTAGACAGAGATTTGCCTTGCATGCAGAGGTAGATCTTTTCCACAAATGGCATTATCTGATGATAAGGCCCAGACCTGATTTGCTTAGAGGAATTTCACTTGAAACTGGAAAATTAAATTCTCCTGGCAGTCAAAGGCAAAATAACTCAGTAAGCTGACAACACATTCAAAATTAACTCTGATTTTAGAGAGATATCTTTTGGCAAAGTTGATTTTCCTAGCAACCTGACTTTTTTAAAGCACACAGTTCACTGTTTATTGAGCAATAATAATTCCACAGGTCTGAAAATCCACTGAATGTTCTTGAAACAGCTGAAACATTCAGACGTGAGGAAAGTGTGAGGTGGTACCAATTTATTTAGCATGAAAACAGATTTGTATCAAAGTGGATGTCTACAGCTGCAAAGTCAAAAACATCTGCAAATTTACACTCATTTCTCTCCAGTCACGTTTGTGTGCATTATAGGCACATTAAAAATGGACTTTTGCATGCATTTTACCTATATTTAATATAGGTCCAATTTCTCAGTGTAAAAGTTTGTTCAGCTGTTTTCTCATATGTATTGAGATACATGTGCCACCAAGGGTTGACAGCCCTCTGTTTCACAACCCAATCATTTCTACACCTTCCACCCTGAGCTGCAGAGCATCAGCATGCTCTCTGCTTGGCGTCTTGAGGGAAGGGCATCCCCAAAATGTGGCACCTGAGCTCTGCAATGCAGCGTGCCTGAGAGGCATGACCCCAGTGTGGCACCATGAGCTGCCCACGGCAGTCTCAGCAGCTCCTGCTCCTGTCACCACAGCAAGGAGGGTCAACAAGAACAAAGAGACAGATGTTTAAAAACTCATGTCATACGGCCATGGATCTGTAGGATTGTCAGTCATAGCTGCAGTGTCTGCATGGCCCCTCTCCAAAGTACTGCCCTCTGCAAGTGGGTGGGTGAAGATGCAAGGCTTGTCTTTACCTCCTATTGCAATTTTCTCTCACTGTTTTCCACTGAGCTTGGTATATAATACACGCATATGTGGGAACACAGGCAAGTCATTCAAGGGGAAAAAGCAACCCCTGGAGCAGACAGAGTTTTAAAAGTTTCTGGTTTTGAAAGACACTGCAGCAAGAGCAGGTGCTTCCACTCACACAGACAGGAGCTAATTGTAGGATCCCTTCTGGCCTACAGGCTCTCTTTTTTATGGTTATGTCCACAAAGTCTTTGACTGTTCTCTATAGTTAGTGACCGCACACACAAAGAAGTCTTTCATTAGCAGTGCTCTATAGGAAGCCAGGGCACGGAGTAAATGACACCTTAATGTTCCCTTTCAAAGCTAGAGTGGTTTGACAATGACGCTTGTTAGCATACCGCTGTATGCTCCTCCTGCCCGCCTTCCTCCAGCTTGCAATTAAGCTTACAGACGCCTAAGATTTAGCTTGTCTCCAAAACTTTGGTAGTAATTGCTTATAAGTTACTTTGGGAAGATGCAAGGGAAGAGTTTTGTTTCAAGAGCATGGCTCCAACTCTGTGTTACAGCAAGCGCTGATTAACCCACCATGGCCAAGAGAGGTTCCTGCACCCGGTGCCTCCAGGGGCCAAGCCGTGGCTGTGCAGTGAGCAGGCAGGGAAACTCAGCAAGAATTCAGGGGTTCCGTTTATTGCAAAGAATTAACTTTATGTTTCTGGAAAGTCCAATGGGATTTTTAACGTCCAGCCTTACGTGTGATGCTGGCTTAAACCTGAGGCACAAGTCAGCTCTGGCTATAGATCTCTGTTCCCACCTGCAATATCAGCATGTGTGACTTTGTGGCCCAGTGGAGATGGTGTTATTCTCTCCTATTTAATTGGCTACTGCAGTTTGCTAATTCTGTTGAGAGGTTTTTGTGTCTTTGCTCATTAAATACAAAGCAAAGAGAGAAACACAAACAGCAACTGTCACAAAATCTCATTTTTTCCATTACCTCTGTGCACTAAACTGAAGTACATTACCGACAGTTGATGATGGAGAAGTTTACAGGCATTACAGCTAAAAGTATCAGTATGAAACTCAGCACTGCCCATTCGTGAAAGCAGGAGAGATTTCCCCGCATATGACCTGCTTCCCTCTAGAAAGTGATCTCTGTTTTACTCACATCAGTGAGGACAGAGTTGTGTTTCTGTAAGTCAGTCCTATTTTTATACAGAAGTCCTGTTTTTATAAGGCAGCACTGTACTTTTCAGAGACTTCATATCAAAATCCATCTTCCTGAGGGAGTAGAAGCAGTGGACTGCATGAAAAACAGCAGGCAAGAATAACAAAAACTACACTTGCTGAGTCATGTGCAAGGCATGTTTACAACTGCAGACCAAATATATCTCAATATTTTCATCGTTATTCAATTTGAGGCTCTGCTGATACTTTACAAAATGCTCTTAGTTTTGACAGCTTAGATTATTAAGGGGGATTTTATGTACCCAGCCTAGTTTGAATGATATGACTGCAAATGCTTGAACACAAAACAAAGGGGAAAAAATAAAACCAGAAAAAAGGAAAAAGCTCACAAGTGAATATTAAGTAAACATATTTCAGTGAATGCTAATTAAAGATACTTAGAACCATGGAAAAAGAAGCTAATTCTTTATCACTTCTTCCATGGATTTTAAGTTGTGTTCTATATAACTGAAATACAGGGTGATAGAAATGTGATATAAATATTTTAATTTTAGTTCTGGGGAAAAATGGTGGGGGGGTTGGGTTTGTTTTTTTCCAAGCTTGCAAAATTAGCATTCACAAAGCCAGACAGCCAGGTGTTTTGTCTGTAAGAGATAAGTATCTCATCTCTCTCGCAGCTTTGTTTGACAGATGAGCACTATCCCATCACTTTCAAGGCATATCAGCCAAACTGAGATCTTCCAGCTGCATCCTTTGGAGCAGATCAGTAAAATGGTGTGTGGGAAGTACACATTAGTAAGGTAGTTGTCTAAAGCACTGTTGGAGATACTTCTATTTGGAGAAAGCTAGATGCAAATATATGATACAGATCACCCTATAACTACAGTTACATGGCCTATTTTCTATATCAAAGTCGTCTTAGGAAACTTCCTTTCCTTTTGTCTTTCCCCATGTTCTCAGCAAGATACATTAAGGTTTCCTGACACCTTAGAAAGGCAATAGTCATCCAGATGACTAGCCTGCACTAGGAGTCAAAGGGCCAGAGAGTTTAAACAAGATGATTATTGGAGATAAACCCACAGAGGAGGGAGCAAGTGCTGAGGCTGTGCTGTGGTTGGCTATGCTTCTGGTGGGTCCTTCCAGGAAAGCCAGTGTTGTATCTGTCAGGCATTCAGCACTAGGTCCAGCCTCTAACCTGAGCTTTAGCACCACTAGCAGAAGCCACCTGCCACCACTCCTCATTTTCTTGCAAAAGTTTTAGTGTGTGCAGCTCTGTTCACAACCTGGTGAGTAGCTGGAAAATCTACCAAGTTTCAGTAGGCAACAACAGGAATGTTTCCCAAGTATTTGTACTCCAACACCGCTCTACAAACCACAGGAGACAGTACTATCAGAGTCCAGATGACGGAACGGTGAGTGATTTAACTCCATGAGAGATTGACTTTTGATTTCAGTAGTACCAGGTTTAACTGAGCTTCTGTCTTGACATAACCAGACCCGATTATATTCCTATAACTATCCAACTGGGTGTGTAACATTTGTCCTGTTGAAGATCCCCTGGCACCTCAGCCAGAGAAGGCATTAAGCTGTGGTTGTGTTCTCATTTGCAGAGGCTCAATGAGGGGGATGTTCCATTCCTCTGTCTCACCTTTCCTCACTGTCAGGATGTTCCTCAGACACCTTTTCCCACCTTATCTTTGCCCCACAAGCCTCACCTGAAATCTTTGTCTTAACACCTCTTGACACATCTGAATCATCATATTGCTGTCAGACCTTCTGGTCATTCAGAGTCCATCAGCTAGTGGCACATTCCTGTGAAGTGACACATCTTTCATGTATTGCTTTGACAACTTGGCACTGGGCAACTGAAGTCTATTTTTAAAAGTGCTAAAAATAATTGTTCTTTTTTGTTATGAAAATCAGGATTAAGTTGCACTTCTATGCTAGGAATGCGGAGGGCGTCCTGGGGGTAGCTGAAGATTCAGTCCTGCAAGGCTATTTTTAGAACATCCGAGACAAGTTCCATAAACATGTACTAGACAGAATTTTTTGCAAGTGAAAAGCAGTGCTTTTTAGCACACTTGATCCCTCTTTTTTTCCTGGGTTAATCTTCCTTTGCTGTTGGAACTTTCTCACAAGCGAATGAAGAACTGGTTGGTGGCAACAAGTTCTCCATCACCTCTCCACCTTTTTTCCTTTGGTCTTTGATGGTAAATACACCCCTCTTGCATTTTTCCAAAGATATTCCAGGTCTGGGTATCATGAACTCAGGGCTACTTTCTTTTGGAGTATTTCAAACTCTGGTCCCCTCCAGCAACATGGGGCAAAAGACGGAGACTGGATGCAGTGGAAGCGACCCTACTGCTCTACTAATAACCTGCCAAACAAGGGTAGCTGTGAAGCAGAGGACACCTGACAGATGCATTTGACAGGATGGTGGAACTTTCTTTTCAAGTTATCAGTGACTGCAAGAGTCAGTGACTGTCTCCTCCTCCTTCCCCACATCTGACTTGTCCTAAATACATGTCCCAGGAAAGAGCTGGAGCTGGCCACAAACATCTCTGCTCCTCAGGGACTGATGCTTCAAATCTCACTTTTTAGCAAGGTTGAATACAGAGCTGTACTATTTGCTCTTTCTTGAGGGGGATATTTTAAAATTATTTCCCAAGCAGCCAGCAGCAAAAGCAGTAGCAGATTCTGCTAGCCTCTGACAGAATGATTCCTGTAAAACAGCCAAGAGGCTTGTCTACAAAATATTACGGAACTGGAAGCACCCAGCAGTATGTGCATCTTGGAGAAGGACTGTTTTCCTAACAAGCTTTCACACAGCGGTGGTGTCAGTTCTCAGTGCCTTTGTATGCCCATGGATCTCCCTCAATAACTTTGGCTCCCTCACACTGCCATTCTCCCCCTCATGCTGCAGGCTCCAACAGGGCATCCTTGAATACCTCAGAACTTGATACACAGGGTAAAACGCCTTCATGCTATTTGCTGGTAATTTCCTTCCTAACACAAGCTGTTTGCCTGGCCAGCTGGGAGTTTTTCCCTCCAACACCTGCAGTGCAAATTTTCCTGCTGATTGCAGGGCACTGAATCACACATTTCTTAAGGGTGATTTCTGCTTTTGCAACTGCCCGAAGTCTTAGGAAGGCTGCTGGTTACATCTACAAAGGCAAGCCATCCAGTGCAGAAACTCCCTTCCCATGAAATATGAATGTTTTCCTTCTAAAGAGACCTACTAACATTAGGAGTGAAAGGTGAACCACCACTCCTAAGCAGAGACCTCATGGGTACATCTGTGAAGAAGTTGTTTTGAAAGTTGGTCATCACATCTGTAGTTCCAGGTTAAACAGATGATGACTGAAGCAATGGAAAAGAGTGGTCAGTAAATATAAACAGAGATAGCAGGATGAAAAGGAGGAACAGAGCTTAGAAATGTTCACTAAAAATTTAGTGGCAGTAGGAATTAGGAGCATGTGTAGGAATCAGCAGAGGCGGTGGAAGAGTTTGTTATGGATATTTTTACTTTTATTACTGACTTTTGTATGAATACAGCATCATGAAAAAATCTGGCCAGTTTTCACATTCCCATGGTGCCACGGGGGAGACCAGAGCTTTGATTGTGAGCACTCAACCAGCATTTCTGAAAGGCTCCTGCTCAAAATCTGAGATGCAAGTTGGAAGCTTTTTCATATAGCTGTGAGGTATTTTACAGAGTCTAGGGACATCAGAGCATGGGTTACTCTGCCTGGGCAAAAAAGCAGTTGTGTGATTCATGGAACAAGCCACTGAACTCTGTCTCTTCCTGTTTATTGATAAGGAACTCAATGACAGCAAGCTGTACAGCAGTACTTTTGGTGCATGTCAATAAAAAGATATGCAGGAGGGCTGTTCTTAATAACTCCATCATTTGCTCTTGCAGGTTTTTTGTCCACTAGTTAAACCCCTGATCCACAAATAATGCAAGGCTTGGGCTGGGTTTTCTTGTTAGTTTGTTTTTTTGTTTGTTTTCATGCACACCTTATTTTCACAGTGCTTTTTTTTCCCCCATTCAGCTCTCTCTAAGCTTTTCCTTTTAACACTTCTGCCTCAACTTTTGGCAACACCTGGATCACATATTTAATTTACTTTTTATCTCAGCAGCTTGTAAGCTTTAAACAACTGACACACTCCATCAAAGGAAGAGAAAAACCAAAACAAGAACCCTATTAACCTCTGTTACTCATATCAACTAATTAACTCTAACCCCTCCCCAATTATCTCCGGAGAGGGGAACTGCTTTTATAAGCTTCCTGCTCTTTTTGACCTCCCTCTTCGTGGCTGCTTACCTTGTTCCTGAGGAGCAAGGTGCTGACATGCCCCCATCTGTGGCTGCCCTTGCAGCCCAGAGGGCTCTGCAAACACTGGGCTGCTGTGAGATGCTGAGCTCTGCATCCCTGCTCTGCCACAGTCCCCTTCAGGTGCCTGGGGCAAGGGGGAGAGGCTGCTTTCCACTACAGCTCTTGGTCACACCTGGTTATTCAGTCCACGGTCAAGGGTGGTGACCCTTAGTTTCTGACCTTGGATTACATTTCAGGTTTTAAATGGGCTTCCTGACGGCTGATTATAGCTTGTTTGTTCAAAGTAAAAGGATTAAAAAGAGTAATTATAATTCTGCTAATTTATGTGATTCTTCATGCTAAACCATCCCTGAATGCATAGACATCTGTGAGCACACATGCCTGGGATGGTTTTTGTGTGCGTTTGTTTTAAACCTATGCCAGCAGTGAGGGAGAAAAAGATTGTTAACTGGCTGCTGTTAGTCCTCTCTGTGCCATATATATGTCAACATACATCATCGTTCTTCCCTTTTCATTAAGAACTGGCTAAAAGCAGCATGGTATTTCAGTATGCTAAAGCTCTTGCTTCTGAATTGTTGTTCAACAAGTAACTTGATGCAAAAGGTGAGAGCAACTGTGGCTACCCTGTCCAGCTCCACGTTGTTTTTTTTGTCATCTCTTTTATCAAATACAGTCAGTTACACATTTCCAAAGCACTCTATACTGAAGACATACATTGTGCATGTGGAAGTGAGTAACATGGGCTGATTGATTATATGCAGGTGAAGGGGGTCTCAGCAAGAGTCCAATAAAGCAGAAGGCAGCAAGCAGGGGAAACTCTGTTCCATGCTTGCAGAAGAGACAGATTATTAATAGCAGATCTGGGACTGTAACCATCCCAATCAACATCACACAAAACAAGTGGATCAATTCAGAGCTCAAAGTGAGAGGGAGGTACATGGCTCTCTAAGATCTTCTGGCCACCCTCTCTTAATTGTTTTGTGCCAAGGAAGGTGTCAGACCAGTCCTGGAAACTGAGTTCCTCTCTGCAGCTGGACGGGCCAGACAGCTAAAACTCAAGTCATGATCCATAGTTACATAGAGGGGCTTTGGACTCAGTCCTAACTTGATCCAAAAGTTGCTTGAGGGACTTCTCAACATACTTCATGACCTGGGCCAGGAGAGTTGTTTTGGATGGGGATTTAGCAAAGCTCCAGGTGTGCCAGCAACTGGACCAGGGTCTGTGGTCCCTCTCCAGTGAACACTTGTGGAGCACCTAAAGCTGCAGGACACAGGTGGGGAGGACCCACATGGCCATGCCCAAAGCACAAGATCTGGTCAACTTCATCCTAATAGTGTTAATCATAAAAATATCCAGTTCTCTAAAATATCCAGCTAGCACACTTTGAGAGCCAAACAAGTATTATACTGTTTTTTTCTCCTGAAAAATACTGCAGACAGGAACAGGCTTCTGGGCAGACTCTACAAAGCTCTACAGAGTTCACAAGGTTTCACTTTTGGTTTTGTTGCCTTCCCATTACCAGCTGAGCAGCAGTGCTGCAGAAACCTGCCTTGCCTTCCTCTCCATAGGCATGACTCAGGTTTATTTTATTCCAGGGTGCATGACACTCTCATATTACCACTTAAGCAACTAAGAAAATAAGAAGTGGATATAATGTGCAGGCATTATAGAAGTGGCCTGCATTACAGGGAGTCTAGCTTTGATGTGCCATCGAGGCTACAGCAAGTCTCTCCCCACTTCATCTGTGCTGGTGAATTTGAACGCTTTTCTTTTAAGGATGCAGAACTGATCCAAACCCAGGTGGTCCACCCGGCCCACATGAGAGCATTCCTTCAAAAGACAGCTGCCAGCCCACGCTCCTCCTTGTTTTCATTCTTTCTTGCCCGTGTTCCTCCTTTTCTGCCCCTGGGACAAGCCCGGTGGTGCTCAGCTGATGCTGTGGGAGGGAGCGGGGTGGCCACTGGGTGGTACCACCACGTAGGATAACCCCGACCCCGTGGTGCCCGCCCGCACAGGGCTCTGCACGCTGGTGGTGCTCCCATCCCCACGGTGGTGTCTCCCACAACGCGTGGGCTTTCCCACCTTGTGCCCACATAACGAGCGTCCCCATCTTTTGCTCCTCGCTCTGACTCCGTGTGAGAGTGCAGCAGCAGGAAAACTAAGGCAGCAGATTAGAAATTCTAAAAATTTTCAGCTCTCCCTCCCCATCCTCCTCTTTGGGAAGCTGCTTTCAATCACTTTATGTACTGAAAACAAACATGAAAGGAAAAACTCTCCTCTGCCTTCAGTTGTCAGAGCAAAAACTAGAATTCCCTGAGCTCTTTTCAGAAGTGCTAATATTCTCCCCTAGGCCTTCATTATATCGCACACAGATCTGCAGTCCTCTGCACACAGGCAGGAAGGGGAACAGCCTTAAAAAGTTAGGCTGCAGGATTTATTTATTTATTAAAAATAAAACGAAAAATTTGGCAGCACCACTGAACAGCAGATCAGAGTGCAATAACAGGGGAGGTTACGGTTCCAGCACTAATCCAACAGGGAATGTTGGGTCGGTGTGATGGGAGACCCGTGACCCTGCTCAGAGTGAATATGAGTGATGTGTCTGGGTCCTCTCCCTTCAGCCTGGCACCTGCATGTCTCAAAGCAACTAAATTATGTTTCTGTAGGTATCCAGTTCTCGTTCCCTTGTTCCCAGCACAGATCTCAAACTTGTCCTGCTGCAACTGAAAAAAACAGTGTGTTCCCTGCTCCTTGTGTAGGATGCCAGATGCATAGATTTCCTTTCTGTTCTCCCTGCAAAGCACTTTGATTTTGTCAATGGCACTTCTACTTCCAGGCTTAGGAATACTGTTTGAAATTTAAAACTGAAATTTGTTCAAAGGGAACAAGGTCTTTAAAAAAAAAAAATTCATTTGGGAGCCATTTGTGATTGAGGAAACCCTCCTTTGGTAGTGAGGTACCCAAAACACAGGGTAATTCAACCCAAACACCAACTGAGGACCAGACAATGGGATGAGCAACCAGTGGTTGAAATTTCTCACTCTTTCTCATCTCCTGTCACCCACTTATGAGCCCCTGTATTGTTTTTTAGCATATTACAATCGTGGGTATTGACTAAAAGCAAGACTGCACTGGCAGCACCCTCACTACTGGAATAACTCCAGCACAGAAATGACATTCATAACACACTGCCAGTAGCCATTGACATCAGCCCCCTCAATTTCTAGATCACAGTTTACAGCATATAGAGAATTTTTGTCTCTCACTTTATTCACACTGTCTAAAGAAGAGAATGAAAAGGAAAAAAAAAGGTCTGAAACATTACTGTATTCAGCCCTTTAAAAAGCCTCCACTGTGGAGCACCAATCTAGCTGGGTTTCTCAAACACCCTGGGAAGACATTAACGCTATCGTACCATTGCAGGCATACAACGCTTTTGGAAATGAAGGTTCATTTGGATTTCACTTGCTAGCCCAGAGCATCTTTTGGCTGTCTGCAAAGTTATATGTGTTAGATGAGTCTAAAATGTCAGTGTCAACCAACACTACAGCACAGAACAGAGACAGGAATATGCAAATTGCCAGCCTGATTTGAGCCAAACTTTGCAAACCAGACACACCATAAGACAGATACCTATGCTCATAGCAAGGCACTTGCATCAGGGCAATAGTTGATTTTTCAAAGCACAGAGCATCTTTCACCTGCTTCTGAGCCCTGTGGTTAAAAATGAGAACAGCTGTTTTAATGGGCTATATAAATGCTAGGATATCAAACTAGAAACCTATGTTTAGGATGAACCTTCCAATCTAAGAAGCTGAAAGTATTTTTAGTGTTGTGACTCTTGAATCAGTTGGTTGTGTCAGTGCTGGAAAACACTGGTCAGTTCTGAGTCTGCCCAGCTGCCATCTCAAAGGTCTGAGCCATTTGTCCACTGTCTGGGGTGCAGGATTTGAGTGGTTTAGCATGTACTGCCATCAGTTCTTCTAAAACTCCTAACAAATTAGAAAGGGTTAGGATAAACAAACTACTTCGAAAAGTGGTATTTTGTGTATCGCTTGCTGCAGAGCATCTAATAAGAGAGCCAAGTTTGTGTTCACCTGGCTCACTGGAGTAATCCTGAGAAAATAATGTAAAGATACAGCCATGCCATTCATATGGAACCCGTAGTTCAGCCAGAAGTATAACAGTGCATTCCTCAGTCTGTTTTCCAAGGCCAAAGAATTTTTAACCATCATTCCAGCACTGAATGCATGCCGTGCAACACATGTAATACACCCCCACAGCCCCTTCCCTTTTCTTTTTGCTGGAGACAAAAATCACTCTGAAGCTGAATAAATAACAAACTGTATCATTTTCTGATGCATGTGATGCCCATAATATTAACCCTCCATCCTGAGAATATGTTCAAGACCTAGGGCATCAATAAAATAACCTGGGTTTTTTGTAAGACTACTCTTTGGCATGATTACCTACCTAGAGAATTTCCCTCAAATGATTGTAATGTACTGATTATGATTTTCTTGCTCTTCTGTTAGATCAATTCTGGTTGACAGTTCCTCTCAGCTAGTCTCTTCAGAGTTGATTAAGTTTGCTATTTCAGCTGAGATACAGCAGAGGTAAGGCTCACAAGGAGAAGAAATTTCTTTTCGTAGATGAAGGCTGACTCCGGCCTGAGGCAAAGTGGATGTTCTCCAAAGGTGACACTCTTTTGCAGAGATGAAATGGTCCCAATCCTTCTACTGAACTTGTAGAGCCCTGGCAAGGCATAGGGGCTGCCACTTCAGAAAACAATGGGCAAACAGGGAAGGAATTTCCAAAGAAGGGAGTGAGAATCATCTTCTCCTACTGGTGAAGCTGATACTTTCAGCCCTCCAGGCTCCACAGGGGTAGCAGATCTGCAGATCTCCCCATCTCAACTCTTCACCCAGCTTTGGCCCTATTTTTGCCAGAAGCCTTTACTTTTGAAGCAGCAAAAACCATTTTGGCTTTGCTGCTGCGTAGCTTGAAACAGCAATGTTAATTAGTCCCACAGACCACATTTAGAAAAAATGGACAAGCTTTCAGCACTCAAGTGCTTCTTATTTGATTAAGCTATTTTCTGCACATTCAAATAACAGAATACACTTTAAAATAGGCAACAAATCCAATTAACTGACAGGATCTAAAAGGACAGGGCGAAGAAGGGGAGATAAGGTAAAGTAATAAACTGCAAAACTGAAAAAAGTCTTGCATAAAATGAGATGGATTTTGGGGGGTACTCAGTGTGAAAGGAGTGACACAGCCAACAGGAATGGTTTCTCTACATGTTATGAACTGCTCAGTAAAAAACCCTACTGGATATCTGTTTAACAGGTACCAGTGGCAAAGTATGTCTGTCCCAGTGGGTTCCCCACTAGCCAGTATTCAAAATTAGAGGCCTCTACATCATCAACGGTGGAAGAAGATGAAGCTGGATCTCAGAGTCAGTCGGCTCATACAAACCACCTGATGTACTATCACATCCCTGCTGTGAGATGTGGGCAGCATTGCTGAGGACCTGCTGAAAGGAAGCTGTATAAATGATGCTTCAAATGCTGTTTTTGCAAGGTCAGCAGCATAGGGCAAGCCAGGGTGCAGCATGCACAGATGCCCTTACTGGAAGGAAAAAACAACTCACATTTTTATTGCACGTAGTACACAGCTTGCTGCCCAGTGGAAAGTTCAAAAGTCAAGATGTGACTGACGCCCTTCAAGGATGCCACAAAGGAAAAGAGGCCATGCTCCTGACCATGGTACCACAGGCCCAGCAAGAAGGTTTTATTTTCCTGAGGTTGAGGGTAAGATAACTATGATGTATGCAGCTGGCAAGGCTGTCCGAGAATTTCCCCAAGGCAGAGTCTGAGCTTACAGATTCCACTGGGCAAGATAAACAGATGTACCAAGCACATACTGATATCTCCATGAATGTACTAACCATGCTATACTATATGTACTAACATGTTATACCATGTCAAGGAACAATCCCACCAAGGTTTATTGCATGGATGCAATGACCTAGATACTTGCCAGCAATTCAGTAGAATGCAGAGCCTTATTCTGCTAAAGTTACCAGGAGGATGCCACAGCCCTATGAAATCACCAGGTGTCAGGTATAATAAATGAGACCAGCTCTTTATCATTAGATATAACCTTGGTAGGACAAGAGAAGAGGCACAATGAAAGGGGACAGACTCAGGAGAAATACTAAAGAAATAATCTCAGTGCATCTTCTTCATGTTCTCCTTTTGCCAAAATTTCCTTCACCCTTCAGCGTCTTCCTTCTCCTTCCCACTGCCAGCCACAAGCAGGGATGAAATAATCAGGTTTATCAGATGAACATTATTGCCAAGAACATCTGTTTGGAAGTGTACCTTTTCATTAAGGCTAATTGACTGTTTCTAGGACTGAGTGCTTTTTAAAAGGAAGATGTGAATTTGACACTAAAACTGAAATTAAAATAATTCATCTTTTGTTGTCTCCTAGCACAACAGGAAAACAGCAGGGTCAACAACTGTCTTTATGCTGAAAAATTATTGTTTCCTGTTCTCTCCTTTGCTTTTTACTTTCCATGTACCTGATAACTCTGCTCAGGGTCTGCTGAAGACAGAAGATTACTCATCTGAAAGTTGCGACCCTTAATTAATGCTAATAGACAGCCAGGCAGATCCCATCATAATTAGTCTGGCTCTCTTAAAGTACTGAAGAAAATAGACTGCTCCACATACAGGCTGCTGTAACAATGGATTGACAAGGAAACTGCAAAACTACTTGAATGGAGCATAGGGCTGAATCCTGCTCCATTTCTATTTCTGTCACTCTAGTGATGCTACCACGATATACAGTGGTATAAGCCCCGTAATTCAGTGATGAGACTGCTTTGGTTAAGATGCTGATTTAGTTAGATATGCTCATATTCTGCAGGGGATTCAGAACACCAGGAAAAAGGCCATTCAGCATCCCAAGAGGGCTAGCACATTCAGAATTCAGAAAGATTAAACCCAGAAGTGATAGACAGCTCCAATGAGTATTTTTAAATGGCAGCTTGCCACGCAAATGATGAAGTGTGGATTTTATTAACTAACTTTTAGTTAATTTACTGTCCAGTGGGATTCAACAATCAAGAGACTGAGCTTTTCATGTGACTTGAAATACAGCAACGGCAAAGCCTAGGTAAGCATATTCCCAACATGTCTTTCAACAGTGTGAAATAGCTTGAGGAAAAAAAAAAATAAAGCAGACTTTCTAAGTTGTGTCAACCTTTGATGTTGTTCCTGAATCCTCCTTAAATACGGTGGCTTAAATTCTCACTCCCATGGCAGCAAGAGGTAGGTTCTTCATGGACTCCTGGGCTCCCATTCCACTTGGAGTGGAATTCCAGTTTGCTACCCCATTCTTCCTGATTTTCTTGATTGCTCAGTCTGCCTCTATCCTCCCTTTTTAGCTCACACATTGGTGCAAATCACTTCCAAATTAAAAATTAAAGACACTGAATCAATACAAATCTCAGAACTAACAATTTGTGTCCAAGTATCATTGTTCATTCCTCTGCCTTGTTTCTAATCCTCTCTGCTCTTGCTTTTGTGGTTATTGCTTCTCCCATGTGGGGGATCATTTATGTCAAAGGTGATGGATTACTATTAGGAATGGTACACAGGCTCTGTTGGGAAGAGATGAAGAACTAGTAACCTGTAAACAAATGCCCAAATGCAATGCAGGACTGAGGAGACAGCTGAGGTTTTCCTGGCCTGCTGGCAGAATTTCAGTCTCAAAGGAAGAAATGCTGCAGTTGTCTCATTCTCAACCCTGCAGTAAAGATCAGCTTCCAGGTAATATGGCAATGAAGGGGTGTCTCTCACTGGTCAAAGACAAACCTCCCACTTTTCCTACCAGAAGAACACAAGCATTGCTTCAGCATTTGGAGGACCTAAGATCATAGAATCATAGAATAACCTGGGTTGGAAGGGACCTGAAAGAGCACGTACTTCCAAGCCCCCTGCCATGGTCAGAGACACCTTTCACTAGATCAGGTTGCTCAGTGCTCCATCCAGCCTGGTGGTAAACACTTCCAGGCATGGGGCATCCACAGCTTCTCTGGGCGACCTGTTCCAGTGCCTCAATCACCCTCATGGTAAAAGAATTCTTTCCTAATATCTAATCTAAACCTGCTTTCTTTCAGTTTCTAGGTTCAGTTCTTGGTTTGGGCAGATCTTTTCCTAATCCCTTATGGCAAGCCACAAGGCACAACTGAAGACTCTTACTTGAACTACAGATCAGAACAGAACACACAGAAGGACTTAATCTAGAGAGAAAAGGGAAAGTTTCTAAGTTCTTTGTCAAGCCCAGACATCACACAGAATCACAGAATCTGCTGAGTTGGAAGGAACTCACAAGGATTGTCCAGTCCAGCTCCTGGCCCTACACTGGACCATCGCCAAGAGTCACACCAAGTGCCTGCGAGCATTGTCCAAATGCTTCTTGAACTCTGTCAGGCTTGGTGATGTGACCACTTACCTGGGGAGCCTGTTCCAGTGCCCAACCACTCTCTGGGTGAAGAACCTTTTTCTAATATCCAACCCAAACCTCCTCTGACACAATTTCAGGCCATTCCTTCAGGTCCTGTCACTGCTCACCACAGAGAAGAGATCAGTGCCTGCCCCTCCTTTTTGCTCATGAGGAAGACCTGCAGTGAGGTCTCTGCTCAGTCTCCCATTCTCCAGGCTGAACAAACCAAGTGCCCTCAGCCGCTCCTCATACGGCTTCCCCTCAAGGCCCTTCACCATCTTCACTGCCCTCCTTTGGATGCTCTTGAATAGCTTAATACATTTCTTATATTGTGGTGCCCCAAAACTGCACACAATATTCAAGGTGAGGCCACCACAGTGCAGAGCAGAGCCGGACAATCCCCTCCCTCAAGTAGCTGGGGATGCTGTGCCTGATGCCCCACAGGACACGGATGGCCCTCCTTGCTGCCAGGGCACTGCTGACTTGTATTCAACTTGCTGTCAACAAGGACCCCCAGGACTCTTTCCAAGGCACTGCCTTCCAGCATCTCATTCCCCAGTCTGTACAAACATCTGGGGTTGCCCCATCCCAGGTGCAGAATTCGTCACTTCCCCTTGTTGAACTTCCTGTGGTTGGTGATTGCCCAGCCCTCTGATTTATTGAAGTCTCTCTGCAGGGCCTCCCTGCCTTTGAGGGAGTCAACAGCTCCTCCCAGTTTTGTGTCATCTCCTGAGGCAGTTTGACTTCTATTAAGCACTTTAGAATGAATTAATCCTTTCTATTCTATAGTATCTATCTGTCTGTCTGTCTATCTATCTATCTATCTATCTATCTATCTATCTATCTATCTATCTATCTATCAGTATATATAGTATATGTCTTAAAGAAAAGACATAAATATATATGAGAAACATGTTCTTAAAAAAGAGTCAGCAATCCCACAATAATAAGCTGATCCAAACTTCTAAATTTTTTATTAGCATGAGTGGGGAGAAATATTTTTTTTAAGAAATGAAAGTCACAAAGGGTGTGCCTGTCTCATTTTTCTTCCGCTCCAGTTATATACAATGCACAGCATGTGGTGATTATCTGACAGTGAGATTCTTCAAGTTCTGTACACCACAATGGTGAGTTTGAAGGATACAAACGGCATGGCCTCAATTCATACTTGTTTTACTAATGCCTTATGTCTGTTTTTACAGCCTATTTGAGAATTCCTTGCTCTACAGTGGTGACATAGTTTTAATTTACAGCAGCCAGATTCCTAGAAACATTGCTCCCAAGCAACCAGCATTTTGACCTCTGCACTTTTGGATGCTTATAACCTCTTATAAATTAAAAAAAAACCAAAACCCCCAACAAAACCACAACAAACACAACAAAACCAAAGAAAAACCAAAACCAAACCCACAAACCACCCCAACAAAACAACTAACCTGCAAGAATTATCATCTGCAGAAGGGAAAACTTAAGCAATGTTTGTGGCTACTCTCTCTGCTCTTTACTCCCAACACACCTACAAGAGATGCTGTCCCCTCTGTGTGCATCTACCGTATTGTTATAGCTCACATAAAGACTATGGTTTGGAAGCAAATCCACCTGTCATTTTCACTTGTCAGATTTTGGGTCACATCACAGAGGGCAAGATTTTGAAATATGCTCAATCCAGCCTGGCCGTAATCACTTCCAGGGATGGGGCATATTTTCTACCTTGAAATTAATTTGGAAAATGCATCCCAAGAGTGCACTCAGTGTTCTCCAACCATGAATGGACATGCAGCTCTCTGGTACCAAACTAGAGCTAGTCCACAATAAAATCCCAGAGTGTATATGGTGATAACTCAATTCTCAGCACCAACTGGTCCTCTCCTTTTGAAGTGTACTACTTGACAATGTAGTCACAGGCTCTGAAACTAGTTTCTAATTTTTCCTATGTCTTCCTTGGGAAGGGTCTGCTGTGCTACTGCTGGGCAAGCAAACCCCTTGCTGCATCTGCAGGTCCAGAGTGCAAAGCCATTGGCATTTGGAAAGACTGGCCCTTTCCCTCCACCTTCCCTCACATTCCTTTCCTGGAGAATCTGCCTTTCAAATACAGAATCACAGAATATACTGATTTGGGAGGGATCCATCAGGATCATGGAGTCCAACTCCTGGCCCTGCATGGGACACCTGAGAGCATTGTCCAAATGGTTCTTGAACTCAGACAGATTTGGTGCTGTGACAACTTTCCTGGGGAGCCTGTCCAAGTGCTCAACCACCCTCTGGGTGATATCCAACCAAAACTTCACCTGACACAGCTTCGTGCCATAATATCATAGTCCTTAGGTATGACTTAATGGAAAAACAGCTTCCTGAGTCTCCATTCTTGGAGATATTCAAAAGTCACCTGGACACAGTCTTGGCAACTGGCTCTAGGTGTCCCTTCTTGAGCAGGAAGGATGGGACAAGATGACTTCCAGAAGTCCCTTCTAACCTCAACCATTCTGTGGTCCCATGACAGCCATTCTTTCCAAGCATACCATAAAATCTGAAATGTATAGCTCAAACAGAATCAGAGGAACATGTCACCAAGGTCCCCATGGAAAAAGTTTGAGAGTTCCCAGAGCTGGCAGAGTAACCCACCATAACCATCACAAAGGGATGCTGCTAATCCTAGGAGAAACACTACAGCTGAAAACATTTGTCCTAGAGTGGAACGTCTCCCAAGTCAGTGAAATGCAGTTTCCACAGAGACATGGTGCCCAGGGATCTCTCCAGCAGAAAATCAAGTATTGCAGCCACTGGCAAAGAGGGGTGACTGCCTGCCTAGAGCTGGGTAGAAGCCACCACCAGCTCATGCTTCAGCTGCTGCGCTGCCCTGGGGAAAGCCACGAGGGATGGTCGTGCTGATCTTCCCTCCTGCTAACGCTGCCGAGAGCGTGGCAGGAAACAGCCCTGTAAAAGTATATGCACAGCAGGGTACTGAGGGGAAAATGCAGATTAATTATATCACAGACAAAAAAATAAAGAATGGTGAGCTGTTTGTTCAGGATCAGCATTTTTGAGGAAGGGAAAACAAAACAGTTTTGCTTATGGTTCAGAAGAACAAAATATAAAATCTGTTCAAGGTTTGAGGCTAAATATCTTCTAAATTCACAACAGAATTTTTACAGAGGTCAAATAATTTTTTTAGAGACAAAAAGAAAATGCGGGCTTAAACCTTACAGAAACCCCATGACTTTTGACTAGTTACAGTAACAAGTGCAGTATCGCTCAGCCAGCTCTTTTTGTCAGAACTGATCATAAAAAGCATTTCAGATGGCCCCTCTGCAGCTTTACCAAGCCTTTGACAGAAGCTGCCTTTGTGAACTGCATAGCCCATAGGACAGCACTGCTGCCTTCCATATCAGTCACACACTAAAACATGGACATCACAAAACAGAAAGCTCCAAATGTCTAAAAAGCAATATAGTGTCAGTAAAGGTCCTTTAAATATATGGACAGGCAGCAGAAATGGTATCTAAAATGTTATGAATAACAGAAATAGAGAAATAAATCACATCTTCCCAGATGTACTTTCAAGACAATGACTTTTACTGTCAACCATAAAGTTTTGGTTGAGTTTATTGGATACAGTCAGGAATCTTCAGATGGATTTCTAAGTGTGTCATGATATAGCCAAGGCCTTCAGAGTGTTTTATTTACTAATTAAATGGATGCTGGTAGGCTGAATGCCAGTCTGTGGCATTACACAATTACATTAAAAGATCTGGATGATGTAGAACTTTCATCACCCATTTGGGGTTTTAACAGGCTATTTCGCTTTCTTTACTAGTATTGGCTTATTACAGTAGGTGCTGTCATTAGTGTTCAGTCAGCCAGAGCTGAATTTGCAGCCAGTTCAACGCGAGCATGTGCTGTTGTGTATTAATTAGGGAAGTGCTGAGTGTACCGTGTGACCCGTTTTCCTCAGCGCTGCAATTAACAGCTTCACAAAAGTGTCTTCTGAGGACCTGAACACAAGTTAACCTTCTGGGGGGGAAAACAGTAAAAGAAACAATCAGCAAAACATTTCAAATGGGATTTGAGATAATGCTGCCTAAATCTAAAAGGTCTCACATCTGTGCGGTTGCTTTTAGGACACTGGCAAAGTACCATGTCTTTGTTTCTGGAATAAAAATTCCAGTGGAGTACATTGCCCTTCATGTTTGCATCTTTCTTTCTACATTTTGGAAGCCACAAAATCTGACCCAGCATGTCTGCATGCCTTATTATAGCATGACATCACCCTCCTGCCTATAATTTGGAAGAGAAAACTTGTCATTCCCAGTCAGATACCCACTGCACACACATTTGCTTCGTCAATTGTTCGAAGACCTACCGAGAGCCAACTGTCTGAAGTTTCTCCAGAAGAAACTGTTTTCCCACTGTGTTTGTGCAATATTGCAAATGCCTTGGCTACTTTGGTTGGAGTGGGAGACAAGAGTCTTCAGATGACATGCAGTGATATGCTTATCTCCTGTCTCAGTACAAGGCAGACTCAGTGAGTTTGCCATCCACTTTCCCCCTATGCTGAGTGTGTCCTGTGTCTGGTACAGACCCAGCTGATTGGAGACTTGCAGGCTTGGGGACTCCAGCTACACTGAGTTTGGTTGGAAACAAACCTTCAAACAACTAGATTTCTTTTAATGAGCTCGTCTATGAAACTGGCTTTTAAAAGCAATTTTCTATCAATGATGAGGGAAGATGGTGAGGATCAACTCAGGTAAGCATTACAATTTGGAGTCTGTCCAAATGAGATCAAACATTTTGAAGTTCTCCTCTTGTTGAAGTTTCTATCAGCTCTTGAAATTTCTGGCAGTTGCTTATTGCCTTCTGGCACTCTCTTCTTCAGCTGCAAGCACACAATATCCTTGGGGGTTTCATGGGAATTGCCTCTTTCTAGTATACTCCCAGCATTACTATCTTTTACCCAAATGAGAAATACTGTGTGATGAACTTCTCCCTCAGTTCCCGCTGACATCACTGAGCAATGATTGGACACAAAACCAATGCTTAAATCCAAAAGTTAAATAATCTAGCTCAAGATTTCTGTAACAGTTTAGTGCAAATTAGGTTGGCTCCCGATTTTATAACGGCTGGCTCAATTCCTAGATTTTACAGACACCTGTAAGCTGCCATTAGCCACATCTTTGGATTTTACTTCTAATACAATGGCATTATTCCAAAAAAAATTCTCCAGCAGGTAACACAGATGGGCAATCACCACCTACCAACCAAATCAGTGTGAATAGTGTGTGTGATAACAGTTAGAATGATGATTCGCTGTGTTTATCTGACATGATATTCCACCTGACATATCAATTTAGTTCATCTGACACTTGGCTAACATTTCCTGCACAAGAACTGTTACAGCAGGGATACTTAAATGACAGCAAACCCTGTCCAGATCCAGGTGGCAAGTGAATGTTGCAGAATTATAGAATAGTTTGGGTTGGAAAAGACCTTTAAATGTCACACAGTCCAAACCACTGCCCAGAGAGGGGGGTCACCCAGACATTGTAGAGGTAACCCAATGTTCCTCAAATTCTTGCAAAAAACTCTCATTTCTCAGGGCTTTCATGGTCTCTGAGAAGTAACTTCAGTCAGTCCCCGCAACCCCAGACATGAAAGTGGCATGAGCATGGGCAGAATTAGAACCAGCGTGCTGCTTCTCAGCCCAAGCAAAATGAAACAGAGGACTTAAAAAGTCAGCTGTCTTGGAATTGCACAGATATGGAGCAGCCTGAGTGAATAGCCACCCAGTGAAATCTGGGTCCCCTATTCCTTGATAAGACCTTAATGATGTCTAATGATATACAGGAACACAAGAACTGATAGTCCACCTCTGTAAAACTCTTCTTCAATCTCAAATTGCTTTACAGATGTTCATTAAGACTCACTCCCCTCCTCTGATACTGGCTGCATGCCCATTTTGCTGATGCCCTATTGGAACTGCTTGCTGGGGAATGGTGAGTCAGAGGAAGAATCACAGAATCATAGAATATTAAGGGGTTGGACCTTAGAGATCATTTAGTCCCAACCCTCTCCTCCCCCATCCCCTCATCATAGGCAGGAACACCTCCCACAAAAGAATACTGATTTTGAATTACTCAAGTCACTGTGTGATATTCCTTTCCCTAGAAAACCTTTAAACTTGAGCCATACAGAGGACAGAAAAATAAATGATCAGTCTTATTATTACTTTTAGACATAGCTCACAAGAAAATCAACAGGAAAAAATCCTGACATGCCTTTCTCTCTTTCTACCCACCCTGGAAGCCACCAGCAACATCATACTGAACTTAATGAAAACAATACTCTTTGCATTATCAATTATTACTGTCAAAATTGTGGTGTTGTCATTAGTTACAGCAGTTTTTTGTGGTGTTCAGACAAGTGCCTGAGAAGAGGGACTTTTGCAGATCAGTGTGTTCAAGACCAAGACATTGATACTCTACGGTCTCTTACATAGTCCAAGTGTTACTAAAAAAACCCAGATAATGACCAAATAATAAATTATCTAGATCAGAAGAAAAGCTATGACTGGGGAACAGCTTCCCTATGAACACTGTATTGTGTCTGGCCAGGAGACTAAGTTGACCTTGGGGCTGCTTGGTAATCTGAGCCCCTTGTTGTGACCAGCCTGAAGTTGATGCCACCAGGTCTTCTGCAAAGGTGCAAGATGATGTCTGTTCTCTTGCATTTGCTTTGATTGTCTATAGCAATAACATTCATTCCCCTGCAGGCAAATGTTCATAGATCCGTTCAAGGCGTATGTCTTCAAGGTAGTTTGTTAGTAGCCTGCATTTCCATAAACTGCAGCAAACATGCTGACAAAGACATCAAATAAGAAAGATCTTGAATGTTCAAGCAATGACTACTGCCACACATGAACTTCTTCAACATGATTTATCCATACTTCCTCTTCTATGGGTTCTCTTGTTATCCCTCTCTCCTTAATACATTTCCCTTTCCTTTTGAAGAAATACTTTATTAGCTTAACTTCTAGAGATTTGGGATACTCATAGTTATTGCAGACCAGGAATTTTGGATGCTGAGCCCTACACTATAATGATCCTTTAGAAGAATAAAGCTGAAGTCAGTCTGCCAAGCCTTCTGTCCAGCTCACCACTACCACAGCAGTATTCCCACTAATAAATTAAGTAATGATTCCTATAATTCACTGAGGAATTGTTTCACAGAGACTCAAAAAAGGTGTCTAAATGTAGCATTTTAAGTATATAATATATCCTGTAAATTTTAGGATTTACCAACCAGTAACCCATCTAGGTGTCAAAAGGTTTGAATACTGCATTCCCTGGTTTGGGCTGTAAGGGTTTCAAAAAGAGACCTTTTCTCGGGATGAAAAATCTCTGGTAGTTAGATTTAAATTTTTTGAAGCAATGTACCTGAATACAAAAATGAGCTTGAATTCCCAACTGGTATCTCAACTCAAGCTACCAGAAATAAGATCATCAGTGCAGTAAAGCAAGGACATGTGCTGGCTGAAGGGCACATTTCCAAGGACGTTAGCAGAGCCAGCATTCAAATGGAATGGTCTTTACTCTCACAGCAACCACAGTTTTTCTCTTTTGAAGCAAGGAAGTTATTACCCTAAATGTTCTGCTTACAAAAACATTCTTCTAAACTCATCCAAGGACCACCAAAACCAACAGAAAGATTCTTCTATTGGGTAATTGGTTTTCTTATATCTAGGGTTTTTCAAATATGCATTGATTTGTTTATGAAAGACAGCACTCCCAGATTTGTGGGGATAATTTTCAGTTAGCAATCTATAATAAATAACAAAGGAAAAAGAATCTTCTTCATCACCCACCATTCTCTTATTTTAAACAAAATCTTGCCTGTGCATTGTGGTTAAAATACTATTCATCTGTGGATGGGGATGCCCCATTTTGCAGAATAACTTGTCTCAGTGACAACAGCTGTGACAAAAAGTTTAAATGTTCCAGGATGAAGGCACTTACATCAATGCACTTCTGTTTAAAATGACAAAAAATATTTTCTGTCATTGCTCTTGTTCTTTCACTCTCATCTGGCTGCTAATTTGGGCTTCCCAGCAGGCCTTCAACAGAGAAAGCCAAAACAAGGCTGTAGTTCCTCAGCCATTGGATGTTGTTAAGAGCCCTGTTGAAGTCACTGAAACTGTGACAATTTACACCAACTAAAGATCTGCAGGACTCAAAATGCAGTCAGTTGTTGTCCCTCCTTTCCCTTTACCATGCAAACCAAATCCTATATAGCTTGTAGAGTAACTCACTCAATACTCCTGGGAAGAGGAGAGAACAGAAAGGGAGTTCCCTTGATTAAACATTTGCTATCTGAGGCTTGGATAGAAACCCACAAAACGGAGCACTCAGAATGCACCACATGGAAATGATGATGGAAAAGCTCAGTGAATAAATATGCCAGCAAAGCCTGTCTCTAAAGAACATATTATTGTAGGTTTTCTTTTTTTTAAAAAAAAGAATTTGGTTCTTCCTTTTTTTCTTCTTTTTAATAAACATTTTCTTAATCTTCTGCATTCTGCCTTTTCCCTTCTTTCCATAAATTTTTCCTCTCCCTCTATAGCCCCATATGTTCAAAGGGGAGATAGCACATTAGCAACCAGGCCAAGCACAACTGAAGAAGTCCGCAGGCACACAGAGGGACGGACAGGACAAATGCCTCATTTTGTCCTTGTGATTCATCTGGTTAGCATCGAAATGGAGCTGACGTGCTATACAAAAGTCCCTCTCACATAAGGGCAGGTTCTAAAGTCACCAACCAGTACAGCAACTACAGTGCACTCAGTCATCTGTGGGCAGAGCAGCTGAGCTGCCTGTGCTGCTCCAGCGTGGATCCCATGAGAAATGCAGGGTAGAGACAGCACTGTGCAAACACAGCTTCCTGTCTGCAGGGTAGTGCCAGCCTCAAACCAGCTGCTGCCTAGTCACCAGTGGGACTCAGAGTAATTCCCAAAACCCTGGAAAAGTTCTGAGGGGAGGGGGAAGGAGGGAAGGAGGGAAG
>JAWWEU010000001.1:103236305-103320103 GCA_035583155.1 Acropternis orthonyx | reverse complement strand
TTCCTTCCTTCCTTCCTTCCTTCCTTCCTTCCCTCCTTCCTTCCTTCCTTCCTTCCTTCCTCCCTCCCTCCCTCTTCCCACCTCTCCCGTTCTCTTCCCAAAATTAGGCATAACTCTTGTGTAAAAGATACATACATAGGCCATTACCATATAATCACTCATTGATCCTTACCTATGGAGGCTTTCCAAAAGTTCCTTTCACAGCGAGAGCACACAGTGTTGTGATCGAAGATGAGAAACCACAAAATCAATCTTATTTATGGGAATAACTTCTCCTTTTTGTTTAGAATAAGAAGAGGTTTTAATGTATAGCTATGTTGTAGAACTACATAAAATATGCATATGTGGTACCGAGGTACAGACAGACACTCAGCACAGACCAAAGCACTGTCATTTTCTGGTTGACTGAAATTATGACTGTACACAAGCACCTAGTGCATTGTGTAGGCATGATGATATTTTTACATGGAAGGCTACACAGCTATATGGAGAAAAGCTATATAATGTCTGTTCTTATTACATAGTAGCTGTAAAGTTCATTTGCACTGAATTAATTAAGTTGTTCCTGTTACAGATTCATGCCAGCAGGAGTTATGATTGATTAAAAGTAGTTCCAGACATGATCTCCTTGAACATGTGTCAGAGGTCTGCAGCTGAGTGCCCATGTAAATTAGAGTAGTACAATTTGCCTTTCATTAGCCATCAGGTCTTGGTTTGAAATGCCCGTGAGGAAACTATGACCTACTCTGTGATCTGTAGCAAACACACTTTACTCCCATAGGCCTAGTTCAGGGCAGTGTTCAGCAGAAGCCTGGTTGTGAGACTTGTCTCAGCAGAACTACTCATGAACTTAAAGCTGTGCTCCTGCACATACTTGCTGAACCCAGAGCTAATAGTGGATTGGCCTGAGAAACCAAATATGTGCTCCATGATCACTTTGGAACAGCCTAAGGCTTTTTTCACATTTCTAACATGGGCAAAAAGAAAAATGATGGACATTTTCAGAGGACTAAAATCCAGAGTATCTTCATTCATGATGTACAACATGTCTTCCAGATTTCCAGCAACGGCCAAGCTAACTGCTTGTGCACTAAGGACCTTGGAGAGTCACAGTTCTGGCAGCAGCACCATGGTGGAAACCACACAAAGACTGTGGACATAAGCTTTCAGATCATGAACTGGGTGTGGGAGGACCCAAACCAAAAAGGAAACTTCAGAGCCCTTTGGAGACCTGGTTGAAGGGCTGGGTCTGACAGGAAGGCTCTTTCCATAGTGACAATGAAGATGCAAGTGGAGCCAGCTGGCTTGGGAGTCTGGAAAACATAAGGTCCATTTCCTTGGGGAAGAGTATTCAGTGGGGATTTCCTTGAGCTGAGGACCCCAAAAGCCCCATTCAGTCCTCACTTTGATGTCATCTTTCAGGCAGTTTTCTAAGTCACTGGGGAGGTAAGCTGGCAGGAAGCCTGCAAGGTTTCTGAGGAAACCTGGCTGGCAGGAAAGTTTTGAAACTGCCTGACAGGTAAGGTCATGTTGGAGCTTGGGGTGATTGACAGGAAACCAGCTGAAAGGAGCATGTTTCCATATAATGTTTTACATCTGAAAAAATCAGCATATTCTAAGATACAATCATTCTTCTGGAAAATTTCCATAACCTCTACTTAAGGGCTATCATCTGCCACAGTCTTGCTTAGAGCCTTATAGAATTGGAACACTGTTTGCTTGCTGCAGAAAGTCCTAATTGGAGTAATTTCTACAGCAGATTGTTTCTCCGAGCAAGCTTCATTTGGCCACGGAAAATGATACAGTATTTAGCTGCACCACAGTAGAGTCATGCTTTGTCAGATCAGAAATATGATAAAAGGAAAATATTCCCATAACACAGAATACTCTCTCTTGAAAACAAAATCTGTGGGATACGTGGGTTACACATGGTATCCAACAGCTATCAAATAACTGAGTGGCAGCAGACCTGAGACTCTGCTTTGCTTACCTAGACTTTCCTTTTCATTCCATAAAATTTTGCATGAGGAACTCACCCTACCAGGTTGTAGTGGTTAAAAAACACCATTAGAAAGAAATCTGCCATCCAAATTTTAATAGGGTTTCAGCCACTTCAAAGCTGTTCATTTCTAACAGTTTTAATCCTTTTCAGCCACTAGCTGTCTCCCTGCCAAAGTCAAGTCAATTAGTTAAGAAGTCATTAGAAAAGCCCTCAGATATGAAAGCCATGCCTTGAAGTCCAGCTCTTTTGCAACATCTCTCAAAAAATAGGGCTGCTAATTTGGCATGGTTTCAGCCCCTTGGCCTACCTGAAACACAACTATAAAATCAGCCTGACTCATCTGCTTTGTCTGGCTGCATCCTCAGCCACTGGAAGAGGTTTTCTCCCAGAAAGCAGACAAGCAAGTACCAGCACAGCAGCAGCCACAGCTTTCGTGCTGGCAACTGACTAATGAACCCGTTGCTTCAGCAGATCTGCTGCAACAAAGTCGTGCCAAATTTTTAACATCTTCAGTGTTGGTGTTGTGCACCAGCCTTGCGCAAAAGCCTTGGTGAGCGATGGCAAGTTCAGTCCTAGTCAATTCTTCATGCCATGAGTCAGCCCTCACCCCAGGGCCAAACGATGTGTGTTGGTTCATGACTGTTCTCAATGTGGGGTCCAGAGATTTCCCTGCCAAGAGAAATATTTGGCTTGTTTATGACTGGAGCTCTGAATGCAAACACTTATACCTACAGCGTGGGTGAAGAGCAGAGCTGTGCCCAGGGGCAAAGCATGGATTGAACCAACCTGACAGCACTGAAACACCCAGTGAAATTTATTTTCATTTTTGGCCCAACTTCTCCAGTGAGCTTATCTTTTGTTGCCATGCAAGTTGTAACTCATGCCAAGACTCAAAATTTTCTCACTTCTAGGCTTGTTCTGAACAGAGCCAGGCATCCTGACAGCAGCAACGCCTGGCCTGGGGGTGCCACCATGTGAGCTGTGCTCCCTGGTTATCCCATGGCCGTGGCTGCCAGCCCTGGCTGTACCAAGGACAGCTGGCACCCACCGTCACTGCCACACTCAAGGCGGCCAAACAGCAGGGGACCCCTTCCTCTGCAGGCGTGAATTGTAGCATTTGTTCCTGACATATCCCATCCTCTCACTGAGCCACACCTCGGCAAACAGCAGAAAGGGATGCAAAATAAATCCTGTCTGCAACATGCAGCCCTACATGATACAGAGATGGCACATTGGGAACTGTCTACCAGGTCCTTTTACAAAATCCATATACATCCTAAGGCAGGCTGTCGTCAAACTTGGCATTGCAAAACTGAAACTGGCAGAGACCAAGGCAAGTAGGATGTGCCTGCTGCAAGTATTTCCTCACACATCTCCGCATTTTGCATTGCAGCACAGTAGCAAACAGTTTTATCAAGCAACCAAAAATCACTCAAATTACACATATTTACCCCTACAGTAAGTCAGAATGGGCGTTGATTCACTCATCGCTCCAGAGAAACTGGATGGAGTGACTAATGTGGAAATGATCATAATTTTCCCTGCCCTTAATTTTGAAACTGAATTCAAAAACATACAATCTGATGATGGCAAAACATGGGTTGTAAATATTTTGATATGGCAGCATGAAAAAGGAGGCTGAGTGTTAAAAGACATCCTAGCAAGAAGCAGGAAGAGATGCTCTTACTGTACTTGCAATTTTCATGTGGGCTGTGCTATGTCAGAAAGATGTTGTCAAAATAGAAGAAATTTGGTAAATAGCAAAATGAGCCAGTGACAGGCTTAAGTGAAAAGACCAGGAGAAATACCATTTCTGCTGCAGAAATTGTGTAAAGATAAATCTTCAAATTGCGAGTGCTGTAATGTGTGAGTGAAAAATAGGCTGCATCACAAGAAGCAGACACAAAATTGTTCTCTACAGCCTTACTTCGCAGTTTGAGACATACAAGGGCCAATGAAGGGAAGCAAACAGTTGCTTCTAATGGAAAACACAGAGGAGAAACGGGAGTTGATGCAAATAATGTGCCACCTGCCACCATGCCATGGTATGGGCAAAGGTCTCCTGCTCAGTGGGGTATGGGACAGCTCTGGCTGCTCAATATGGGTCTGACCTGGGGGGACAGGGACAGCACAGCCAGAGGGCACCATCGTCCCTAATCTCCTGGGTGAGGAAAAACTGGGAAGATGCAGGGAGAAGGGGCAGAGGGGGCTGTCAGTTGCCTCTTGTCTGCTCTCTTAATCAAGATACCAGCTACTCCAATGTGGCAACTGTGGCCATTCTGCCAGGAGTGATAAATCAGGGAGAGGAGAGCAGGCACCCTCACCTACCCATGCCACCAGCCCCTAGCCAGCCCCTCCATACCTGTAACAGTACATGACCCTGCCAGCACCCCACTAGCCATGTTTTGGCTCCCCTCCCTTGTCTTGTGCCACAACAGCAACCCACAGGGGATGGCTTTGGAGGGAGGTGGGGCCCCTCATGGAAGTGGTGTGCAGAAGAACATGGGGGCACCTGGTCTCTGGGACTGTGACACAGCACTTTAGGACAGGAAACATGCTGCACAGCGGGGCAACCATGGGGGATGGAGAGGAGGCAGAAAGGATGGAGCTTGCACCTGCTTTTGGCAGCTCAATCACCAACTGTACAGCAAAGATCCATCTTCCAGGTCTTGAAGGTCCACTACTAGGCTCTGGGAAGACCTAAAACCCTCCTCCCTCCCCGAAATAGCCAGATGATGGTATGGGCAGATTTGGAAGAGGCAGTTGGAAAATGCCCTGCATGTGGTTGTAGAAGTACTCAGCATCATGTGTGCAGTGGATGTTTTCCAGGACTTCCTGGATGTCCAGAAATGCTCGGGGACAGCTGTTCATGATGAGCAGTTTGCTCCAAGGGCCCAGACAGTGTGCAGCAACCCCAGTCCCAGACCACAGCACTGTGGTACTAGCTGATACCAGACTAATGAACATATACAGCAGTGTAACACCATGGTGATAATGTGAAATCATCAGCCCTGTACCCTGGCTCTGGATTATTGCATTGCTGTGAAGGTATCTTGGGAGATGGCATAAGATTCCTGTCTTTCAGATTACTCTGTTATTCCAAGCAAGGCTGAGAAACAGCTATGGACAGCATGTGACTGGGATGCCAGGTTTGCAGAGCTCTTCAAAGACTTCACAGTGTCATCCTGACCTGTGGAGAGCCTGATGTTTCAATGCCAACTTCATTAAGTGCACCTCTGTTTCAAATAAGCCCCCAAACAATCTATTTTGTGTATGTTTTAATTTAAGGGAAAAACATCTGGCTGCTAATGATGCTGTTGTCATTGGCAGCATAATTAAGACTTTTGTTTACATAAACTAAAAATAATGGTGAGCAGTACTCAACAACCTGGAATCTTCATGCTGTATGTATAGGAGTCATGATTTTTCTAACGAGTTGGCTGTTTGAAATGTGTTTATATGTCTATAAAGAGAGCTAAGCAGCATATATTGATGTTAATTGCAGAGGTGGCAAGTTATTCTACTCTGTTATTACATTGTCCCCTTCCACATAATCCTAATTCATAAGCGATCCATTTTAAACAGACCTGCCTTCATGGGGAAAAGCTCACTGTGGTCTGCAACTGACTCTGAGATGGAGCTCATCCAAGTGTGATGCTTGCTTGTGGTTTGTGTTGCAACCTCAGAGTGGCTCTGACATCCTGGGAGTTAAGTGGATGGGACTTTAAACCTCTTATCTGCTCTGTGGAAAATTCCATTTGGAATGCCACCCACTTCTGGGAAGGGTCACACTCAGCTCTTTATCCAGTCCTCAGAGAAGGAAGGGAAAAGGTTGGGGAGGTCTAGGGTTTCTACAGATGCCGTCACTGCCTGTGAAAGCAACACAGACAAGGGGCTCAGCTCAAGCTCAGTTCCAGGTTCTCTACAAAACAGTCTCCTGACATTGCAGCAACACCATGGCAGCAAGAAGTCAGTTGACATCTACAGGTCTTGAGAAGAGAGTGGACGGTGACAACCGGGGCAATGTGTGTACATTTCTGGACCCACAGACAGACCAGACAGACTCGCCCAGGGGAGGGACAGTTTGCTCCTGGACAACTGCCCCTGTGGTGGTGAGTCAGAGGAAGGGCATGAGCACACCCAAAAATCCACGCAAACTCTATGCCCATCAGAGAGTCAGTTTGCAACGGGGAGTGGCAAATGGTCCAGCAGATAGGAATGACAGTACTACAAGTGTCTGAATTACGCTGCCGGAAAACCTGGGATTGGACAGCACTGTAGGTTCTGCATTTCATCTGCATTCTGAAGGGCTGCAACATGCATGATCCATATTTCCACATTGAAAGCTGGAAGTCTAACTTTGTCACATAACTGCACAAGTTGGAGCATACAGACATTTGTCAAATATCACAGGATTTCCAACCTGCAAGTGCTGGGCTCACAAGGCTTTTGGTCCATTCAAGAAAAGGGATTTTTAGTTCATTTGTAGGTAGCTACAGTAGGAACTCCTGAAGTAGAAGAATGATTCTCAGAGGGAGAAAAAAAAAGGATAAAAGAAAAATATGTCAAGAAGCCACAATAGAAAGTGAAGGTTTCCACTGCTGATGACATAGGAAACTAAGACTTCCTGCTTCTTGATGGACCAGAAATAGCATAACTTCTGTCTCTCTCAAAACATGGCATAACTTGTGCATTTTGTCTTGTCTCAGACATAGTGTTGACAAAAACAAGCACAGAAAAGGGGCAGAGGAAAGAGCTACCCACATCTTTTTCAGGATCATAAGAGTCTTGGCTGGGGACACTGACATCTAGGTGAGATGCCCCACCAGTAGTTTATTTACTCCAGTACCCTGGCTCTGTAACACAGTTCCAGGAAGAGTATCCTGCTAATACTGTAATGTTATTTTCTCTGGTTTGCCCATCCCTAGTACACAATAGGACATGGTCAATTATAACCATAAATATATATATATATATATGAGAGGCATAGATAGATAGATATATATATCTGAGATACAGACTGAATGGAATTTCCCTTTTTTCCCTTTTCCTTCCCTAAAGGAATGTTTTCTCCTTATTTCTGCTACAGATGAGGGTGCCAGGGAACTGCAGCTCTGACACCAATACACATGCATTTCACGAATGAGCATCCTTTCCCTCCATTTCTTTGCAATCCCGGAGGAAACAGAGAAACATCCTTGCTTAACACAACGAAGACAGAAGCTAACATCCATCCTGTGAGCCATCAAGGAAACCTATCTGTTTCATCTGTTCTCCAACACAAATGCAACAAAATGCTGAAAAGAGTCAGGTTGAGCAGAAGAAAGATCACTGTGGTCTGGTAGTTACACTGGAGAAAACACTTTTATTGTGTAGCCATATGTACAAAATCCTGTGT
Source organism: Acropternis orthonyx (assembly GCA_035583155.1). NCBI lineage: Eukaryota > Metazoa > Chordata > Aves > Passeriformes > Rhinocryptidae > Acropternis > Acropternis orthonyx. Next base: position 103,312,703 of record JAWWEU010000001.1, on the reverse strand, counting down.
GATAAACCTTATAGAGACAAATAACACACAAACCACTGGAAGGGCAAAGCACTCCTACCTGGTCTGAAGGAAACTGCTCTACTGATGAAGAATCACAGAGGATCTGAGAGCTTCCTGTGCCATTCTGGTGACTCCTCTTGCAAGTTAAGCAAGCTTTAGCATGCCAGCAAGGGGCCACTCTTTTTTCCTTTAGAAATGCTTAGGTGCTTTTTGGACATTTGGGGACGCAAAAACTGGCTTGCAGTCATGAAAGGAGAAGATGTATTCCTGCAAAGTGATGAGCATGTTCAATTCCTACTGACAGAATTGTTTTTTTAAATAATACACTATCTTTGCTGACTGATACATGTGCTGACAGGTTATATTATTTGAGAATAACATGTGAGGAAGTTTATTTTACCATAATCCAAAGGGACAGAGTTCAGGTTAAATGCTATTGTTTGGCTTTTGGGAGATTAAGTTTAGGAATTTCCCATTCTCTTGATGTTGTTTTTAATTTATATAATGTGTCAAACTGTAAAGTCCATTAATACATGCAGTCAAACAAGATACTCGGTATACAGAAACGGGTGATGTCACAGCTTCTGGAGAAGCTGACAGTTTCTTTTTTGTATTCAACATCCACCCAGTAGCCCAGGATAGACCTTTCACTCATTCAATCAACTAAGTTTACAGAAATATAGATGGACAGTGCTTAGCCATAACGAAACTTATGCTGTCTTCTATGGCAGGATCCATAGCAATCACTCATGTACTGCCATGGGTTTGGTTTAAGACACATACCTACACTCTGCAGCAGAGACCCAATAGCAGGAATTAACGCAGTAACACTCCCTCCCACAGTCTAGGGAGACACACATATGAGAACATGACAAGGGTGACCAAGAAGGTGGCTTGACTCTAAAACTAATGAATAATGACCTTTAAAGGCAGGCTTTCCACAAGCTGTGAAAGTGATGCTCCTACATACACTCTCTCCTTATGTACACATGCTCCTCTGTCAGGAGCAGGGATGATGGGGAATTGTTTGATCAGGGCAACACAAAGGGTCCTCTGCCCTGTTTCTTCTAGGTCAGTGAGCAAGTGCTGCTGTTAAATTGGGGTTTAATGTATAAACTGCCACTCAGTTGTTTCTGATTGTCCAGAATGTGTCTTTGTTTAAACACATAAACCCCCATCTGGTACCCATTACCGGACTGCTTCTTTGCCTTGTGCATGGGTAACTAAATACAGAAGCTGTGGGTGGATGAGGCTTGTCCACATGGCCCCACAGCTCCCTCAAGGAGCCAGCTGGGCAGCCACAACAGTCCACTCACCCTGTCAAGGAATCATCCCCACTGCTACAAGGAGACTGAAAGGCAGGCACTCCTTTGCCCAGGAAGCCAGATGTCTGAGACAGGATTAGCAGAGAATATGTTTCAGATGGGCATGTGACATGTAATGTCAGGCAGTGATCAAAAGTAGAATGACTGAAATAGTGTGGGCCCAACCTAAAAGGGTTCAGATCCACATCCAGAAGTCCCAAATGCAACATGCATTTCACAGAAACCAACTTCTTCTCTCACACATACATCTATAGGTGTCTACAGCTTGCATCATCATTGTAATAGAAATCTACATACTGTATTTTGAGTTCATGCTCACTTAGCTAGAACAGAGTAAAGAACTCCAGCCTCCAGTTCTGCCAGGTTCAGCAACCTTCCCTTATCCTGAGAGATCTGGATCAGTTACTTGTGAGTTGACACAAATCACTGTCATAGCTATCTTACTTCAAGAAGGCTTTGTGAAACAAAACCCACTCCAATCCTATGTTCACAAAAACATTTATTTTCCAACTAGCACAGATTGAGAAAACATCAACCTGTCCTCATTATGGCTTCCAAAAATGTCTGTCCATTGTCAAAGTGCCAAAATGACACAGGTTGTCTTTGTGTTCACACTGATGTGCATACACTTTCATTTTTTTTTAAACACTGCATTTTATGTATTTGTAACTAATTGTATAAATAGCTAACATTTGTGTCCCCCTAAACTTTGAGTTGAAGCTCATGCTGTCTGTCAGAGAAGGAGATGCTTCCATTTGTCTTCTGGCCACCAGTGCATGAGGAAAGCTTAGAAAAGCTGGCTATTCTGGGAGCACTGCACTGCTGTCCAGGCTTTGAGATCCTGTCAGACAATGAGGCAGCCACTCCTCTGAAAAGCACACCCCTCTTTTGGCTGTCCCCCCACTTCCATTCTCCCATTTCAGGAGCTGACAGAGATCCACACAAAGGCTTTTGCAGTCAAAGTCCACTCACTTTTTTCAGAACTTCACAAGGTATCTTCGCCGTGGGTCTGGCAAGTGGCAACTATATTCATACTGATGTGAAAAGAAGAACAACTAGGAATGAAACAACTCAGCATAATGTGATTTTAAAGATAAATGACAAAGGGCAAAGCCCACATTTCTGCAGTCTGACAGCTGCTCTTCTTCTGAGATAAAGGATGACCACCATGGTAATAAATGATGTTGGGTCTACTATGCCTTTCTCTTAGGATAAGTTCAGTCACTGAAACTCATCAATTTCTCAAGTCAAGTGAGTTTCACGAATCATCCCAATGCTGTGGATAGGGAATCCATTAACAACTTTTTAAATTACTTTTTTCTCCAAAAATCAGACACTAAGAATTCACAATATTGGCCTGAACAATTCATAATGCATCAGGTTATTTTTTTTCATTTAGCATCTAATTTTTTTAGACACTGTATGTATTTTCCAATAATTCTCTGCAACTCCAGGTGTCTAAAAAGCTAGAAGAAATCTTTGATAGCCAACACATAAGGAGGAACACTTTCTAAATAAGGTTAATGCAAAATAAGAGCAATGAGAACTGTGTTGCACTAAATTGTGGCAAAATGCACAAGACCAGGACCAGGACTCCACCTGTGTGTAACCTAGAGATTGCATTTGATTAGCTGTTGCACATCATTTTATAGCAAACAGCTGATTTGGCTGGATTTATGGTGACAAATGGACATCTATGCATCAGGCCCTCCAGATCTTGGCTATTACATGCTGCAAGTGTGAACACATGCCTACTCATACTCTGATGATTTTCTTAAAACACTTGTTCCTGGAGTCAGGTGATTTAAGTGAGAATCACTGGTATATTTGAAGGAAAACAATATAGTCTTACCTTCTTTGGTTGCAGGAAAAAGCTGTCACCAAATAAAACTAAGAATTCTGAAGGAAAATCGTTTTGTAAAAAGTAGGTAATAACTGTGGTAAATTTCTGTTCCTTGAATAACAGGTGTTGCCCAAACTGATGCAGCCAATCTGCTGGCAAGAATTCTGACACCTATGATGAGCTTCATGAAACACCTATTGCCATCATAGCCTGAAGTGATAAATTTGCATGTTAATGCCCACCATGCACTTCCCAGGAGATTCTGCTCTCCAAGAAAATCCACCTGCTGTGTTTAAAACACCAAACACCACAGTGAGAGCAGGCACATGCTGAAAATAGGGCAGAAAAATCTTGCAGCTCCGACACTCGGCACTCTCCTCATTTTGTACAAAGCTGTGGCTGTGTTTGACACCACATTGGCCAGAATCTGTCCTTCAAACACCTGCATTCTCAACTCACAGAATTCTCAAGAATCACACAGGAACAGGACTTTGTGTTTCTGTACCTGCCACCTACTTTGGGCCTGCCACTTGGATTCCCAAGGAATTGAGGAGGTGGTAACACACACACACACACACACACACACACGCACACATTTTAGTCAGGCAAGAAAAAGACACTGCTGAAAGGACATGGTCTGTTTTTAAGGAGAGCACTAATGAACACGATTCCCCAAAAACTGATCAACAATAGCAGTGGTTTTCAAGTCAAACCTTTGCCTTTCTGTGCAAAGCTGGAGTTTGTTCTATCAGAGCAGAGTTTGCACGCAAGTTTTTACAGACTGGCTGATCATCAATGGTAGGGGAAGAGGAGAGAGGAACTACAGAAAATACTCCTTTCTAATAAATTCGAGATGGTTTCACATCCCTGAGGCAGACTCTTGTTGTTTTTGGCAAACACAGCATAAAAAATAGCACTGAGTCTGCGACTCCTGAGCAGTTTCCTGCATGGGCTGTGAATTTGCTTTGTTTTCTGTTGTTATTATTATTGTTAATAGATGGAGGCTGTGGAAAAGAGCATAGTTGCATGCAGGGAGTGAAGTAGGAAAAAGTTAATCTGTCGTGTCATCACTCTTTTAATTCAAAGCATAGAAACTCACAGTTCTTTATAGTGTGAGGTCTGATAACGATAATTCAGCACCACCTGAACAAACAGTCTGCACGGCAGTCCATACCACAGAGAGTGGGAAGCGAGTCGGAAGCAAACGCCTGCTCTGTGCTCCTGCTCTGAGCACGCTGCCAGGTGAGCAGGGGAACGGGGCACACACCACAGTGTCCGTCCTGACAGACTGAAAGGCTTATTCACAGTGAAAAACCTGCTTGAAAGACTTACCCAAAACCTTGCCTTCTGGCAAGGTCTCTGGGCAGCCTTCCCTTTTGGAGACAAGCTCCTGTCCAAAGAGGAACAAACCTGTTAAAAGTATTCAATGTCCTCCTTGCAGTAATGTTTACCAAAAAAGATCAGTAGCAATAATATTTCTGTAACAGCTAGTACCTACTAAGGGGAATGACCTCAGCTTGGGCCATGGAAAGATCAGGTTAGAAAGTGCTTAAATGGACAGATGCTCCTAAATCACATGGGTCTGAGGAAATTAATCCAAAGGTGCTTAGAGAAGCAATGATTAACAGGATCATTAGTGGTCATCCCTGAAAACTTGTAGATGGATGAAGGCCCAGAGGCTGGAAAAGGGTAAGCATTAATCCTTGCTTAAGATGGGGGAAAGCAGGATCTCCTGTAGCACCATGCTGGAGGAGGCTACCCATTCCCCAGAGGACAGTAACACAATTCAAGTTGGGAAAACAGTCTAAAACTATCATACTATAATTCAGTTTGGATAAGGAAAGTTTCTGCATGGAGACTGGAAGAATCAGCTCACTAGTAGATCACAGGGAACCATCTGGGCCAACAGGACAGGAGGGAAACCTGTGGGTTATAGCAGAGCACAGGGGCTCTTGTTTTGCCTGGCTTAACCCCAGTCTGATAGCTGATACAGGAAAGGAAACTTTGAATGGGGCAGAGATGCTCTTCTATTCACACAGGGAAGCAAGTATGGACAAGGAGTGTCAATGAATGAAGGGGGCCAAAGTCACCCAGCCTCTGAGCCCAAATGGCACCCAGAGATGGACAAAGAGCTTGGGGAACAAATGAGACAATAAACTGAGGATGACAACCCTCTGTCCAGTGTTGAGGTGAACTCGCCAGCTTGGTGTGTCACACTGCGCCCTTTCTCAGTTGTCTCTTGACCATGTATCCTTAAGGACTATGTAATTTCATCTCTCTCTTTCCAGGCTTCTCTGGAGAAGAGATGGTTGCATGGAAACCTCACTGCACATTATCTCTGTAAAATCCTTTTTGCTAAAACACCTATTTTCTCACCAAATTAAAAGAAATCTCTTAGAGAAAAAAGTGTAGTTATTCTCTGGACATTAACTCAAGGTACCAAAGAACCAATGGCTTTACAAGAGTTTGTGTGAGTGAAATCTCTTGGAGCCTAAAATTAAAATGTACACCCAGTAAAGTTGGAGTGGGTTCTAACAGTGACATAACTGTCCAGACATGCCATCAAATCAATACATTCCAGGATTTGGGGTTTATTTGCTTCGGAAAGTGAGGAAGAAAAAGAACAGCAGACCAGAAATTAAGAAAGCATGTGTCTTGAAGGCTTCCATGGGTAGACTTTGTCTGTGATGAAGGATGAAGAATTAGCAGATAAAAGAGGAATCTCAGAGGAGCAGCTGAGCCATGTCATGGCAGCACAGCTGCTGCAGACATCTCTGCAGTGCTGGCTGAGAAATGGGCAGTTGGCACTTCAGCACTCTACGGAAGGGGCTCTGCACCATTTTATCATTCATGATGATGTGTCCGATGTTTTAACATGAACAGGAAGAGCAGCTTCATAAATGGAGACTACTGTAATCCCAGAGACTCCTCCTAGGAAATCACTGGCACTGTAAATTACCAGGGTTTTACAAGAGCCACCAAACTGATCCCATTCCCTCTCTGTTTGTTAAGCTCCTTGTTGCTTATCTTAGTTAAGAGGGCAAGAGAGGCAGTACTGAGCCAATGTGAGTGAAAAGAAGTAATTTTTAGATAAAGAAAAAAACAAACCACCACTCCTTTAACTCAGATATTCTATAAGTGAGGAGCCAGTGCTTCTTTCACAGAGAGCTAAAGGCTCAAATACATAATACAGTCACCCTCTACACCACCCCACTGCTAGATCAACGTATCTTGAAACAAAACCATTGGTAGAAAAGGGTCTGGATGTGTAAAAAAGCTCTACAGGAACTCTGTAGTTTGAGTGTGAACCTCATGGGGCTGAGCAGCATCATGGAAGTTGAGAAACCAGATAGAAACAAACCATGATTTTGGTAGGAAAACGAAAAGTACTGGAAGAGAGAGAAGTCCTGAAAGATTTAACAGGGCACAAGGAGAACACAAAGCTACTGCCCTCCAGTTAGTCTTCTTTATCTTGTATTTTGCATATGGGTATGGGTTTCCTTTAAATATATAAGATAACTTTTATTTAGTGGGAAAGAAGCTTTTCCTATCTGCTCTCCAAAAACTGAGGAAAATCCTTTAATTTTTTTCCCCAATGTATTTCCTGTGCTAAAGGTTAAACAGTTGTCTTGTTTCAATAAGGTGTTTAAGAATATGCCTAACTTTAAGAAAATTAGTATGATTGACTCCACTGGAATGAACCATCTACACCTTGATGAACCAGGACTAAGAGATTTATTTTGATGGGTAACAAATACATGCAGACAAGAACAGATAAACTCCCTTCAACCAGAGACATGAAACAAGTCAGCCGTTTTCAAGATCCTGTATCTGTTGGTCAATTCACTCTTGAATATTTATTTTTCTTCCTAAGAAAAAATCTGCAAGACCTTGCAGACTGGTTATAGTAGAAAAGAACTGAACCGTGTCCCTGTGGCACATTTTTCTGTCTCATCCCAGACTTATTTAACCCAAGTATGAGTGAGCGAAGAGGCAACAGTGCAATCCTCTTGAATACCACCTACAGACTCAAGATTTTTTTCCTTTAGTTTCTTGGCGATTACGGAAGCTTTTCCGTGCATGGTCCTGCTTCTTCCACAGAAACTCTCAGCTGTGGTCTGCAGTTATTTCAGTTTTGATAACAGCTGCTCCTCTCCTCCCTGCTTCCCCAGCCTTTTCTAAATTGCAGTAAGGTTCCTGTGGTTTACTGGTTCTTCCAGCTCTCAGAAATTGCTTTCAGCGTCACTGAGTATCGTGTCTAAAATCTATCCACAAAAAAGAAGGAGAAAATAGGGACTGGAAGAAAACAAGGAAGGAACAAAAAATGCAGTTAGTGATGCTGAATTTGATCCTCTCAGGAAGTGTGCTGTCCTAGAAGACAAACCAAAACAACCCAACCCAGCGAAAGAAAACATTCAGAATTCCCCAGATAAGATCACAAAACGTGAGGGAAGCTATGCCTGTTCCTCGGGGCACAAGCTGCAGTCAGCTGGGAGGAGCGGGGCAGAGGATAGAAAGCAAGAGATGATAGATAGCAATACAGAGTGTGGGCTCCCAGGAGGGTGGGGGCACAGGGTGCCTTTGCACCAAAAGCAGCCCTAGGACCACTGTGGGCCCCAGGCAGCACCCTGTGTCCTCTGCACAGAGGGTTTCTCCCCAGGCTCCCTCCTGAACCCCTCCACAGCACATTCATCCCTGGCTGCCGGTGACAGCTTCTGCCTTAGGGGCCCCTCTGTCTTCGAAGACACCAACTTTGTGGTTTATAGGTCTGTTTCAGGTTTGAAGGCAAATCTAGAAAGAAGGCCTGCTTTTTTCAATTTTTCTTGTCTTTCTTCTCTGGCTTCTGGGGACTTGGAGAGAAAGAATCCCTCCTTTCAAGGAAAAGTCAGCACAGAAAATGATACAATCTCGAGTGACAGGATTTGAAAGACTCAGTCTTGGCTAAGGGACAGCAGGAGAGGGGAGAAGAAAATGGTTCTGCCCTTGGTTTTACAGATTGTGCCAATCTATGGATATTCCTGTAGGGCTGAGCAGTGAATGATAAACATCTTTCCCACTGAATTCCTTCCAAGTGAATGAGGTGAGGAGGTGAGGAAACTGCCACCAGAAATATAACTAAAACTACCCTAGCCAAGTATGAAAATTAGGCTTTCCTCTCTGCTTTTGACCTTGATGCTCTTTCCAACAGGATCTAGAAACATTACGGTCTTACAGTTTTAATGGAAAGAGTTCCACTGTGGCCCAGAACACTCTGAGAGCAAGTTCAGTGGCTGGATGTCACATCTGCTGTTATCTGAGTGCCAGAAGATTATTCTCTCACTAAAGGTACACTTCTCAGAGTTTTAAATGTCAAGCTCACAACCTCTTCCCCTCTTTTCCTAAAAAGACATCATAATTTGTAAAGCAATGTGGTATGCTGAGAAGTGACCCTCATATTCCACCTCAGCAATGGGCTAAATTTTATGGGTGAATTACCCTTGAACATTCAACCAGCAATGTCCTCTGTGAAATGAAAGAGGCTGCCTTGAAAAATAACATTAAACATTTAAACGTGCTCAGTATTGCTGTTCTGTTTCCATTTATTCATTTCCCTGCTCTTCCTCTTACTTGTGCATGTCCATGCATGGAGTCAGCAAACCCCAGGATGGAGTCTGTTGTAATAACAGAGTCAGTGCTCACCTTCTCCCAACTGCAGAGATGGTACCTCTTTTGGTATTTCTTACCCTAAAGCTACCAGAACAAATACACCCACTCATTGCCTCCAAACAGGGCCAAAAAAGTAGTATGCAATCATATACACTGGAACTAAGTGCTCCAGGGGCAAATAAACAGACAATTTGGTGCATGGCAACCTGGAAAGCAGCGGAAATGAAAAAGGACATTTGATGCTAACTTCTGTTTCTTTCCCCCTTATCAGGGCTGGCTTGTACTTCTGCTGCACCCTGGGAGAAGTAGCTGTGCAATGTGAAGATAAGCCTTCGTGACAGACCAACCCACAGCACGTATTCCCAGATCCTCACAATGCCACGTGAGTCCAGGGAGGAGCACATCTCTCTGCTTTTCCTCCAGCTTTTTCTGAACAGCAGAGGAAAAGCAACTTGGAGATGAAGTTACTGACTTCGTTTTGTGCAGTATGAACATTCTTCCTAGTTCCCATGGAGTACCAGTGAGGAATTTAGTTTTCATCTATCTGTTTTCCTTCAATACATCTGTCTCAATGTCTTGCTCCCAGGTCATATGTCCAGAGAGTCCCACATGCTATTAAGTCATAAACATATGCATTGCAAAGACCCTGTTACCATACACCTTTCATGATGACAGTATCACCTGACTAATATGGCTGTCTCCTCAATTCCTACCAGTAAATGGAATCATCTCTTGTGGCTTCATCCCCCCAGGCTTTCAAGTCTGCAAAGCCAGCACTGTGGTTCTGCTCTGATCTGGAGTCAGCTACACTCAAAACCCTTCAAAAACCTCAATAAAATCCCTGTTTGGACCCACACAAACACATACTCACATATGAATACTCACAAGTGTGCACCAAGTATTCAGAGTCTTAAAATTCAGTCTCATATATGGCAAAACTAAAACAGACGAGTGCATCTCCTCCCTTCAACTCATCAACAGCTATGTGCACATCAAGAACATAGAGAGGTAAGGACAGAAATCAAAGCAGTGCATATTTCAGGGAGGCAGAGTCTGAAACATGAAAAAAACCTGAATTTTGTGTATGTTGCATGAATGCAAACTCTGTAGGCTCTGAAGTGAGTAGGCACAGACAGAAAAGAGAACCAGCACATTTTTTGACAGCCATGGCACTGGTTTTATATGTCATTGGATCTGGAGGTGGGGGGAAATGAAAAAAAAAGGGGGAAGATAGGAAGGTGGAAATAAAACAAATAGCTTGTTATTTCTCTCAGGACCATCTGTAGATCCATTCGGCAGTGCTCACATTTGCTCAGCTGCTGTGCTGCAACATGCATGACCTACATTACAGTGCCAGGTGAGTGTCAGTGTTTTCTCCTCCACGGCAGGATAGAACATGCCACCCATAGAGATCCAGGCCCTCCAATTCTGGATAAACTCAGTGATTCAAGAGACAACCAGTTATCATGCAAGTGTGAATTTATCTGACATCCTGTTGGCATTTTTAGGGAAATTTCTGTATATTTCTGAAAACATCATGTGTGACCAAGAGGGGTTGCACCAATGTGTGAATTCATCTGTTTCACTGTAAGGCAAGGGTGTAACTTCCAGGAGCTCCACTCCACCTCCTACCTTCACCTTCCCAATGCCAAGGAGAGCCACACTTTGGGTCCTACCACTGGCAAAGGCTACGGCACCAGGTTGCTGTAGGCAGGGCCCCTTGCCTTGGGATGGGTTAATGGCATGGCACCTTTGGTAATAGAGTGCCTGCAGGCCTTTTTTGGGCAGCTGGCAGGATAGAGAATGTGAAAAATGGCAATAAAGCAACACCTAAACTGAGGGAAAACTCCTGCACACAGAAACCCCTCTGTCAGATGCTAGCCAACCTACCTGCAGACTGATGCAGGATGTGGATTTGTTCACAGGTGAAGTTTTTAGCCACAAAACACTTAATGGCAAGATCTGTGAAAAAGATGGAAGGAAACTGATCCTATCTTGTTACAGCCATCCAAGTGGAATGAAAGTTATATTGTATTGATGATGAAAGTGGAACTAAACTAAAGATTGTGAAGTCTGTGGCTGAACTGTGGCTGCCTGTTTTTTGAGAAAAAAAGCCAACATCCAGTAGCAACTGTGAAAACCATAGTATGAGAATATTCACAGGGAACACCTACATGCAGTGACATTCCTGGAAATGCCTGCTGTACAAGAGCAGAGAAGTCACAGTTATCTATATAAGCATGTGGTCAAAATCTGTGCCACAGAACTAGCAGGATTTCCCATATTATATCATCTGGGGGGGGTTTTATTATTTTTTAATTTATTTTTCAGAAATGAAGATAGAAAATTATTGATAAAATTTACTTAAAGTGTGTTCTTGCCTGCAAAACTCACAGTTGCATTTTACAGAACTGAGTACATGCCACATACAATTTTCATGTGGTATGGATATGAAATACATTCAATGACTGATCTAAACACCTGTTATTAATCCAATATTCTTTCTTTACACATTCCCCCCAGCCAAAAAAAAAAAAAAAAAAGATTTAATATACCACAAAAAAAAGCAGATTATATTGGATTAGACTCAACCCAAATCCTTGCTACCTTTTTGTTATACTTAATACAGTTGAAAGTCCTCTTCTATAATTTTCCAAAATTCAGATCATATATTTAAATGAACACACTGTTTCAGAATTAAAGGTTGAAAAGTTTCATTTATCAAACCTGAAAATGACATATTTTTGTGTTCAGAAAATTGCTGCAATGAAATGTTTTGACTTTGTTACCCCTTCACTTCCTCCTCTTTTCTGTCAAAAGTACTAATCAAATGTAATCCATTTTCTGGAACAATTTCAGTACCTCCAAAACCACACTAGAGGCAGAATGAACTATGTATTGACACTCTTGGAGGATGGAATGTCATCCAAAGGGACCTGGACAAGCTCAAGAAGTGGGCCCATGGGAACTTCATGCAGTTTAACAAAACCAAGTGCTGGTGCTGTACCTGGGTCAGGGCAACCCCCAGTATCAATACAGGCTGGGGAACAAATGGCTCAAGAGCAGCCCTGCTGAGAAGGACTCATAGGTGCCGGTGGATGAGAGGCTGGAGATGAGCCAGCAATGTGCACTTACAGCCCAGAAAGCCAACTGTGTCCTGGGCTGCATCAAAAGCAGCCTGGCCAGCAGGTTGAGGGAGGTGATTCTGCCCCTCTCCTCCACTCTCACGAGACCCCACCTTGAACACTGCATCCAGCCCTGGGGTCATAACCATCAACTTGCTGGAGCAAGAGAAAGGCCACCAAGATGCTTAGAGGGCTGAAGCACCTCTCCTATGGGTATAGGCTGAGAGAGTTAGGGCTGTTCAAGCTGGAGAAGAGAAGGCTCTGGGATGACCTTATTATGGCCTTTGAGTACCTAAAGGGGCCTACAGGAGAGCTGGAGAGGGACCTTTTACAAGGGCATGTAGGGATAGGACAAAAGGGAATGGCTTTAAATGGAAAGAGAGTAGGTTTAGATTAGATATTAGAAAGAAATTCTTTGCTCTGGGTGGTGAGGCCCTGGAACAGGATACCCAGAGAAGCTGTGGATGCCCCACCCATGGAAGCATTGAATACCAGGCTGGATGGGGCTTTGAGCAATCTGGTTTAGTGGAAGGTGGTCCAACCAGTGGTGGGGAATTTGGAACTAGGTCATCTTTAAGGTCCTTTTCAACCCAAACCATTCAATCATTCTGTGGTTCTATGATGTATTGGTAAAAACACGCCCTAGTGTATTATCACCGTTCTTAAGATGGTTCTAGTAATAATATAACAGCAGTGCACCTTGTTAGTTTTTGCTGGGTTTTTGTTTTTAATTATTTTGATTTTCTCTAACTTTCATGAAGTACGCCTGCATTTTTGTGGCCTGATCACAAGTGTGTTTTGGAAGTGAATTTCTGTCTTATTCTCACATACCATGTCTTGGTTAACATCACAGAGTGCTTTGGGAGTGTGCAAAACAGATTTCTTTCATACAAAACCAAGTTGCAAGATGGGCTGGAGAAAGACATCCAGCATATTGCAGCTGCTAAAGGGTGTTCAGGCCATGAGGCTGGATCTGGTGAGCACCTGCAACAGGCACAATGTAGGGACAAGTTCTCAGCACTGACTTTTAATTTGTGTGCCTATTGCTGCTGCCCTGCACTTCTGTTGTGCAGACAGAGCCCAGAGTCCCCCAGGGAATGTCTGTTCTCAGCTCTTGACATGCTTTACAATCCTGGATCAGTGACACCATTCCCGTTTGGCACATGGAGAAAGTGCAGCTGGCACAGTGCATCTGTGGTTGGTATCTTCCCAGGTGCTTGCTAATTTTGCATACATCATGGCTGGGCAGGCACATGGTAGGAATCACCCAGTCGGGGGAATCTAGAGGCTAGACCTCTATGTCTGAGTTTATCAAGAAAGAAAAATGGAGACCTTCTTGAGATAACTCATACCTTGTCCACCTTAAACACCAGGCACGCAGGAGACACAGCTTTTCCATAAACCGACAGTGACCATAATGGAAACCAGATCACCAGCTGAGATTTAAGTGTCTAACTTTTAAACACACAGCAGAAGCCAGAACGTTTTCAGACAGCCAGTCACCCAGAAGAAAGGTTTTCTGGTACAGTGTTGACCACTCATAAGGGACGGAAACTCTCTGGTTCAGACTCACAGACAGATGGAGGCTGGAGAGCACATCTGGAGCACATCCAGCCCAGCCCTTGCTCAGGGCAGGGTCAGCTGGGCTTGCAGTATCCCTGTGGATGGACAGCACACAACCTCTCTGGGCAACCTGCTTCAGTGTTCGATTACGCTCATCATAGAAAAGCTTTCTCTTATTTTCAGATGGAATTTCCTGTGATTTGAGTTTGTCCTGTCACAAGATACCAATGAGAAGAGTCTAGATCCATCTTCTTCTGATATTCAGTACACCAGTAGTCAGAATAAACTGAGCAATGGCATTTTAAATGCAGGAATATACTGATTTTTTCTGGTGGTCAGTAATTCTTAAATTTATACATCCCATCAGATTTTTCTGACTAGCCTATTCCATTCCATGAAAAAGTCAAGTAGCCATTTTCTCAAGCCTCAATATCAATCTCCAACTGCTTGTGTTTAGAAACTTCACAATTACAATGTTTATTCATGTTTCATAACCTCAAATTCGGTGTTGAAAGACACAATAAACTTCTATTTATGCAGTTAAATGTTTATTGCATAACCCATTCCAATTTTCATGAGGTTTTTGCTCATAAATTTTTGCAATTCATTTCATCATTGATGTGTGTGCACAGAGAGAAAGATGACAGATAGATAGTCATTTTTATGCTTAGTCCTGTGTAAATGAAACCTAAAATTCAAACTGCTTTGTAGATGCACACTATGAGATTCACATTAGCACTGAAAATGTGTATGCAGAGATACATGAGATGGTGCAGGTGTGAATCTGTGGTGCACCATTGGGCACACATTTTTAATTTTTATTTTCTTTCATTTTTCTTAAGAGTGTCATCAAGGTTTATGTCTATATCCATTCTTCCTTTGACAAATTATGATTCCATCAAATTAAATTGTGTGTGTGCATCTCACCCCTGTTTCTGTCACATTGTAATCTTTCTGAAGAGAAAGAAATCCAACAAGTGCCTGAAAATAACTCTCAACCAACAGGAATTTAAAATGCACATGAGGTCAAACTTGATGGTTGTAAGTAGAACGGATGTTGGATGCTGGTCTCCTCGTAGTGGTGATTTAAGAAAAGCAGAGGCAGGGGCACCAAGGAAAAAGCTATTCTAATGATTACAAAAAGGTTTCCTTTGCAGCATGGAAGTCACCTCCCAAAATGTGCTCAACTGAACAAGCTCCCTTCTCATCCATTTTCAGGAAATCCACCCAGTTTCAACCTGGATCAGGTAGGCAAGTCTTGTTTGCCAACTGGAAACTGCATGTTGGATCGGTTCAAGAATATATGGGCAAAATGAAAGATCCTCTTACGTGAACATTTTTTAATAAATTAAAAGATGCAACATATCTCCAAGCTACCATTTCTGTGAAGGGATTGAGCCTGTCCCTCTTCCAGTAACAGGGCAGGCCTCATCCAGCCTCAGTACCTGAGATTGTGACTCTTGCCCCCACCATGACTAGGTCAAGCAAATTGATGGATTTTTGACCACACAACGGTGACACAAGACAGGCTTCCCTAAGTATTTTCCCTAAGGCTTGATGCTGAGTTGAAGCCAGGCCCCTGTTTCAATGATGGAGTGAAATCAGCAAAGCAGTTATGCATCCAAGGATGCTCCCCACCTCCTGTTTTCGGTCCATGTCTAGGCCACACCAAAATATACTCTCCTGCTCCCTCCCAGCTGCTAAAATATATAGACTTTAAGGGAAACCAATGGAACTGCATCTGTTAAGTGCAACTATTTATGAAAGTAAAAATCACAGTAAAACTTACAGGCTGGAGTAAGTCCACATAGGGGTTGAACTAACCCTGGGATTTTGTGAAGTCATGTGTCGTGAGCAAGAAGACCTCAGGACCAGAAATCAACCCACCAAAATTTGCACAATGAATGTTAGTCCTAGCTCTGAGCAAAAATGAGAGGAAAGACTCTTCCATTTCTTAAATCCCTTTTTTCTCCTTTTGTCTAAGGAAGCCCAGCTGGCTGTCAATAGTATTTCATTGGCAGTTTTGTAGTGAGCTCATAACCAAAAAGACAGCTAAAAGCAGTCATAAACAGCTTAATTCTGGTACTAATTTGCCAAGTCTTGGAGCGAGTGATGAGGCTGTGTTCAGTCTTCTCCCAATGCTGAGGCTGCCAGGATTCTCAGCAACAGCAAGGGAAGGAGCATTTTTTATAATTTCTATTTGCCTTTTCCCCCCCTCTTTATCTTTCAAGCAAGAATACACTGTTCCTCAAAAAAAGCAGCAGTAACTACTCCAGTTTATCGTGGGTGATTTTGCCTTTGCCTTCCAACAAGATGATCTTTAATGCTACATTTAATGCTAATTCTAAGTTCCTAAACTGTATTTTCCTTGTAAACCTCCATAGCTAAAGGAAAACAGAACATACTTCGAAAGCAAAAATGAGATCTGTTCATACAACATCTTTCAGATACCTTCAGTTGTTCCCTTGCTTTTTCCTCTGTATCTTTAACCATGTAGTATGGTGAAGTGAGTATTATGTGATAATGTGAAGTCTTTATAAGTCAGAGACTTTAATGGAAGTTGTTGGCAACATGCCCAAGCAGGCAGAGATTTCTATGCTCAAACTCCAAAACCTCACTTGACCATTAAACACCACTCCACGTCAAGGTCACATTAACACCTTTGACTCTGGAGACCCACCATATTCTGTTCAAATAAGCACTGCATGTCAATCTGTTGGGATGCCCTCCTTCTTCCCAATCCAATAGCTACTGAACTCTTGGAAGCATGACAGGTTTGGAAGTTTGCTCAAGAGCTCTTGGGAATCATATCACAGGAAAGTAGGAAGGTCTCTAGAGAGAGCTCCTTGGTTCTTTGTTTGGTATGATCATCAGGGGAATAATATGGGCATATTACATGCCTTTACTTCCACTTTATCGAAGCAGATGAACCTTCACCATGATGCACAACTTTAGAAAGCAGCCCTTTCCATATTGCCAAGATCAGTTATCTCAAAATGACTATCATCCTGTTTATAAGAAGATTTGGGACTAAAGTAACTAATAAAGAGTCTGGCAGTGCAAAGCTGTCATAAGCATATTTGGGGAAACAGCAGAAAGTCCAAGTAACCTTCCACTTGGCAAAGTTCCCACTCCTTGACATAATTACCAGTTGGACTTGTGGGTAGCCAGCAAATGGCAGAGCAGAAGTGGGGCAAGAGACAAGCTAGATCTTAGTCATCTCTAAGTTTCAGTACATAACAGGAGTCTATATATTTTTCCACTGACACTTGCACAGCATCAATGTAGGATCTCAATTTCTACTACTGTTGTTTTTGTAAGACTTTAACATCCTGGTTTACCTCTTCAAAGACAAGATGTTTTAATTTTGTCATCCAGAAATGAGATCCTCTATAAGCCTGTCTCTGCCCTCAAGAGTCACTGTCAGCCTCTACTCCACAGGAGCAGATCAGCTCAGATCCTGAATGCAGGCAGACAGCCGCATCTAGTTCTTCTGGCACAGGCATTTCCAGTATCTCTCTGGAAAACTGAAGCGTGTCACAGGCTGGGTTCAGTATACTTGCCACAAGTTAAACCACTGCATTGTAAAAAGACAGATAGAAAACATGGCATTTTTACACACTAAGTAACATTAGGTGACCCTGGAGGCTAGCTTTGGAAGAAAACGGCCTTTGGAGTTCAGTGAGATGATATTCAGCTTCCAAACAGAGCATGCTTAATGCCCATGGAAACCAAAATAAAAGGATTCTCCTGCTGGACAGCATGGCAGTAGTTCTGAGGCACCACGGATCAGCTGCAAGAGCTCACCTCACAGGACACATGTGGAAAGAAGGGGTGTTTCCAGTGGTTGCTACCCTTTGCTCATGAACATATTTTTATTCTATCTGCTCTCATTTTTCAACACTGCTTTAAAAAAAAACCACTCCCAAATGCCCCCATCATTCAAGCTGGCAATGCTCTTTGCAATCAAAATTAAAAAGACTAGATGGCATCTTTTCCTGCTTGCCAGCACCAGCAGCTTTAAAAGACTAACTTTTTTTTAAATTCTTCTGAAATCCTGTATCTCTGAAATACCAACTTCCTTGGAAACACTTTCTTTCACTGGTTTATCTGACGGGTAAAATTACTTCAGCAAGTATTTCTCTGTAAGAGATGAAAACCGGAGATCAGTGGGATTTCCAAGGCTGTATTTGGTGCCTTTTCTGTATTAACTATGGTATGTAATTTTGATTTGGGACTTTCCAAACTTACAAAGTTACTTGTGTTCTTTGATAGAGTAAGGAGTAAAAAAGACAATATAGATAAGTATAAAAATGTGGTATGTGTAACAATTCTCAGCACATCTGCAATATGCATGTGTGCATGCAGTCTACATGTTCATACACACGTTTATGTTACTCTAGTAGAAGTGACAAAACATACAGGGATGTATTACTATAAAATCCCACAGTCCTTTGGGAGTAGTATTTCCAAGAATATTCCCAAACTAAGCTCTGGAACAGAAAAACTACTATGAACTGGAGATTTGTGAACATGTTTTACACAAGGAGGCTAGAAGACTTCAGTTTTAGTCTTCCAAAATGAGGACTGAGGGATTATATTGGTGCCTTCTCTAAATACATTGTGAAGATAAAACCAAAAAACAAAGGTAGGGTATGGAAGTTGTTTCAAGAACAAATGGTTATAATTTGGTCAAAATTAATTTAGGCTGAAAATTAGAAGCCCTGTAAGTTTTAGAGTAATGATCTGGAAATTCTTCAAAGCTACTCAGAAGATTGCCTATGTATTGCTATTTGCCTTAAGTCATATCTTAGCTAGGTATGGCCAACACTTTCACCGGCAGAGTTCAAACTCTAGTGACACAGGTGACCTCCACCACCACAAGGACAAAAGAAGGTATTTTGGTGTCTTCAAAAGGAAGGATTTTGTTCCAAGAGGAAAAAAAACCCAAACCAAACAACGCCAGGCTGGATGGGGCTTTGAGCAACCTGGTGTAGTGGAAGGTGTCCTTGCCCATGGCAGTGAGGTTGGAGCGATTTTTAAGATCCCTTCCAACCCAAACCAGTCTGTGATTCTCTGAAAAAGCACATTTGTGAATGGCTGGGCTGGCCAGACAATAAGGCACCCCTCCATAGTGTTTGGTACCTTGCTGCCCCGAGCAGGCAGCCAAGTCGGGGCCTTGCCCTGGCACCTTGCTCACATGCCTCTGCCCCAGACCTGTGTGGTTTGCCAACAAAAGGCACAAATTTGCTCCCCATGTGCAGTCAGTGCTTGGCTTTCAGTATGTCCCTCACTTGGAGCAGCAAGAAACCAAACACTCTACCTGCAAAGATGCCTTCTCCAACTAACCCTGGTCATTCACAAATACAATTTTATCCCTTGGGAACGAAATCACAAATTCCTTGGAAGCCATAGCATGTCCACAGAGGCATAGGATTTGCTTCAGTGAAAACAGTGAAGGAGAAATCCTAGCAATTTCAGTGGAACCCCATTATCCAGTAAAAATCTGCACAGCTCATCACAAACCTTAGGGAAGTGGCTGGGCAGGTATAAGGGCAATGCCAGTTCCCATTGGGATTGGACACTTCCGAGGCTGAGAGACAGCAGGCAAGCTTGCTTTCATTCTCCCCGTTTAAAATGAGGGCTGCGTTCTTCCTCTCTGGGGACCAAAGTTACTGCTAAGCCCCACTGACTCCACGGCACCCACACAGGCAGCTCCCACGCCAGCCCGGGTGCATTGTTCTGCCCCTCTCCTTTCAGCAATGTGCTGGCAGCAGCTTTACTTTTGTTTTGCTGGCTGATCCCTCCATCTGCGCAGCGGCTGGGCCCATTCAGCAGCCGTGTGCCTGTCTCCCACTGCTCCAAGCCCCGGCCCCAGCACAGCCATTGTCTCTGGAAAAGCAGTCAGTCTTTCCAAACAAAAGTCCTCAGAGCTGGGTAAATCCTTCTGACATCAGCCCCACAGCAAAGGCAGCTGAACTTGGACTTTCCCCCCAGCCGCGCTCTTTAGGGCTTGTTCAGCGTTGCTGACCTCATGTCAAATAAGCTCTGAAACAAAGAGTATCCTCACCCCAACGTGCACTTCACTGTCCCTCCTGACCCACACAGGGACCCACCAAGGGGCTGGCAGACCTCAAAAGTGGCCACGCCTTCCTGGGCCGTCTCAGCTTGAAAATCAACAAACAACAGCGAGGGAAAGGGAACGTTTGTGTGCAACTGCATCCCTGCGTTCTCTGCAATGATGCATCAGAGCACAGCCACGCAACCTCAGCATGCTTATCCTTCAGTTCTTCTCATCAATATGGAAGCACGGGGTGGAAAATGAAGGTCTCATTTGCAGACTAAGGATAAAAGGATAAAAGTGAAAAAAATTTAGAGAGAGAAGAAATTAAAACTTTTGACTGTCCAAAGGGATCTGGTTTTCACTTTAGGAGATGAGAGAAAAGCACTGAAAAAGAGATACAGGAAATACTTATTCTGTATTACAGACACCTACTTAGACTTTTTCTGTTCTTGACTGGGAATTTCTGTTAACTTCCACTGTGATATCATGCAGGGTACCTACTTAGACAGGACCTACTATACCAGTCATGCACAAATACATAATGATCAAGTTGCTGCTGATCAGGAACAGGAAAGGAAGGAAAGGCAGGAAAGGCAAGGAAGGCAAGGAAGGAATGCAAGGAAAGGGAGGAAGGAAGGAGGGAAGGAAGGAAGAAAGGAAGGAGAGATTCATTAAATCAGACACATTCAAAACTAGAAAAGGTCAAGACTGCCAAGTACATACATACAGAGTTTGGTTTGGTTTATCTAGATACCATCATCTCCCACCATAGTCACTGAGACTGTCACATTGCTATTCAGCAACATTTATGAAGCTGTGACTGAGAGCCAGGTAATGTTCTACAAGTCAGGAGGAAAAAAAAATTACAGAAGGCCTTCACTAACCCTTCTCATCCAAGTAAGCCTCTCCAAGCTGGTGACAGTAATAACTTGAGAATTCCAAGTACTTCATATTTAGAAAGTGACAGTTTTCAAATAAGAAATTTAGAGCCCTTCAGGGGTAGAGAATAGTCTGAAATATTTCCTCAGTTAGCAAATTTAGCTTTTCTCTGACTTCCTCCTGATGTAGCCAATGTAAACTTTTCCATTTTCTGCAGTTTGTTTTCTCTTGGAGAACATCATGCCTTACAACAGAAACATGAAATCCCACGAATACAGTTGTCATTGTGCCAGGGGTACTTTTAGGATCATAGATCCATTTAGGTTGGAAAAAGACCTTTAAGACCATCCAGTGCAGCTGCTAACCCAGAACTGTTGAGTCCACCACTAAACCATGTCCCTAAGTGCCACATATATACCTCCATGGATGGTGACTCCACCATTTCCATTATCAGCCTATTTCAATGCTTGACAACTCTTTCAGTGTATGAAGATGCCCACAAAATGGTGGCTTTGGGTCATTAGTATGCCAAGCATTATTTTTATTTATTTTTATAGACAGTTCACCTTCAGGTTTCTTGGGATTTCAATGCTGTTCAAAGGCTTCAGAGAATATTAGCACTTTCAGCATTACTTACTTGTGTGATTTGTTTTCATCCTCCATAAAGATGAGAGAGGACTTTGAGTGTTTTCTGTCTGTGTCTGACAAATGTTAACAGTGTGTATTTGCATAAGAAAGGCTCATGATTTATATTTTGGTTTTCAATCTATAGTCAAGATAAGCCTAACCAGAGATCATTTGGGGAAGATAAACATTTATCCCGTTTTTCTTTTGACAAGCTGGAAAATGCAGAAGTTCAGAATATATTAAAAGAGAGGGTGCAGCCTTCCCACACTAATTTTATAGACTACATTATCAGACTTGGCCTTCAAATTTCTTCCCTTCCTCTGCTTTTCTGTGCAGAAAGTCTGCAGAGCAAGGACCTTATGCTCCTTTTATTTTTTAAGGTTCTTAGCACTTGGTGGTGGTGTCTGAATAATTAATCATACTAAATTTGTATATGGTTATGCATGCAGAACTATTTGTACCAGAAAATAATGATATGGACGTACACAGAAACTGTGCACACTTTTGAGAGATTGCTTGGCCTATGTGTTCAGCATTGTCTTAGAAGGAATGAATATCTTAGCACTCAAAGTCCCTTATGTGACAGGAGTATTGTAATACTGGTTGCATAAACCCTAAGAAGAGTTCAGACCTCACAAGAAAAAAACGTGTTATGGGTAGGATGATTTTTTTCTCCAACCTTTCCCCTGAAAAAAACCTAATTTTGCAAGTCTTTTCCACCTATTTCATTTAAGAGATGCTCTCAGCAGATAAGGTTTGCACAGTACATATGTACTTCTCCAAATCCTCACTCATCTTCTTCACCAATCATACCTGAGATTCAGATGGCTGGTCATGCCCAGCATTCATTTCACATGGCTTACTGAGTCTGTGGAAACCCCAGCTTCAAAGTCATTGTTCCTTATGGTGTTTTTCAGCTACTACAGCATTTTTCCTGTGCCCACATCCTTTACCTGCAGGGCTCTTCTTAGCAATTATGATTTATGCTACTCTACTGCACAGCATTTTTAACTGTGGGATTGTGCCCTACCTCATTCCAAACCGTCAGTTCTTACCTTCATCAGTTATAACTGGTGTGCTGGCATCTCACCCAGCTATTCATCTGACAGCCAAACTACTTACTCACTTGAGCTGGTGCACACCGCTCCCAGATCCTGCAGTCTGTAGGATATAAACAGCCACTCATGGGAGCATCCCTCGTTCCTCCTCTCACCTGCATCTCGGCACCCCAGCATGAAGCTGATACTTGAGCACTATTCCCTTGGGTACAGTGTTATAAATCCACTCTCTGACACCTTCCCTATGTGCCATAGTGGTTGTATGGAGGTTATCTGGTCAGGCATGCTCCAGCAAGTCTCAAGGGACACGCATGAGATCTGCTAGGATGATGTGTGGCTCCCATCCAGCCTGCATGCTTCAGCTACTTGGCACAGCAGGGAATGGGAAAGAACAGTGTAGGCTCTGGTCGTGCCCCAACGTGGAGTTTGGACATGGCTGTGGCACACACCCAGGCACAGATGCTGGGAAACTCTCCTGGGTTCATCAGCGCAGGCATTGCACTGGACAAAGGCTGTCATTACATTTCGCAGCTACTTTGCTTGGAAATGTGAGACAGTGAAATGCCTCTGAAATACGTGCCACCAAGTGTGGCCTTCCTTACTGGCTGTCAGGACAAAAAAACGAAGTCATTACATTAACACTTATATCCCCCAAGAGTGTTAGACATTGGCAAAGGGTGATGCTGGGAAAGGGAGGAGGAGAGGAGCTGGAGCCTCAGACAGGAGGGAAGGAAGAAGCCTTTCCTTACACACAGAAAAAAAAGTAAAGTCTTAATCAGAGCTCGTGATGTTGTTGTTCCTGTAATTTTCTCCAGCCTGCATTTACCAAGAGCATTGCAGAAATTACTCCAATCACTATGCACTAGAGCAGAAGGTTCTCACTGGCACATAAGCATGTGTGTGCCAGAGATGCCAGAGTCACAGCTTTCCAGACTAATGTAGTTCTCAAACGTGCACACCACTGCTGATAAGGGGATGAGCAGTGGGGAAGGAAAAACAGGCTCTTGCAATGCAGCTGTTCAGTTTTTCAGCCTGAAATAATGCAGTCTGTCCATGAGGTACACTCCAGTAGCTCCAATGTCTGCTCTTCCTTCCCCCAGTTTCTATTCCAGTCTCTTGCTGTGACTTTGAATGCTCTTGCTTGCTGTGCTTTTGAATTACTCTCTTCTCCCTCCACAAGGACCCCAAGTCCCCAGTACTCTTGTTATTCTACAGTGGCCACATGCATTTGACTGTATCACAGACTGGAAGAACAGCTGTCACCTACACTCACCCTCTGGCCAAGCAATGCCTTTTGCTTTTCCTTCTGTTGAGCAGTTGCAAGTTTGGAGGACCCCCTGCAAGCTGCATAAGTTTTGAATGCTGTGGACCTTGGGGATGCATGATCCTGCTGAGCAGCAGACATCCTGCTCTGTACCTGCTCTGACTACCATGAAGGTGGGTGCATTCTTCTAGAACTGTCTAAAAGGTTGACAACTAACCTGGGAAGAGGTAAGGAATCAAATTAAGCCCTTAGGTGGATTGGGTTACAACACAGGACAAAAGAAAGCCAAAGGCAAAAAAAAAAAAGAATCTTTACTCTTCCCTGATTCTCCAGAATGGACAAAGAGATCTGCAAAAGTACAATTATGTGAGAGGGTGTGAGGTCTTACCAACCTCCTAGATTCCCTTTAATATCTACTTACACTGCTTGTTTGGCTACATAGCAAGAAAAAAAAAGTGTCTGTTTAGTGGGATTTCATACTTTTATTTCTCTAACAATAATTGTTATTGATGCTGGAGAATTTCTTTATATGATGACTCTATTCTAAAGCAAAGGCATGTTTGAAAGAAAAAGCCCTCATCTATGAAGGTAGGATGACATTCAGTAAAAAGCTATCAAATGAAGATAAACCGCCCAGAAAGTATAGCTGGCTATTACTTTATTATTTAGGAGAAACACAGTGCTAAAGGACTAAAAATGTATGTTTTTCTATAGGTGTCTGTGAACAAGTAACATCCTGCAAGCCTCAAAAAATTCTTTCTCTGTCCATACAAGTAAATTTTTAAAAGATCAGCTGCATACACTTACTCAGCGGAAAGTTGAAAATGAGGGACAGATTCAAACCATTCAGTTTTAACAACCTATTGGAGATAATTCACAGGATTGCAACAGAGACCTGAGTCTCCGCCACAGTGGTGGTATGAGGGGGAATCCAACCATGATGACCTCTTCCTTCATCTGGGCTCTGCAGGGAAGTGTTACAAGTCAGGTCAGATCAACACCAGGTTCAAATCTACCAAGACTTATTCGAGTAATCAGTCTTGGCAAAGGTAGCAAATGCAACAGCTCCACTGAAAGCAACCAGCTGTCCAGGTAAACATGCCACACAACCTGAGTAAGTGTGACGGGATTTAGCCAAATCTGTGCATCATTATTAAATTTTATTTATGTAAATATGAGATATTACTCACATCAAACTTTGCAGCAACAGGCCTCTGGTTATTAAAACTTCTCCCCCCTGCAATAACTTAGAAAAGATTCATTTTAATACAGCACAATGAACAGCCTAGTCCTCCCTTCAGGAGGAACTCCACATGTCAGAGCACTTCATATACTTGTTACCAACAAGCACAGGCCCTTTTAGTACAAGAAAAATACTTTGGCAATAAAAAAGCAACAGCCAGCAGCTACAGACACTATTATTTAAATAATAGTGACTTTAGAGTCACCTTTTGAAAGGTAAAATAAATAAATCCTTACTGCAAAGCCAACACAGCAAAGCATTCTGGGCTTTGCTATCTGCAACACCACAAGTCTTGAGTAATTTTGGGCTCTGGAAAATGAAGGCACTGATAGAAACAAAAGGACACCAGGCAAAAATTGAAAGTAGTTAGTGCATGAACTAGCAACAAAGGGAAAATGTGGGGATTTATTTGACAATCCTTTCTACAACACTCCAGCAATCTGATAAGTGGTTGGGACTTTTCTCTGGAAGAAAGAAGGAGTCAAGTATGACTTATTTTTTAAGGATAACATGGAACTAAATCTCTTTTTCTTGATACTGACAAAAGCCCCATTATCGAAAAAAAGCAGAAAAGCAGTAGTTATCTGTGCAGTGCTGCAAAGATTCACTTACTCACTCAGTGATTTGAAAACTCTAAACTTGTTTTTGTAAGGATCCTCCAGGGATTAGTTCAAATGTTGTAGGAAAGGTGGCCATGCTTTTCCTTGGAAACCGACTGGTCAGCCACCCTTTTATGGCTACAGCTGCAGCAAGAGGAACAACACACCATGGCCAAATATGGAGCTTGTCTAAAGTTGCTGAAGCCATTTCTTTCGTTGGACTCGAGCCACTAATTCTGCTTTTTTATTGCAAGTTGCTTTCAGCTAGCCCAGATGTTACAGAGGCATCAAGATGCAGGAACACCATGCCTTCCATTCAGAATACTTCCTCTGAAAGTACTGCACAGCCTAATTAAATAATGACATTTACAACAAGAAAGATAATGCAAAAATTAGAGCAGCATTTCAGCTCGCACTGCACCCCTCCTTGACAAGCAGCCCAAAGTAGTTGACAGTATGCAGAACATCACGCTGTGCTAGAGGACCTGATGTGCTCAGAAAAATAAAATCCATCCTTGGTTTGTGCTGCAGTGGAGGAAACAGGCAAGGAGCTCTCCCAGGTGTCCCCATGTGAAGTGTTCCATCACCAGGACCAGCGCAGTGGTGTGCTGAGCGCCTGCCCGCCTTCCAAAGGCAAGAGCACATGGCAGCACATGCATTTAAAGGCAATTGCACTGCTGAGAAATACCTCCAAAGAGGGGATGCTCAGAGACTTACAGATCACCCCCAAGGCATTGTTTGGCTCCTGTGCAGCTCAGCACCAGGCCCTGGCTGCAAGCTGAGCACTGGGGTTCAGCTGGAGCACTGAGGAGGCATGTGGCACTGACAGGACTACTGGAAACATGCTCAGCCAAACTTGCCAGGCACACTGGGGAAGCCATTCAATAGTGAATTATATAAAGCCCTGGAAGCAAAATGCTGCAACTAAAAGTGGTCAGGCTCATCCAGAGATAAGTTGGGCTTTAGGTGTAATACCTATTATCATTCCTTCATTTCTACAATCAGGCTGAGGAAGGAAATTAAAAGCAAACAAGGAGGCACAACAGCAATATCTCTTAATCAAACAGGGAGAAGCAAGTGAGAGCAAGAGGCCAAAAATTCACAGTTGTTTTTCCCCGGCCCTGTTTCTCAAAGACATCCTTTTGTACTCCTTCATCCCCACCTTTGCTCTGCCGTGTGCTGGCACAAGCATTTGCTCAGCTCTGCGGTGAGCCAGACCAGGGGAACTAACCCAGGCTGAAACTAATCTAGCAAAAACGAATTACAGCACACGGGCAGGAATGCACAGCCAGGGCAATGGGGAGAGTAAAATCAGCCTCCCTTAGCAACAGTACCCCCAGGGGTCATCTTGAACAGAACAATGGTGTTAAGAATCCCTACCTGTGAGTGCAGATGCTATCATAGTGGGGAAAAGGGTTCATGTGGCCACAGGCACATGGGGACTTTAAGCTCAGGGCCTTGGATCTTACTAGCAGTGGAGACAAGAAAGCACAGAGCTCAGCACATGCAGCAGAGCCTGCTTGACAAGGCAGCTAAATATTCAAGCAGTTAGCTCTGTGCTGATGCAGCTACACAGTTAGCCGTGATTTAATGTCAGCTCCAGTGCATTTGCATCCATCATAGTCGCCACAGAGAATTAAGTACTGCAAGTATAGGTCAAGAACTAGAGCTGGTCCCGTTTCTTCAAATTCAAACTGATGTTCCAAATGCAAAAAGTAGCAGGAATTTAAACATTTTTTTTTCCACTTCTGCCATTTGTAAACAGCCTTTAAGAACACTGAGAGGAACACTGCCTCCCCAGAATCAGTCACAAGAAATTATTTCCTTATATTAGCCTTTGATCTCCCTCTCCAGACACCTCCGATTTAAAACAGTATTTATTTACGGTATAGCCATATTGGCTACCAAAGAATTACACCAGAAAAAAATGAGACCGACCCGATTAACATTGCAGTGTCTCCTTCATTCCAGAGCCTCTCTGTTTGTGCCCAGCTCAGCTCTAAGCTACCGTGTTGCTTTCACCAAACCCAGGGCTGAATCTGTTGCTGGCAGAAACCAAAGCAAACTGGAGACTGATCATGACTTCTGACTTGCAGTGGTTTCTCAGGAGCCATTATGTTTTGAAGGCAGATCCAAGTGCAGCACTCTGCAGCCACTGGAATGCAGTACCCCTCGCCTTGACATGCTTCCTGCAACAGGGAAAACCAAGGGGAACTAGCACCAAACTGGGCTGGCTCCACAGCAGCCAAAAATGCCCTGGAGCTAATATTCAGTTGACCTGATAATGGTGCATTTAAGACCCCTACATGCTCCTCTAGCAGTTCATCACTACCTGTGCAAAGAAGGTCACTGCAGTAAGCTTCACCCTTAACAAAGAATGGGGGAAGGAGAGAAGGAAGAGGGGAAAAAAAAAAAAAAAGAAAGTAGGAAAAAGAAAGAGGACCAGAAAAACAAATTTTCTGGTAATTGTTTTGCAACATAATGTAAGTAAATGATAGTTAATCCTAAATTAAATGGCACAGAGTAAAAAAGAATAGAAAGAGTGAGGAAAGACAAACATATGGACACACAAAGGTTTGCTGTTAACTGACAGGTTAACTCTCAGGTTCTCTCTGAGAGGCTGCAGAGAGTGACTGCAGAGTCACTGTGCAGTAATGAGCAGTTCTGTGATGCTAGGGGTGGATGCTCCTGATACCTCAGAAGAGGGTTCAATTCTGTTCTCAGTTGCACCAACAGAAACTCTGAGTAACTCTCTTTATACCTGTGAAATGAGATCAAAATCAGATCCAAGGTCCCTGCTCCACAAAGCTTGCCGTGTACTGTTGACAGTTAAAATGATGAGTAAAGACATCAAACCTCAGGGAAAGAGGGGAAAAATAAAGGTGACCAAAGAGCAGGAAAAGGGGGTGGGGCAGAAGAATCACTCTGAGGAAAGCAATTATAGCTTCTGTTTCATGTTTCTTTCTTTATGATTAGTGGAGACTGAGGTGTCTTGCTTTCAAAAGCCAGGTGTGGCAGTAGGAATGGAGAGAAGCTGAGCAGAGATTAATGGGAATTCCAGAGACAAAAGGAACTGACAGACTTTACTTTAAAAGCTCTCAACAATATTCAGTTCAGGCCAGTCTCCTGACTTACCAGGGTTGATATCAACCTTTGGCTGGCAGGAAAGTCTGTGGGTGCCGTCCTACACTGTCACACAGATGAGGCATGAGGCTCTTTTACTAAAAGAGCCCACGAAAGACACTATGCAAAGGGAACTGGTGTCACCATAGCTTGTTCCTCAAGAAATATAAGCCTAAAGACACAAACTTACGGATGATCTGTACTTCCATTTTGAATTGAGTGGTCTTCTCTCGTAGGTGTGAACTTCCTAACCCCAAGGAGCAGAGCTCTGTTCTTCCTATAAATAAAAATCACAGTTGCTATGAACCAATGACTCAGATACACGATGGAAAATTGATGCATGTGCACACATACACATATCTGCATGCATGCATGTGCAAGTGTTAATTTTGGGCAACACCTTAACACTTCAGGCTAAACAATAAAATAGCCAAAATCATAAACTGCCAATCACTGGCACTAACTTAGAAACGTGAAATATGCCCAACACAATAACTCCTGGCTTATGGTGCTGGGCCTTCACTGGCTACCAGTAGTCATGCTTGAATGGGTCAGAAATCCTCTGAAATGCATAACGAATGGAGCTAGTGGGGACGGCAGCCATTTTTTTCTTCCAGCAGTAGGGATACTCTCCTTCCAGCCCATTTTTGGGCAACCAGGAACTCACCCATGAGGGCTCTTTGTAACACGGCACTGCATAAATGCAAACACACTTCACCTTTCTGCATTACCCAGGTCAGCAGGAAGGGTAATAGCTCAGCTTCTCACCTGCTCCCCCTGGGGCTCCTTGTCTGGGGGTCCGGGGCAGGCAGGGCTTACCACCCTAGGGGGCTCCTGGGCTGGAAGGTGTCCCTCTGCATTGTCACCCAATGAAGAGCTCCCCATTCACGGGGGGCTCCCTGAGAGGGCCGGGACCTGGCAAAACATTTCTGCCACGTGGTGCCTTTGGAGGTGCAGTTGAGGTAAAACGAAGGCTCTTGGTGAATTTTTAATCAACTGAGACTGCCGCAATAAGGAGGGCTGCAGAATTCAGGATCGCTTTACCAATATGCTGACTAATAGCCTTGATTAAAATCCTAGGGCGCTTTTTGTAGCACACAGGAGCATTAATTCCAGTTCAGTTAATTACCTGTGCCTAAAGAAATGCCACTTGCAGCTTCAGCCAGGCCTGAAATTCTTTACCTCCCCTCTTAAAAAAAACAGTGCTGTATTCAAACACACAGCTGACCCGTCTTCCTGGGATCCAAGGTCCTCTCTGCCCCTTCCCAATTCACTTGGGAGGTCGGATGATGCCTGTGCGGTGACTCCAGATCCACAGATGAAAGATGCGATACAAAAGCAAAAGATATGAGCTGCCTCCATGACCTGATTTTGTCCTTTTCCATTTATCAGATGTTGGGTTTTGTAGCTTATGGCTGTTTCAGCTTCTTTTGTAAGCACTGCATTTTTAAATGGGAACTCTCAACTGCACTGCAGTGGCAGCTGCCATTTTACATTCATGTGCAGGGAGTGAGGCAGCGAAGGAGCTCTAAAGAAGAACTCACATTACTTCTTTTTTTCTCCTTGTTTTGCTGTTGCATTTAAATATAAAATAAAGGTCATTCTGACTGAAAGGATAGAATTGCTCTACAGAAACATATAATGAATGCACTGCATGTAAAAAGGGCAAATGTCCTTTAAGCAAAAACAAATCAAATTACATTTTTTAAAAAAAATAAAAGCTTTTTCATCCTCAGACAGTTTCTTTTTGTGACTAGTGCAGGTTAAGGCTCGAGGAATTACAAACTCCCATAAGCTGCCATAATTGCAGCAGAGGAAACACTTCCACTACACAGGAGCTCTTTTCCTCTCTGAACTTTCCTAGTCACAAAGTGAAGAATTTTAGGAAATAATAGACTGTAAAATTTGGAGAGAAAGATTACTTTTGCATGATTGACCTGTTTCGTGTGCTGCTTAAACCTAAAATAAGCAAGCATCTCTGGTATCACTATAAGGCTTATTGCTGTGAGATTTATCCCTATTTAAAGGCTATGGCACTTATGTAAAGGAAATTAAACACAGCAGAAGGGAAGCCAGTGGCAGAAAGAGTTCCCGAGTGCTCCTGAATCCCCACCTAGGGCCTGTTGCCCCACTGGTACAGACAATACATAAGTGACCTAAAGAAATCATGTGGCCATTTTATTTTCTGCCAGGTGAGTACTGGACAAGGAGGGTGCAGAAGGGGGCACAATGCTGCTCTTCCAGTGAACGAATGACACCCTGCAGCCCTCTTTCAGCAGCTCTTCTTTGCATTGCCATGCATGGGAAAAAAAGGCTTTATCTGGTGAGACACAGCCCAAACCTATACCATAAACCCAGCAACACTCCTTGGCAAAAACACTGGGCTTGTAACACCTAAGATGTTTGCAGTACGTTTTCCTTTCTAGCCTTTCCCACCTAATTTCCTCCAAAGACATTTCCAACTAGAGCAGCAATTGCTTGTTATGAATCAGGAAATGCTGGCGGGATGCAAATTGTGGAAATTGGAGCTCTACTGGATGCAAACATGGTGACATGTTGTTGCAGGCCAGGGGCCACTTAGGTGTTGCAAAATATATTTTAAAACCTGGTGTATACGCACACTGAGCAGAAAAGCAACATGTGAAACCTGATCAGCTCAGCCAAGAATTACCCTGGAGTCTGAAAACAGCCATTACAAAACTTTTGAGAAGGAGACATCTAACGATTACTATGCAAAACTGACTTTTCACTCTACACATTAGGACAGCCCTTTCAAAAGGAGATGCATAAAGACAGGAAAAGAAAGGAAATTAAAACAAATGGGAGTTTCAGAACATAGTAAGAGGTTTGGAGGAGAAAGATTAATCCCATCTAGAAAAAAGTTTGAAGAACAACAATAGCAACAGTGCAAGATGCATCTCTACTACCACTCTGGGGGTCAATCATTTAAACCTGTCTTATCAGTTGCTTATAATGTACCACTTTTTTCTCTATTGGCATATTGTGAGGATTGGTGTTTGGCAGACTCGTTTTCCATAAATATAGTGCAGTACTTATACACTCAGACTATAATCCAATTAATACAATCATGTATACACAAAGCAAATGACTGGAACCTTCAAAACACATAGACTATGCAGCGTTTTCTGCCCCAGGCAATGTAAAAACTATGACTTATACTTCAAGCCAGAATGGGAGCAATTTTAAAACCTCAATTAAAAAAGAAAAAGTTTGTAAAATTGTCTTGAGGAGATCTTAATTCATATTCTGCCTTTTGAAACTTTAGGATTCTTATTTGCCAGATTTTCACACAGCCAGAAGGATTAACAGATGCAGCCAGAATCTGAGACTGAAAACTATGTCAGGAATTTGAAATAAATCATTAATCTCTGACAACTCTGGAAAAGGCTGAAATCAAGCGACATCCTCATTTATTTCATTTTAAATACACGTCACTCCCAGACCCCAACTGGGTTTTTGTAGACTTAATAACCCCACATAGGTGATTTTCCTACTGAAAATGCAACCTACAGCAGACACTGGGCACAAGCTGTGATGTTCAAAATGTTGTCGTGGCAGTGAACTGCTGGCGAGCAACAAGGTTGGGGTTCCCAATCACCCCCACACCACCTCCTGCCCCATCACTGCCTCACCGTAATACTCATTCGAGCAAAGAGAGTAAAGTAAAACCAACCATGTGAATCTCTTAAAACTGATTTTCAGAGGGGAAACACAGAAACATCCCTGCAGATGCTGCCCCAAACTGGGATGCTCTGCTCCTCTGTGGGCTTTATAGCCCCAGTGAGGTTTTTGAGTACACAGCAGCTTCAAGTTCGCAGGTGTTGGCTGCAGGGCAGATGTTCAGCAGGTTGTTCCATCACTGTGCCAGTGATCAGTGGGGCTATGAAAACATAGCAGCAGAAAATCCCTCCCATCTGTGTTTCTTACAACCCCCTTGCAGACCACTATATTTATCACCTTCTGCTTTGAATTCTTACGAAGTACTGCTCCAGTCTTCCACCGAGTCAAAGTCAATGTGTACAATAAGCAACCAAACAAAAATAGGTAGAGGATCACGTTCAACTGCACATGCCACCAGCTGGGGAAGCAGTCTTTTCAGCAAGGCAATATCTAAGCAGCACTGAGTAGGCAGGTAATTTGGGGATGTGGAGAATCCACAGCCTGCACTTGGAGTTGCTCACACCAACACAAAGTATGGTGTTACTACTTCAAGAACAGCTTGGGATACAGTGCTCCTTTACCTCTATTTCTGCATATACTACTACCAGAAACATATTAGTCAGTGCTTCCTTCAGAGGCAGTCAGTATAAGCAGTGCAAAGCACACCCACAGATACACTGGTATTTTAAATTCTTCAGCATCCCCACAAGCCCTTAACTGCATCTGTCTGCAGGAATTCACTCCTTCACCTGTTTTTTCAAACTCCACCTCTTTCCCATCCCCCCCCCCCCCCCACCCCCCCTCCAAATTCCCCCAACATCTCTATTTATCAAAGCTGAGGGGAGCTATAGAATACTGTTGCTGCCACTATGGAACAAGAAGGTTCTTTCACTGCTCCTCCTGAAGCCCTGTGTTGCTTTTTCTGGGAAGAACAACATCCTAATGGTTGGAATCACTGATCTTAGAGGTGTTTTCCAGCTTTAATGATTCTATGACCTACAGAACAGCATACTAGTGTACAGCAACCCTCTCTATTTTAACTACTGTATCTGCTTTTCTGCCTAAAGCCTCAGCTCTTGGAATCACCTGTTTGCAAGAGACTTTGTTTTAACTTAAAATTAGGAATTTTTCTAGCTAATCTCACTGTAGATTAATAAAAAAGACTAGAAACACTTCAAAATATTTCAAGACCTACAGTAATAATAATAACAACAAGAAGAGGAGGAAGTAGATGTTGTCATTACAAATCTCTGTTGACTTGGGTACGATTTCTGCACATCTGGGGCTGCCAGCAGAGTAGAAGAGCTGTCTGCATGTTGTCTCCATATCATGGCGAGAGTTCCTGCAGGCCCAGGAGGCCAGAGAGCTCAGCGTTAAGACAATTACAACGATTAAACTTTCTTGTGAAATCGAGAACTGAACAGAGGTACAAAGAGATGTAAATAGCATCCAATGAATCATGTGAGAAAGGTAAAGCCAAGCTGCAAAACATCCTTCCTCTTCTTGGCTCCCAGCCTAAGAGCTCAGTCTTACCATAACAGTCCTTCACAGATTATCTAGCAGCAGAGCATATAAATCTTCTTTTATTTCAAAGCAGTAGGTAATCAATACCCTAAATAAGACAAAAACACAACTCTCTTTAGAAAACTGTTTTCTTCAAAGAAGACAGGGAATAAATATTCCTAATAGGTTACCTACTTGCTTTTAAATAATAATGGCATCAGCTCAGTAATATGTGATGCCTCAATTAGAGCCCCATTGTGCTATGAGATGTACAAACAGGTCAAACTGGTTCAGACTATTCTTGTGATAATTTCTGAAAATAAAGAACAGAACATGGGAAACATCAAAATGCTGGATGTGAAACCTCCTGTTGTTCTGTCAGACATCTTGAGCTGAGAAATCCCCAGGAAACAAATGAAGCAAACTACTGGGACAGGCAGTCCCTAATTAGAAAAATAAAAAATAAAAAATAATTGCATTAAACCTGATTTTACATTCATTCTTGTTTCATGGATTTCAGGGAAGAAAGGCAGTAAAGGAGTGTGACTGGTGGACTAACTCCCGCTTTGATAATGCACACACATGCACACACACATACATGCACATGCACTTGCCCTCTTCCTATATAAAGAAAATCACTTAGCTTTGATTTTCATAAGTAATTGAGTCACATCTAGATAAAAATTAACATGATTAATACTGAAGAGCAATCCACTACTTTAAATTTGCCCACTGGCAGTTGTGCACACGGATATTTCAGTGTTTTTTTACATAGTTTTGCAGAAATGAAACCATCTCTCAACCCTCAGTGTCTGAGATATGAATGAGAGGTGATTTGTGCCAGTAGCCGCTAACACTGAGAGGAAGTATTTCCCAGGTCACTTTAAAAATGGGTTAGAAAAACGATGACGGAGTGAATTTCCAAACCTCCCTTGATTTTGCTGCTAATTACACAGATAGTCTGACCACCTTTATTTTCTCCAGAGATAGCTTTGCATCCCCACTATGTACAGTAGGAGATGTAGAGTCTTCAATACTATACAGACCTGTACAGTCCTGTACAGCCTTCAACAGTGGATCCCAAGATCCTGGAGGTTTAAAATACAGCAGCATTTCAGGGTTCAGCTATTGTTATTTTGAGAACTGATAGAAATTTTTCCTCTGGAAGACAACTATGCATAAAACTGGATTTCTGCTTAAGGAATACTTTCTACTAAACTTCTGTTTTCTATTGAAAAATGTCAGTAAATTAAATCCTGTAGAGCAGAGGAGTTAAATGCTGTTGCAATGAACCTGGGGAACTATTTCCATGTGTTGCTCATGCTCTCACTTTGGGGCCATATCCTGCACCCCTCACAACCCCACATTAGGTGCATGTCCAGGATGGGCTGTGTCCCTTTATCCCATGGGAGCCATTGGTTTGACCAGGCTAAAGAGAAGAGTGGAATCCTGAAGAATCTATAACTGTAAAAGTCATAAAGTGTCCTGGCAGTGTTTCAGAAGCAATATATTTAGATTTTAGGGAACATACTTCACAAACTTTATGTGGGGGAAAAACATCCCTCCATTTTCAGGTCCAATTACCATCATGAGAAGCTGATGTGATAACAGTGCCAGTGCCAAGTGAAAACCAGATAGGAGGACCTGCTCTCTGCCTGGGGGAGTTTGTGATCTAAGTATTTCACCACTGTCTGCCAAAGTAATATGCAAAGGTATGGTAAGAAAGATGTAAGCAAATGCTTCAATTTGTATATCTGAAATATTACGAAGTGCTGACTCCTGTCATCCAGTGCCTCTCAGATGCGTAATTCTATGTAGAAAACAGGGCTAAGGAGTGTCTGTAGGGCCAGGAAATTACTTTACTTACAGATAAACTGCGGATTTCACATCTAAAGTATGGATGGTGGAAGAAAAATCTGCAGGCAAAGTTGGCGGCGCCAGTGGGGCAAATGAGTCACAGGACAGTGTCAAAGAGAAACAGCCAGAGGAGTAAACCTCTCAGGGGATAAGGGGCTTGAGCATGAAGGGATGAAACAGAGGGAGCCTTTCAAAGTGGACGGCAACATGGCTATAGAGAGGGAAATGAAAGAAGCACTGCTGTGGAAGAATAGGCATGGATTTTAGGTATATGGGCAAGTTCTGGGTGGAAGATGGGAGTCTGATCAAAGCTTCTACTGCAGATGACTTGAGACATGAGAACAAGAGAAGCCAAAGGTGATCAGTGGCTTTTGGCATGAGGGCCAGTGCAGCGGAGAACCAGGATGGTGAAGTACAGCCACATGTTTCCAAAACAGCTACCTTTGTGCAGTCCTCACTGCAAAACTATCTCCAGCTTTCCATACTGAGTCAGAAGGTACCCTGGATTACAGGTCTTCCTCCTCCTGTCCTCCTGGCAGTGACCTGCCAGGAAAAGCCACGTCCCGACAGGTCTCCTGCCCAAAGATTTATCCATCACAGGCACCTGTGACAGTCAGGAACTATGTGGCTGGGCAGCAGACAGCAGCACTGCTGGGACTTCTGGAGAGCAATCACTACAGGTTGGTGGGCAATATGTTCAGGAAGAAATCTCTGCATTCCACTGTGGAGATGTGCTGGGAGCACATCCAGCAGCCCTGATCTCAAGTCAAGGAAGGAAACAGAGAAACTTGGAGCAGCCTTGTTCAACAATAGATTTTTAAGTGAAGAATTTAGGAGAGACTCGAGTCTGTCCTAGAAATTGAAATGTCCAACTTTGCCAACAGATCTAGAGAGACCATGACAAAACAGAAGTTGGTATTTTACAGAAGTCTCCTAACTCCCATGTCAATCCATGTGTGCAGTTACATAGTTCAGATGAGGAGAATAAACACAGACACCTTTGGAGAGGAACAAAATGATACCACCACCATGAAAAACCTTTCCTTTAAGTGACTTGGTTCTTTTGTGATCCCAGTCCTGCTCCCCAAGCAAAGAGGTGCCGAGCAGCTCTCTTGGAGCAACCAGATTATAGCACAAGTTTTCTCTTCTGTGGCTGAATTCAGGTCACGCCTCCATAATCATTAATCCTGGCTCTTTGCTCTCAGTACACATTTGATCTGGATCAACCCAGGGCACATAATCACATTTAAGATGAATTAGCTAGAACACGATACAGAGTTTACGCTGGCCTCACGCCAACTGTGGGAGGACAAATGACACCCAATCCCACACAAAGTCTGCCAGCACAAAGCTACCTCGGTGCTGTTTTTGGAACAAACATGAACCAGTAGAGCCACATCAGTCCCCTGGAACCAGCCCTGCACACAGACTGGTTGCTGCATTTTTGATATAGTTATACTTAGACGCAGACTGACTAAGTCTAACTTAATTACAATGTCAGGGCAATCAGTCAAATCACTTTTCAGTCCTTAGAGCAGAGTTGTTCCACAAGTTAGAAGTATCCAAATTCACCTAGACTGGCTGTAAACAAACACATGGTACCTTCTTAGCTTTGTCTCCTTCCTTGCTTGGTCTGCTCCGGGCAAATCCCATGGTTCTCCAGTATAGAACAAGCAGAACCATGCTGTCACTCCTCCCTCTGCATTTTGAAAATGAATTGTCTAACCGTTTTGGGCACATAAAAGAAAATTAGAAGACTCTCTTGATACCCAGCTGATTTAACCTGTGACTTTACTGTTGAGTTTTTGTACAATCAAACCAAATATTGGATCTCCTGTCCAGTGCTTACTATTGCATTGCACCGAAACAGTCACCATCAACTGCTATCTCTGCTTGAAAACATGTTCCCAAAAATATCTGCTGTGCGTGCCAGTGCTAACCAGCTTAAAATACCTTATTTTATATGACTTTAATTGAGTTCAACATAGTAGTTAGCTCAAGTATAGAAAACTGGCAAGTGTTCAAAGTGGAGTGTGTCTATAGACAGACAACACAATGCACTGTTTTCCTGCTAATGTCTGGGTGACAATATCTACACATGCCATTCCAACATGAGCTGGTAGCCAAATGTTTTCATATTCAGATTAAAATTAGAATAAGTTTTCTGAAACAACCATCGCACCAGTTATCTTTTACTAGGTGCAATTAAATAGTACTCAAACTTCTTGGATTGGATCCCTAACAGATAATTAGGAGGAAATCCATAAAGTTCTGGAAAATAAAAGCCACAGGTGCCTCACATGGGGATGCTCACAGAAGTGAGATAGTTTGAGCAGGGCCCTGAACAGCAATTCTGCCATTTTACTTGTGACAATGAAGGGAATAAATGGAAGAGAAAGGCAGAGAGATAACCTGGCTAATCTCCTGGCCTCCTGCTTCACTTTGTCCTTTGCCTTAGTCTGCTTTTCCCTAGGACAAATAATTTCTATCCTACATCTTGAACCACATGATTTTTTTATTTCTAAAGTGTGATAACATTTCCTTGTTCCTGTCAGCTGTAAAAGAAAGCTTTCAAGAACCTTGGTGAAGCATCTTCTGTTATAGCCTCACTGATTCATGAGATAATCTGTTCTTAATATACACAGTCCTAAGCCTGTAGCACTTAAGTTTTAGATCAGCACAATATTTGTTCCTTGCTGTGACTCAGTGGAGGCTGCAAGAGATGGCAGAGGAGAAAAAAGAAAAGTATTTTTATAGCAGGTTATTTTTATTAGAAAATAGTGTGTTTTATAAAAACAGCCTTATTGAATTGAGGTGTTCAAAGCAATTCCTGCAGAGTAAGATTATAGTGAGCAGAGTGCAGGTGAGAAGGTCAGAACTGCAAACTAAATGCAATTTATTCCACTGGTGCAGAAACCTAGGAATGTAGTCCAAGGTAATCATAAACACGTGTGATACAAGTATCTCACATGCATAGATGTACATCCCACCACACAAATCTGGAACTGTACTCAAAGGCAGTAACAGCAACAAACACAGTAAAAAGTACAAACTTTTAGTCTCCTTGCAAAATCATATGTAATGGAATATGTTCAGCATAAGTGCAGAGAACAATCACATGGCTAAAAAGGACTACACTCATCATATGTTTAAATAAAGCATTTATGGAAAAAAGGTAAGCGTGCAGAAAAAAAATGGTGCATTTGGGTGTGTCCATTTGAATCCACAGTAAAGCCCAAGACATATCGGAGATCAGCTTGAAAATAAAACCCATGTGGTACATTAAGCACACATAGCTGACAAAACAATACAATGCAGTGGAAATACAGGTATGGGGATTAAAGTCAATGCAAAGGGGGAGATAAACCATGTGCAAACTGCCCAGGGGAAACTATGTATGAGATCATACTGAAATTGTAGCTGTTAGGATGCCTGGAAAACAGGTGAGCCATTTCTGCAGAAAGAATAGTCTCACATTCATTAAAGACTGAGCTCTTACTGTCCAGTTGCTACCTGCTCCAAGCTCATCTTGGATTAATTGTGTCTACTACAGATGTAGGCAAGGGAATGTGCATGGAAGGAGTCTCATAAAAAGCAGAGTTCATTTGCAGGGCTTGGAAAATAAAGGGGGTGAGGATGGGGAGAGCAAGAGCAGTTAAGTCACCAAACCACTTAGTGCAGTCTTGTATTTAGTGTGAGCACCACAATGCTCTGAATGCAAAAACAAACTGCTCACCAGCAACTATTTTGACCAGTGGCTTTAATTAAACTTAGCCAGCCAGAATAAACACATTTATATATATTGACTCCTCAACAGTTACCCAAGATCAAAGCAAATGAGGATGGAGGTGAGGGGAGGCAAAGAGAGACGGGTCACTGGGAAAGGAGGTTTTTCTCCTTAATTCTGGGAAAAGAGATTTTCCTCAATTATAACACAGCTTATTTTATGTATCTGCTGAGTGGAATGCTCTTGTCCCTACCAAGTTCATGGTTTGTCGTCTCGAGTCAAGCTTATGCCTTCCAATTTCCCAGTGGAAGTTAGAAGTGCAAGTCTTGCCAGCATAGATGCCATGCCCATCAGTAAAAGACCACACAGGTCATGTTTACTCCACTGGCATTTTATCACATTAAAATAACTGTGAGCTAAAGAAAGCTGCGAGTTATGTTAATGCAAATTTCTACTCTTCTATATTTTACTCTGCTTCAAAAAGAAAGACAAAACCAAAGACTACAGACTCAAAGAGCAAAATGTACAAAAAGGCCCAAAGAAATCCAACACATGGAAGGTTCCTTGAAGGAACAATCCCTTTCTCTGAAGAGCATCTGTGGTATAGTATGTCAGTCAGAAACTGCAATTTCCTGCAATTAATCAATTTAATAAAAAAAAAATTTGACAGCCCTCCTTCAAATTCTGCACATGGTTTGGTTGCATTTCTGTTTCTGGATCTTTTGATGAATTAGGGAAGAAAACTGACTGGCTAGACTTGCTCTACTGAAAATGAATGATGAACTGGGAAGCTCATTTATTTTTCTTGGAGAAAGAAACAAAGACAAACTGACCAACCAGCCAAAGCAGGCCACTGGCCAAACCAATTATTTGTATCTTGCCAGTCATTTCAGTCCACATTTGTTCCTCTAACAAAACTAAGCAGCCCAATATTACAGTTTTTTGCCTAACAACAATGAGGCAATCCAAATTCTTCATGATTGTTGGCAAACAAATATTGAATATAATTTCATATTCTGGTAATTTTTAAAAAGAATTAGTTAGAAGCTTCAGGTCTCCACACTTATTAATCCCTATTAAACAACCAGAATGAAGCTGACTCACAAGAAAAAATGTCTTCTCAGATGATGGAGACATTAAATTTTGTATTTCTGGCTTATGGCTGGAGAGGAAAGTGATTTCCTCTACAAATCATGCTTCAGACGTTCCACTATCCAAACCAGCACTAGACTTCAAGCACAGGTAGGGGAAGATTGAAGAACAGGACAAGATCCTAGCGGAC
The DNA here is from genome assembly GCA_035583155.1 of Acropternis orthonyx. Classification (NCBI taxonomy): domain Eukaryota; kingdom Metazoa; phylum Chordata; class Aves; order Passeriformes; family Rhinocryptidae; genus Acropternis; species Acropternis orthonyx. The sequence continues at coordinate 103,272,294 of JAWWEU010000001.1, read as the reverse complement.
ACAACTAAAAGGTTTGCACTTGATTTATGATCTCACAGCTTGAGCACACCTCACTAGTGCTGCTGCTATAGTAACGAAAGAGACAGGTATGCAGGTTTATGGTAATAATGTTTGTTGAAAGAGTTATTCTCCGTTGTGTATTCATGCTTCTGCCTCTATTTTTTTGGCATATCTCTAAAGGAGATTCCTATACAAAAGCAAGAAATACAAAACTGGAGGGGAAAAAAGGTCTGTAAAGGCTTTATAAGAGAAACACATAAAACTATGCAGTTACTTCCCAGGGATTAGGGACCAAAATGTTAATAATTATTTGGGAACCTCCGAGGCATTTCAGCCACCCTTTGGGCTTTGAAGAGCCTGACCTGGAGGCACAAACTCCTAGAAATATCGGCAGCTTTCTAAGTGAAGCAGCAATGAATAGAAACTGAGGGAGAGAGCAAGACTTGGTTTATTCAAGGCAAAGTTCATCCTTTGGCAACAGTGACTCAAACCCTTACAATATCCATTTTTCTTTAAATACTACAAACAGCTCCTGCTCATGCAGTGAAAATCAACAGCAAAACTCCCATCACCTGTATGCATAAAATTATCTGTGAGCTTTTGCTCTTGTGTGGACAAATACTAAATCCCATTTATCACACTGACCCACAGCCCGAAAAGAAAAAGTCTGCTGTCTGGCCTTGATTCAAGCAATCCCCTTATCCAGAAAAGATCTCCTGTACTTAATCACAGTACATGTGCTGCTGATCTGAGATCTTAAATACACCCCTTAATTATCACAACATTAAGGGTATGGAGGTTAATTATAAAGCAAATCAGGGCATTCCACAAAGGCAATTTCAGTTACTCTGACTGGCAAAGGCATACCAGGCTTTTGCTCTGGGTATTTAATAGACAGGGAAAGTGGTTTAGTTAAATATTATCACAGCGTCTTGAAGAATATAGCATTTAGTATGGAAACACAAGAATATGCTTTTATTTCTCATGGAGTTAAAATGGGAATAAACTAATATTTCAAAAAGAGGCATGAATTTGGAAATGAGTGAAGAAAGGCATTTGTCTTTACTCACATTTCATAATAGATATTTTCCATATTTTCTATTATGATGTGAGACAATCGATCTTTATTCTTTCATTTCTACTCTCTGTTTCTGTAGAGCCACAGGGAAGAACACGGCCCCACCACACCTACTCACACTAATTATCTTTCTTGGCATTGATGTCTCACCCACAGCGATAAGCTGAGAAATGTGAATCTTTGACTCACTGAAAAAGATAAGTGGAGACCTATGCAGCTGGTCTGTGGTTCAGTTCCTCCATTTGGGCCTCCAGCTTAAAAGTAAACCAGTGTGAAAAAAAGTATTTTCATGGACTATAGTTCATTAGCACATAAGAGAGGACTTAAGCAATGGCTTGGCTTTCTGGAGTAGGGACAAAAAATCTCCAGTCTGGCATGCAGAAGGAAGAATACTTATCACCTACAGGACAACTCACCTGATTTATAGAGAAGAATTTCTGCACTGCAGGTTGTTTATCAAAGGCCAAAGTGAGGAACTGACACCATTCCTACCATCCTGACTACTGCAATTCAAAGAAATAAGCCATCCACCAACACATCTCTTTGTAGAAAACCCACGGCACTGCATCTTGGTTCCAGGGGTCTGAGCCATTTTTTTCCCTTTAGTAAATAAGGGCAGCTACAACATAGTTCCTTCAGAGTACAACAGCTCTGGCCTTTGGCTTTCTGGCCAAGCACCAAGATATTCTCTTAGTTAAAAAAACTGTGACACCTCTGAGACACAAACTGATTTGGAGAGGAGAATATGGTTTAAGTGCCCAGTAACTGTCAGCCCCTGTTAATGAGACTGAGCAAGTATACAAGAGGGGGTAAGGAAGGCACTATATTAAACTACCCTGAGTCTGGTAAAAATTTTTAAAGCTTAAAGTGGCACTCTGGCTTCTTTCCCCCAATCCCAAAAAGAGATCAAGAAACAAAACAGGAAATTACAGAGAGGTAGGATTAACATCTGGCACAGGAAAACTTTCAGAGATGTGACATGAAAACACCTGGAAAGGCAGTTTGATTAAGGACATCCAGCATACATTTAGACACAGGAGGTCATGCTTAACTAACCTGCTGGATATCTTTGAAGATAAGGCTGTCATGGCAGATAAGAAAAACATGACAGATGCTGTATAGCACACTGAGGTTAGATTTTTCAAACAAAGTTTTGACAAGGTCCAGCATCAGAGATGACTAATGGAGAAAAACAGAAAGTTATGGATCGCAAAGTAAAAGGACGGAACAGTGGCTGTGGAGCAAGAGTTCAAATAAGATATAAAAAAAATATGTTGGGAAAAGGGTACTGAATGCAGGGGTCAGATCTACAAGCGTTACCCATCCCACTTGCCCCAAACACTGTTTCCATGTCAGTCTCCACCAGACAAAAATGTCAGTGTGACCTACACTACCTGTGATTAGGGCTCTCACATTATGGCAGCGATAAAGAATGGCCTTTGATGTTGCTTCTGGTTCACAGTACCGAGTCTGTACTTGTAAACTGATGTCAATACAGAAACACTGAAAAGAGTACCTTCATGTGGTGTTCAAGCTCTCATCTGAGTATCAAATCTAGGCTGAGCAATGCTGAAGAATTTGGTTCCGTCAGCAAATCATAGACTCATAGAATATTTCAGGTTGAAAAAGACATTTAAGATCATCAAGTTCACCCATCAACCTAGCACTGCCACCATTAAGCCATACCCTTGCATACCATATCCACACTTTTTTGAACTAGGGATGGTGCCTCAACCACTTCCCTGGGCAATCTGTTCCAATGTTTGACAACTCCTGTTGTGAAAAAATATTTCCTAATATCTAAACTAAACCTTCCCTGATGCAACTTGAAGCCATTTCCTCTTGTCCTGACACTTGTGACCTGGAAGAAGAGACTAACATCCACCTCACTACAACCTCCTTTCAGGTAGTTGTAGAGAGCCTCCTTTTCTCCAGGCTAAACACCCCCAGCTCTCTCAGCCACTCCTCATGAGATTTATACCCCAGACCTTTCACCAGATTCATTGCCCTTCTCTGGACATGCTCCAGGCACCTCAAAGCCTTGTAGTGAGGGGCTCAAAACTGAAAATAGTATTCAAGGTGTGGCCTAACCAGTATTGAGTACAGGGAAACAATCACTGCCCTGGTCATGCTGGCCCCCTCTTTCTGATACAGGCCAGGATGCCATTGGCTTTCTTGGCCACCTGGGCACACACACGGGTTTATGTTTAGCCAGCTGTTGACCAACACCCCCAAGTCCTTTTCTGCCAAGCAGCTTTCCAGCCACACTTCCCTAAGCCTGGAGCACTGCACGGCGCTGCTGTGACCCAAGTGTAGGACTCAGCAGTTGGCTTTATTGAACCCTCATAAAATTGACCTAGTCCATCAATCCAGCCTTTCCAGATCCCTCTGCAGAGCCTTCCTACCCTCCAGCAGATCTACACTCCCACCCAGTTTGATCTGCAAGCTTGCTTAGGATGCACTCGATCCCCTCATCCAGATCACTGCCACAGATATTAAAGAGGGCTGCCCCTAATCCTGAGCCCTGGGGAGCACTGCTTGTGACTGGTTGTCAGCTGGATGTAGCTCCATTCACCACCACAAGCTGTAGTTCAACACAAAAAGCACAAAATAAATTAGTCCCTGAGAAAGGAATCGGGCAAAGCTGTCTATGTTAAGTACCATAACAACATGACACTTTGTTGAGGCAAAGGATTTTAAGGGTTATAGTGGAAAAAAACACAATTAAAGCCACCAATATATGGCAGTACATCAGAGAAAATAAAATTTAAAAAAAAAAAAGAAGCAGAGAAATGGAATATAGCTTGTGTTAGTAGAGATGTGGCAAAAACAACTAGACGTCAATGGCTTGGAGATGGAGGCTTACCAGATGCTCTCTATCAGGCACTGTATTACAGAGAATATTACTGTCTAAGAGAGTACAAGAGCAGGACAACAAAAAGTGAAATCAGGTCTTGGCTCTTACTGGGCCCTAAAGTATTAGGTGGATGACATGAGGGCATATTATGCTTATTCTTATTGGAAAAGAGACTACTTTGATGTGACCCAGTAGATAATTTTCAAAATCATGTTGATCAAGGTAACCTCTACCAACCTGGGGTGGAGCAGGAGTGGGAAGGAAGGCAAGGTATGTCAAAACAGGCTCCAAACATTTCAAATAAAGCAACTGAGGGAAAACAGGGAAGTTGTCAGGCAGAACTGCTCCAGCTGAAAGGTAATAAACATGTGGAAGAAGTTAGCAGGAGAGGCAGTTGAAACAAAGGCTGTATATGAGCTCAAAAGACACTTGGACTTATTTCAAGAGGAGAGAGGGATTCAAGGATTTTTGTGAAAACCAGGATCTTTGGATTAAGATGCACTGTAAAAGAGTAGGAATGTCAAGCCAAGTCAGAGTGCCTAAAATTGTTCGTACTGTCACACACATAAGACAGAACTCCCTGTGTTGCTGCCACTGCTTTACCCAGAAGTTACAGTTAAGAGAAATACCTACACATAGAAATATTCCTTCCTGCAGCTTCTTTTGGTCAAACCATTTAAGTTGAGAAGAGCTCTTCTCCCAAATATCTCAAGGCTACAAATAGCTGCAACAAAGGCAGTAATGAGCTGCAGAAGTGTCACCAAGTCCCACTGGCAATGCCCTCTTCAAGCACAGGCTGTGCCTGCCGCTGCTGCAGCATTTGCTGTAGGAGCCCCCTCGAAAACACTGGCTGAGGTCCAGCAGGAAAGGAGCAACCAGAAACAATCCTGTCCTCACATTTCAGGGAGATCTTCCCAGGTCCTCTGCCTTTCCAGCTCTGAAATGGTCATAAGGTTTGAGTCAGGCTCCCTGAAACCCCAAAGCTGCCACAACTCCAGGCTGCCACAGACACAATCAAAACCTCTGTGTGGGGGGTATACGACTTCCTGCTGCCGAGGTCCATTGCAGGGACCCTAACAGCTGTTTGTTTACCTGTCTTCTTTATTGAATTTTGGTCTAAAAATGAAAGAAAAAAAACATGCTGGATATGTGCACTCTAGAAGGATATGCACACATCACTCCCATCCCAAGACCAGGATCTGATGCATTCCATATTGGGCATCAACCCACAGTAGCATCCCTGCAATATCAACAGCAATGTGATGCAGTTTTGACCAGAATAATGTCTAGGTAAGCAGGATAACTAAAAGGAGATATATAAGGGTCTTAACACTTTCTGCTTAAACTTCATCCTTATTTTAGAAAAGCCACCTCAGGATTAGCTTCAGTTTTGTTAAGAGAAGAAAAAAAGATAGTGTTCCCTGGTTTAGAAATTTACACCCACCAGTTTAGCTTCAAGCTATTTCTTGTTGATGAGCTGTAGCATGCAGAAATTAGCTGACTGTTTTGGAAACATTCACATGTTTTGTTCTAATGGAGAATTCACCACCATGGAAATTTTTATTTTTATATTTGCTGTTAGTTATAGAAATATTTAACCCTGCAATTGAAACAATTTTTCTCTTCTGATATTCCTTCTGCTATTACCTGACACCCTGATATCTTACTCAAGCAACATCATTGGTTCCTAGCATTTATTTCATTTTAATATGCCATTAAAAAAAAAAGCAAACATCAGAGCTGTGCAGAAAAGCATAAAAAACAACATAAGTATCACAACTGTATACAAGAGGAAGAATAAAGTAGAAGGAACTGTCCTGTCAAACATGAGCATCCTGTCCTAACTACAAGGACAATAAGAGAGACGGGATTTAGAACAAGGCACAAGGTAAATGATGCCTTTTTTTTTTTTTTAGTTGTGTTACTGTTCCTTTGGACACAGTTTAGCCAATGCTATTACCTTCAAATATTCCTTGGATGGGTGTGTTTATCTTGTTCATCTAGGCCTGAATCCAAACTTTCCCTTGTAAACCAGGGCTGTATCTCCCAGCTTGCTTTACTCAAGGTGTCCACAATATTTCTCTCCAGGGGACCTGCTGTATAATCCATGTCAAGTGTGGAAGTCCATCAAGTCTTTCTAGCTTGCAAATCTCATGCAAAGGACTCCTTATCTCTCCAGATCACATCCAGCCCCTTTAACTGGCCCCAGTTATCACACCATCACTGACAGGGATAACAGAGAGCTCTGGGGAAAGTTAATATTATTACGCAGGGTGTGAAAACAGTTAATGGTATTTGGGGTAATGACAGATCACATTCCCCACAGGTGTAAAGGGACTTTTGACCATTTATGGGAGGGCAGAATTTGACTTTTGAAGAGCCTGTAAACTGCCAACCTCTTCCATGTATGCTCTAGCATTCACTACAGAAACCTCAATGAAGATGATCTTTATTTAGAACTGCAAGCAAACTCCTTCCAAACCCTTCAATTTTTTCACTAGAAAGTTCTCATATGAGTGGTATTATTAAGATGACCAGATTAAATACCCATGACTCCAGCTGCCTACAGAAGACAACTGGTATTACTCAGGCCAAGAGACAATTGCTGAGAAAACCAAATTATGGATAATGTCAGTCACTTTTTTGCTGAAATGTGTTGCTCTAGAGTAAACAGTTTCTAGTAAAAATGGGTATTTTGCATTTGTTCTTTGTATGAGACAAATTTTCTTCATGTCCAAGATTTATTTAGGATATGTCTTTTGCTTGCAAGGACTGAGAGATTAATTTCGGTTTTCCTGTTTCAATTATGTGTGGATAGATTATATCAATAATCATGATGACTATACTCTGCTTTGCACAACTAGGTGTAGCTTGAGAAATGCTCCTTCTGCCTTTCTAGAAGTTATTCAGAAAGAGAAACACAAAGCACATATCCAGTTGAAGCCACTGAGCAAAATGAGGGACACATCAGTGGCAGAAACATCATAAAACAAGATGAGAAAGATTAATTGTACCCCAGGCTGCTCTTAACAATCTCCAGATGACCTGAAAACCAGCAAGAGTTTGATAAATATCGCTGTGATACATGCATGCAGCCTGGAACCTAAAATAAACAGATAATGTCCTCACTGCAATTTCCATCAGTAACAACTGCTCATTTCCAAATATCTAGAAGTATAAATGCATATATATTTTTTTTTTCCAAACTATGAATCTGTTTTGAAAAAGAAGAGGAACAAAGTTTATTGTTCCATCTTGGCACAGCAACCAACAGAGAAACACATCATCTACTTCACAGGGCAGGAGCGCATGGAGCCAACTGCTTGTGACAGAAATAGGAACAGGCAAGGAGCCCGCTGAAAGGCAGCATGGGGCTGGGAGCCTCCCCTTTCCCCTACAGTCTCCATATCGTTTAGTCCCAGCACAATGAAGGGGGTTACATGAGGAATTTTTTGCCCCTCCAAAGCAGCCTCTGCAGCTTTACCATAAAGGAGATACAGCTTAGGTGAACGAGCATCACCTCAGCATACAGCAGTGCTCTGAGAAGGCTGGGAAGAGTTATGGTTATAATGAACTGTCTGCATCAAAATTCTTGCTTCCCTACAGCAAAGTGTCTATAAAAAGCTCTGATTTCCTTTTAAAGAAAATAAAAATGAAGGGTCTGTTCTTGCAGGCTGATGGCCAAAACCAGCAGTGAGAGCAAAAGCCTTATCAAAGTTTTTTTTTAAAAAAAAACAACCCCAAACAAACAAACATATCCCAAGATAGACACTTAACCCACTGTGACACAATATCTGAGTTCCTGTCCTTTCCCACTTCCTTCACTACTTATTTGGGGTTTGACTATGCTACAGTCTTGCCAGTCCACCCAAGGGAGTCCCAAGGGATGCACTTTCCCATTCCTCTGTGTAGAACTGGGAGAAAAGGTATGGGAAAAGGAAAACTGAATCCACTGAGCCACCCCGTTCCCTTACAAGTCAGCAGGCAGCAAGGGCAGAAGCAGGCAAGGTAGAGCCATTCCCTCTTGCCTTCTCCAGCCTGCCACCCAAACAATTTCCTAGCCACAAGACAGGGAGCAGACACTGTGCTTGGTGGCACCACATCTTTCCTCTCCATCCTACCCACCATGGCACATGGGGAGGAGCACCAGGAGACCTGGAGATGCCTCCAGCCGCCAATGCACAGCTGAGGCTATGTCTCCTGGAGTGGGAATCCACCCCACGTCCCCAGGCAACTGTGAGGGTTTCCAAGGCAGAAACGTACAGCAACTACAGCACAGGTGGTATGTATAATCAATGTCAACAGAGGAACAGCAAGGGAAATGTTCCATTACAACAAATCAGCACCTACATCCCTCATGAGAAAGTATCTCCCCTCTTTCTTAATGGGAGTAACAAAAAACAACATTTAATTTTGCTAGAGCATTAAAACAAGCGTAAGTATCCTTTCCCCATCTTCATAGTTAGCGTTTTATAGAATGATCCATGCCAGCACAATCCCTTCTCCTGAATGTCCCTAGAGGTAGTTAAGAACCTTTTAAAATGAGCATTTCTTCATTCATACACAGAACGCACATTCCAGTGCTGCTGTACAAATGCTGTGATGCCAAGAAAGTACCACACGGTTCTCCTATTCAGGCTGCTTTTTTAAAATGGAAAACAGAGTTTTATCCTGAATTGTCTGCTTTTGGCTGACATTTTCCAATTTTCATAGAAATCCACCAGAGAGATTCTAGCATCCAGAAAATGAAACAGTTTGGTTCTGAGCTAAAAAGTGAAGTTTTCCATTTGGAAAGACTGACAGATACTCTTTTGCTGTACAAAATAAACTTCTACATTTCCTGTAACAAGACATTGTATGGTCTTGACTCTTGCTTTAAACCAGTTTCCTCCCTTCTTTCTCACAAGAGCAGCCCAAAATTGTGTATATACTTCAGTCTCTTTCTGTAACCCATGCCTTTTGCCTAGTTGATGCAGCTCTAATTATGTAGCAACCTCATACCATTCCCCTCATGCACATGCAGCCCCAACAGTAGAGCCTGGTCAGCAGGCTGGAAGGGTTGGGAAAGCAGATAAGCCATTACCAGAAAAGGCATGATTTGATAAATGCAAATAAATGTTCTGATTTTCCTGAAGAAAATTGCTTTTATTCTTGGGGGTGGGGGAGAGGAAACTTTCTTTGCCCTATTGCCTCTTTCCAAATTTCACCACTTCAGCCCAGAAAACAAATATACCTGGATACCTGACTAGTGGGAGCTGGACACACAGGTATATCCATGCAGCTGAATCTATTCTCTTAAGCTCAGTTGCAGTGTCTTTATACACATCATATCATGTTGCACAGTAATGGTTTAGGTAAGGGATTTCCAGATTCCCTGAGAAACCAATTTAGTCCTGAAGGCAAAGAAGCTGAGAGAATTCACGTTACCTCAGACTACACTAATTGCATTAAAACATAGGACAAGTTTAAGAAACAGCATGATACGATTTAGGTCTTTGTGACAAAGCTGCTTCTAGATTTCTCTGCTGTTTGCACTCTTCTGTTCACCTCTCCCTCCTCCAGTGGGGACTAGAAGCTGCTGAACAACCAAGAAGGACTTTATTCCAGCAAACAAGAGCCCAATTCAACTGCACAGTGTCCCAAGAAAGCTACTGCTCATACAGCTCATGCAATAGCTCAGCTGTCATTAGATCCATTCACAGGGAAAATTGACAAGCAGAAACGACAATGTCTAGAGAACAAGGAAGGTTCAGTTTTCTTCTCCTCCTCTTCCCCCACTTGTGTCAGGCCTGTGCCTTATGTCTAGTGGTGGCAATTAGTTTCACCAGCTGCGACACACACGCCATGGACACAGGCACTACACAAACACCAAGGGAGCAGCTCTCCCAGCCCTGTAGGGTGCTATGCCTTAGGACTGCATAAATGGGTATGACAGAACCTGCTGGGGAAAAGTGCAGAGAGGTGAACCACCTTGGCCAAAATCACAGGGTAAACCCACAGCTTGACAAGACCTAGATACCAGTCCCCACCTGCTAATGTCCTGACCACAATGGGACTGTACTCCCATCAGCAAGAGAGCGTGAGGACGGCAAATGTTTCATGGGACAGTGCACTTCCTTCTCTCCCAAAGCACATTCCATCTTTGTTAGGCCATGTCCTGTACCAGCTCATAACCCAGCTGCACCACAAACTCCACGCTGGCCCAATGGAATCTGGTCTCCCCCGGGCAGTTGCAGTACGAGCACAGCAGTGTCCCCAGGGAGCTGTGGCAGGTCCAATCCATCACAGGTAGGGTCTCTGGCAGATGCTCCAGGGTTAATACAGAGCCACGTTCACATTCCATTACCTTGGTCGGGTCTTCTGCGCTTGCCTGAAATGCAGGCTCATTTGGAAGACATTAGGGTTTTGGGTGGAGGTGCAGCTCATGTCCTGGACCGGCACTCAGAGCTTTAGCTTTTCATTTCAAAGCTCTCAGAGCAAGACAGATGGGATTTTCCCACCCCTTTGCTTTTCCTCATAAAAGTGCTTTCTAATGACTTTTGCAAAGCCAGCTCTGCCTGCCACATGCAGTTCTCCTCCCTCAAGTGTTTCAGCACGCGGAGTTACAGCCCTTCACCCGCTCTCCGCCCTGCTGCCTGTAACATGCAGCAGCCACCAGTGCCCCTGCCCTGATGCCACACATCTCTGGGGAGAAATGAGCCGGGAGGGAGTGGGGCAGCTGGAGATGAAGTGATGAAGAGGCCGTGCTGCCTGCACTTGTGGACTGTGAGAAACAGGTCAAAACCCGGCCGTCACACACCACCCATCTGTGCGACACCAAGGAGAGAGATTCATGAGGCTCTCAAGGCCAGTGGGTGTTGCCTTCTAAGCAGACCACGATATCAGTGCTCTGTACAGGCTTTATTTCAGAACAGCATATAAAAGAAGCAAAAGGTGGGGCTAGAAAGGAAGGCAGAAAAACAGTATGCAATCTTTTATTTACACTGAGAAAAAAACATAAGGAGATCAGAGGGGAGGATCCAGCCTTTCTAACATACATGCATTAACTCTAGGGGGGACATGGATGACCTTTCATAGATACACCCAGTTATTTCTAATGAATATGCAAGGAGCCCAGAGGACTGCTTCCCTATCTTCCTAAAATAGAGCTGGGTGGGTCGATGACACTGTCATGCACTCCTTCAAAGTATAAAAGGCCTTCAGTTATATTAATCCTCCTGCACCCAAGAGTGCAACATGTCATCATGTGAATGAAGACTGCCGTGCAATGCACATATCTCTGTTGGCTGAAGTAAGGCTGCATGAACAACATCAGTTCTGGTGTTTTCCTACACACTTTTTTTGCAACCTTAATTGTATTCTTTCAATAAAGATGTTCATGAGTTTTAGGGCTTTGGGGTTTGAAATTTTTTTCCATGTATAAGATATTTAATAACAGATGCAAGACAGGAGCCTCTCCGTAGTAAATCAGTGGATTTTTTTTTCATCCCATCCACAGAAACCCCTGCTTCCAGAGCTGATCAAATCAGAAGAGGGAGAGAAAACTGAAGAGCTATTTGCTTTTCAGCAGATGCCACCACAACAGGAGACAGAAACTTCCCAACAGGCTTTACTTGGAATGACTGCAAAAAGTAGAGCTCATGTAAGTTGAAAGCTTAGTTGGAGAGGAGCTGACTTTGCTTTTAGGGAGTGGTGAGACAGGGCTGAAGTGGTGACACACAGTGAAACAATCAGGTAGAAAAGAAGGGTGAGACTTGCCCACAGGCCAGCACTGAATATTAGCAAGCTGGTATAACAGGGGTTGTTGTGCTGTTCAAACAGCCAAAGAGGCACTCAGTGTGTGAGACGAGTATCCTGTACTGTATCTCAATACATATTTTCCTTGACAAAACAGTTGCTTGTACAGTTCTTGAGGTTTTTGCTCAATCTGTAGGTTTCCTGGGGTGACAGAAAGAGGCTGGTTTACTTGTTTTTAAACATCATGCTTCCTGTCTCTGGGTAAAGCTGGTGCTGTTTATGACACTCAGTGTTCTACAGGTATTTAGCGGCTTTATACAGTGCAATAGGCCAGCAAATAATTCTCACATTGCTACAATTAAGCCACTTCAAATTCCAATGCTGGTTGAACTCTTGGTGAGACTTCAGCCTCTAAAGTAATACAGTTTTAAAGCAAATAATTACTTGTGCTGGAGATAAACAAAGGTAGAAAAGAAACCTCAAATATTTGTTGGATATTGGTAACTCTGCTTTACTTCATTGCTATTACGTTTTCAAAAAGTAAAAAAAAATTAAGGAGAGCAGAATGAGGTTTAAAAGAGATCAATATAAAGATCTGTCTAGAATAGATCGTGTATTAAGACTGTACACAAATGTTTCTCTGACCTCCCTTCTGAACCCTGTGTTTTGGTTGTCACCTAACTTAACCTGTTATCATGAAAGTAAGCAGTGAATGAGAGTCTTAAGCCTCCACAAATGCATATCAGTAGAAGAAAACATCAACAGTATTTATTTTTGACAGAAATCATAGTATCAGGAAGACAACATAGCAATGGCATGAAGAAAATGCATCAAAAGCGGAATCCCTCATCCTCCTATGCTGGAAGACAGGCTCCCACATTATCCCAAGTACTGCTGGTGGTTTGTAGGACAATTCCCTCTGGTACCTGAGTGTTCTGAATGTTTATTCACGCACTGGTCCATCTCTATCTTGCGTGACATAAACACTACTCCAACAGTACCTCAAAAGTGTTTCTAGCCATTGCTTCAAATAGTGTAGGGTCTAATTTTAGGAGTTAAATTTCAGCATCCATGTGTCTTTGCTTACCATATCCTAACAGAGAAGCAACATTTATTGGTAGCTCAAGCATGTACCAGATTATTGAGTGGTTTCAGACATAGCCCACTGCAAAATGGGGTACAGCTATTAGGGTCCCAAAGTTTCAACAGTGATGTTTCTTAGATTAAGGTATACCTCTCCGCCAAATCATTCACACAAATCAAAATTGAAGAAGAGAACAGAGTAACATTTGTACTGACTAGCATTTTAACTCAAAAATGACCCAAAAGTAGAGAATATATTTATCCTAAAACACAAAAATTAACTAGTAGAAGATGGGAGAAGGACGGTAAGACAGTAAAAAGCTTAGAAGAGGTTCAGGCAGAGGAGAAAGAAGAGAAAAATTCTCTCTTCATCCCCTACAAAGGCAGCACCATGCAGCAAATTCTACAATGCAGACCAAAGGCTCTCCTTTGCTGTACAGAGTTTGAAAGAAGGGAATAAAGCGCCAAAGAAGAAATGGAGTTTCTCTAGTAATGTGGGTGTTATGCCAGGGTGCCTTTCAAGAGCTGCTGCACTGGCATCCAAGCATTAATTCCTCTTCACCACATTGCAGAGAGCCAGTGGCATCTCAGCAGATTCCAACTTCACCTTAGCAATGCCCAGCAGAGCAGCTGCACTCCAGAGAGAATCTCGCTTGCACGTCCCCGAGCTGTCAGTTTGCAGCACATCACTCGAGCTATCTGAATGGGAGGCCAGCAGAAAGGGGAAGGCTCACAGTGACCTGCCCAATAACATTTTCTGCAGACTGGAAATTCCAGTCAAAGCTCATCCAGTCCCATCGTAACCTCTGCAATCAAACCTGACAAGGAAAGCCAACTACAGAATGCATTTCAAGCCTCACCTGATCTCCCAAGAGTAGCTCTATGTGCTTGAAGCATTTTGATGGGCTTTCTGAAATGCCTGCCTGGCTGAAGTGACCTACAAATACCAATGTACAGTACATTCTTTATTTCACTTCTTCAGCTTTGCAACTGAAGGGCTGTATTTAATGTTGGAGGGGACTCCAAAACAAGTCAAATCAGAATGAGGAGGTGGACAATGGAAGAGCAGAAGAGCAGGGACTAGCTATCAAACTCTGGTAGAGGTAATTAGTATCATTTGAAGGGTATGTTGATAAATATGTTATGATGGGGACTACTAATCCTTATAATGAGCTATAAAAGTGCCTCCAGAGTAGAACTGTCTTTACTTACTACCTGTATAGCTACAAACCTAAAAGAAGGAATAGGAAACAGCCAATTTGCAAAACTGTGCTGTCTGAGCACAGCAGCCAATCCCTGCTGCACCAGTGTCAAGCCCCACATGTTGGCACATGTGTGTGCCAACACAGAGAGTTGAATGCTGTGTACACAGATCTGATCCTAGGCACATTATCTTCTGCTAATAATACAGTAAGAATCATTTGAGGACATTAAAACAGGCCTAACAAACAAAAAACCTGGGCTCAGGTTCTCAGGCACAGTGCAGCTTAAGTGATACTAGTCAAGCTACACCAATTTATTCCTACTAAAGGTCTAGTCCACTAATCACTAACACCATCCTTAGGTTTTATTTTCTCTCCCTGGCTTTAGGGAAATAGGCTCTTTTTTTTTTTTTTTTTTAAATAAAACCTTCCTCCTCACTGTCAAGCATCTGTATTTGAATTCAGTGAAAAGGAAGCAGGAGAAATTATTCATTTTTCTAAAACACTTTTATCATTGCATATGCAATGCAAGTAAGGTTGTGTATATATATGTATGGATAGACTAAAAAAAAAAAATCCATATACGTGGCATATGACATACATGGCATACACCATACACACACTATATATATATTTGCATGCATACCATACACACACACACATACAGTATATATACATGGGTCTGCATGTTTGTATGTAGACACCTGTGGCAGAGATGTCTGGAGAGAGAACAAAGAGAAGTCTTCACACAGACCAGACTTTCAGGCACGGCCTTCCCAGGTTCCAGGATAAATGTCACTCAATTTATGTCCCTCCAGAGTGGGGCTGAGCAAGGAATAGTGAGAGCAGACAAGTGACACAGGGGTTAGCCACAAGCACACTGAGAAGGAGAGAAAGTGTTCCAAAGGATCTGTTCTCAGTTAATATTTTGTTTGTGGCTTCTAACTCTTTGTGCTAACATGGCAAATCATACTTATTTGTTCATTGTCAGCTGTTTTGAAAGGGAAGCAGCAGTTACATCGGGAGGAATTTCTTTTTGATTGTTAAATATGTTCTAGGAGAAGCAATGTGGTCTGTGTACAATGGAGCCTCCTCATGATGTGTGCTTTTCACATCCATGTAATGGCAGCTTTTAGCACCTATACCAAAGCCCATTTCTTGGTGAAAGAGAAATCCAGGTCCTGCATGCTTCCCTCCCCCTGAGTTACACACAACTTTAGGCATTCATAGGCATCCCAGTGCAACAGTGCTCCGGATGCAAAAAGGGAACAAGCAAAAACCAGTTGTATACAAGATGCCTAAACATATGCCCACATTGCAATAGCCTATCCTTTATGCCTAAGATTAAATGCTTTGCTCAATCAACATTTCAGAAAACACTTTTTTTTTTTTTTCCCCAACAGGAAAGTAGAAGATCTCTTGCGTTGTTTCTCCCAGCAGCCTCCTGCAAGCAATAGCAAAAGTGTTCTCACTTGGGCAGACCTAGGTTCCCAGGGATGCCCCTCTTATCTCCCACAAAGAGGCAGGGGGCAGTGACAAAAGGAGTGCCAAAGTTTGCCTTTCCCTTTTTGGAATGTCAGTGCTATTGATCACTAAATCACTTCAACATCTTATTCAGTAGATGTCACAGAGAGTTACTGCCACTCTTCTATTAATTTAAAAATACTAATGGTTGGGTTTTTTAGCATAATTTCTTGCTGAATGAAAAATGCTCCCGGTGTTAAAATACAAACATTTTAGACCTCACTAGCCAGTATGCAAGGCTGTTGATAACACAGAACACACATTAAGCAGAAATTTTAACATTGCAATATGTTTTTAAAGTTGCTCCATAGCTTTGTTGTCTTATTTCTTTATCATTTCAAAGGATTACCTCCATTTGGTTTTTCCATTTGCAGACAAATTGACATTCTTCTGATATATATTATTTACAGGTTCATGTCAATACCAGCATAAGCAAAAGCTATCAATCACTTCTCTGATGATAATGGTAAATAAATAATGCACACTTTAGACCTTCAAAGAACTGCATAAATATCAGTTTGTTTTCACAACATCCCTTTAAGCATTGAGGAAAGTAGTTTAACCACTTCACTGGTTTGTTTAATGTTCACTGGTAGTTAACCATTTAGATTCAAGCATGGCTTAAGACCCATATAAATCATTCTGTATATTACCCACAGGAGAACATACATTCTGATACATAACCTATATGACTGGGAAAAGTGTATTTCCCCTCATGCCCAAAGAAAGGAAACTGAAGCCAACTATTTCCGGTTTTGGAAGAAAGCCAGAAAGCATTTCCATAACAGAACAGCCATGCACCATTACCAGGTTGTGCTGCCTTTCCCTTTGGATACTGAAAACTTCTGCTTTCCCACAAAAACATAGGAAACAGGAGACACCACTGTCTGATATCTCCTAGTGCCCTCTTTCCTGCAGGATATGAGGCTGGAGCAGCAGCTTACATCTTTGTGGCAGCTGCAGGTACGTCTTTGCGGTCACCTGTGCTGTGCCACTCCCACACAGGGACAGCACATGTCTGCCGTTGGCAGGTACGTGCCCTGGGCACAAAATTAAATACAGGGAAAAAAGCTTTCTTGTGGTGAGGGGGCTCAAAGACTTGCACAGGTTGCCTGGCAAGCTTGTGGAGTCTCCATCCTTTGAAATACTGAAAACTCAGCTGGACACAGCTATGAGCAACCTGCTTCAGCTGCCTCTGCCTTGAGAATGGGTTGGGCTGGATACTCTCCAAAGATGTCTCCTGTCTGTGTCTTTTTCATAAATAAGTTGGTAATCCCTCATTTGAACTGCTACATGCTCATGCAAAATAAATACCAATGTTTGGGGATACCAAGTCTGTGAGTACAGCTAGAAATGTCATGCCCGTGGCTAGAGATGTCATCAACTGCCCACTCCTGCAACAAATGATATAGGGAGCCAGACACATGAAACAAAAAAGCATACACAGAGGACCAAAACCAGACATCTGATTCCAATATTCAATGCAAGGAGTGGATGGGTGTTCTTTGTGTTTGGAAGCCTTTCAGCTCTAAAATAAAACTACTGTTCATTCTCCAACAAAAGAATGGCATCAAGTATCAAACTTTTTTCTTTTTTTTTTTTTCTCTTATTTTTGTTCAACAGCTACCAGCCAGAGGTCATAGCATCCTTCTCCCACAGTTTTCCTTCACAGATAAAAAACCCTTCCTGCACATTACTTCTTTGGTTATTTCACATCCATTGATCATTCTGCCTGTCCACCTACCAGAACAGGAACAAATAAGCAAGAAAACTAAGATAAGGCTAGATTTTTGTCCTGGAAGGCTGCAGCCCTGTGCTGCCTCCCCTGTGTTCTCTCCTTTCCCCCCTCCTTCCCGTATCTGCTTTCATCCCTAGAGACATTTCCAATAGCAGATAAATCAGCACTTTGAATTCTCCTTCTGATGTTGTAACAAGCTGGCAACTGGCATGACATGTTGTAGAGAGACACATGCGAATACCTAAGTCAGAAATAATGAGATTTCTCTCTCATATTCAGCGTGAAATGAGAGGCAAATGACAACACTGCTGAAAACAGAGGAGTGCAAGAAGAGGTGTGGGGAAGGGAGGGAGATGTCTAATCCACTTCATTTACTACAGTGGATTCAGAAGAAACACTGTCCCACAGGCAGTACCCTGGGAAACACAGACTCGGAAGGATGGGACAGTTGCAGAGCACAGTGTCTCAAATCCAGGCAGCTCCACCCTGTATCCCAAGGACACATCTCCTGTGGCCAGGCACTGCTGTGTGATGTGGCCAAATGAACCAGCCCTTCAAATCAAAACATAAGAGACAAAAGGAGGAAACAAAAGAGAAAGGGAATAAAAGGTCCCAGTAAATCAATTAATGCAAAAGTCTGCTTCAGTTTATAGACAGCACTGGTAATTGCTGTATGTGTTGCCTGTGATGAATAGGGGCTGGTTACCGTTGCACAACTCATCCTTCTCTGCACGGCTGGGAAACCGCAGAACGCTGATCTCCACTGAAAGTCTTTAATTATTGTTAAATTAATCAGGGCAGGGTGTCAGGTCTGGGTTCATGCTTAATTGTCCCATTTTCCTGCAGCCTCAGACTCCCACCTTCCTCCCTTACCCTCCCACCCCCTCCCCTGCCCCTGCACATGCATCCTTTTTGGATTGGTGGTGTTTACACAGCAGTGAGCCACACAAGGGTTTTTGAGATCCTGCACTTCCACTGCTTCAGGACTAGTGTCTTCAAAAGCCACAATGTAACACAAAACTCTGGAAAGCAGAGCTTCACACATACTTAAAACCACGCAGGGTTTTTTACCACCAGTGCAGAATTCAGAGACGCTGCTGCTGTTATTACTACTTAACACTGGGAAGCAACCACTTCCCAGTCATGATTTCATTTCCTGGGGTGGTAGAGAACTCGTGCCATCACCGTCTTAAACTTCCTCATTTCCATTAGGGATCACTCCAATGAACAGATTTTGTCTAAAAGCAAGATGAAAACCTGGCCCAAACAGGGCCAAACCTGACCCTGATTCACTTTTTAGTGTTCAGAGCAGAGGTCAAGACCAGTGGTTAGGGAAGACTTCAATATCTTTAGAAGTCTTCACAAAGTCTTAAGCCCCTAGTTTCCCTTCTCTTTGTCTCCCCAAAACACCAAATGATTAGTGGAATTTGACTAGGATATTCCATGCAACTTTCCTGTTAAGCCACAAGTATATAAAAGATTACAGGAAGGAGAAAGGGACTGTGCTCCATGAATGGAGAGGATAGGACAAGAAATAATAGGAGCAATTAAGAAATAATTAAGTTGTAGCAGAAGACATCTAGGTCAGGTGTAGGGGGGAAAAAAGCAGTAAGAGCAAGAAATTACTTGAATAAATTTCCAAGGGACACAGGGGGGATCTGTCACCAGGGGTTTTCAGGAAGCATATAGATAATCAGCTGTCAGGAATGATGCAAACATGGCCTGAAGACACTGAGGTGGTCTGAATGACTTCTTCCAGACCTACAGTGGAGAATCAGACTGGTCTAAGGGGAGGGAAGTTACATGTGAGCAAGGCAGCAGCAGGGATTCTCAGGACCTGCTCAAAATAAAATTGCGGTGGCAAATTCAGTGCTCAAGGTTTGGCTCTGCAGAATTCTCAAAATCACCTATGCTTTAGTGTGAGTCCAGCCTTTACACACTACATAAACGTGATGGAATTTTCCATGATTCTTACAATGCAAATATATCATTTACAGCAAAGTTTGGAGGGGGAAAACAAGGTTCATTAAATTGGACAGTTTATTTATTAATGAAAAGGCATAACCATCCCAGCAGTCTGAGTTCACCATTTTCCATTCTCGTGCAGAAAAAGTTAGTTACTTCTATAGGGCAACCTGCATGACATGATCATACTGCTCCCCTTTCTCACCCAACTGAAAGGATCCACACCAAGGGAAAGGCACAGCCAGCAGAAGTCGTATTTTACTATTGTTTTTTAGCATAGTTTAAAGAAGACTTCAGGGAGATCATTCAGAAATCACTATTTCTAGGTCATTGACAGGAGCAAGTTTACTGTTTTGAAGAATAAATTATCAAGAGATGCCCAATCTAAGTAATCTAATGCATCTAACACTGTGGGGCTGCTCACAAAGAACTTGCCCTTGAATCTGAGAGCAGAGGAAAGACCTGAACTCTGAAATCCCAGGTAGGATCCCTAGTCACTCACTCCTTCATGTTACCATATGACTCCTATACTTTTGCTTTCTCAATGATAAATGAAAAACCTTCAACCACTGACTGTATAAAATATATATCTTCGCATAATTACATTTGATAAAGAAGCACTGTAGATAAAATGTGCTTGTATCACTACAATGATTCTTTCTTACTTCCTAAAAATGGAGACAAATTAGCAAGTCTTTATCATCCTAGAAAAAGGCATCTAGCTTTTTATTGGTGCTCCCATATTTGCTTGAGTCAGTTTTACATTCATCAGGGATGACATCATTTGCGTATTTATATTTGCATTAGAATGGCAATTTAAGATCATTGTGCAATCCCAGCAATATGTATCACACTGCACAGCTATGATCTCCCCACTGTTCTGGGAATAAGAAATATAACACCAATATAACTGATGCAATAGTTTATCTTTACCTAATTGACTACTTTCAGATTCTGATACCTTATTTTTGGAGGTTTGGGAGAAGGGAAATTGTGGGAAAGAGAACAGCAAGAAGGAAAAAGAAGGATCACAATGAGATTCACTCCCTCAAAAGAAACTGTTTCTTATTCAGACATGTGAAGCAGCAGAGTTTATTAGTTAAAACTGGTCTTTAAAAGATACATTTCAGTGAGCCCAGTTTTTTCTGCTAAAGGGCAGATATGGAATGACCTGCTTCAGAGATGAATGTGTTGGGGTCACACCATGGCAGACAGAGAGACTGTAACAGGCACTCCTACAGCACTGCCCCATCTTTTTCTTCTCAAACACAGAGTCATGAATTCCTTTGTTTTCTCCTCAGTCCACAAATGGCTCTAGACTAAGCAGACAGACAACTGAGCTTCAACTGGCTCATTATCTTGGAATATTTTTGTTTTAAAGGTACTTCTCCTAAAGAAGATGGGACCCCATTCAAACAGTATTACCTATGCAATCACAGATGCTTTCTCATATGTGTGCATTGCATATTATCACCTAATTTTCTGAGGGTCACTACACGTCTTACCAAGAATGGCATTTATGGGAGGGCTCTTACATTTTTTTTGACATATACCAAAAGACCTGTCTATTTCACAGATAGCTGTAGCTGAGATGTTACTGATTCCTTTTTATTTGTGTGACACTGGCATAATAAAATCACTGAGTTTCATACTATCAGGAGAGAGTAAAAGGACAGAGTGGGTAAAACCAATTCTAGGCACAGTGCAAACCAAATCAGGACATCATGAGTTTGACGGCACTTATTATTCTTCTTTTCTTGTCTATTGTAAGCATCATAGCATTATTTCTGAAAAATGTTCTTAAAGTCTTTTTCTGAGTTTGTTTACCCCTGGGGCTAGTATTTTGTACTGGAATTTTAGCTCTGCCAATAGAAGAGTCAGTTAGACAGAGTGTTAACCAATGCTTGGGCCCCATGCTTTATTCCCAGATGCCTCTTTACACTGTAGCAATTCCTATGTTATTGTTAAATAATCAGAGGTGGGGAAGATGTGAGCAGCAAGTTACATGTATTGGTTTCCACAGATGAGACTTTAAAAGATAGTTAAACTTCTCTCAAATTGATAATTTCTTAATTATCTATATAGATTTTCTGTCTGTCTTGCTATTGCTGCCACTGCGTCTCATTAGCAGTTGTTTAGCTTCACATGGTCTCACAATTGTTGTTTCATGATGCTTTTGAAAATCACTGTAATTTGTTACTTGTGTTAAAAAAGGCTTGAATTATGAGCTTTTTCAACAAATGTTTACTATTACGGAAACCATAATGAAATTTCACTCTGTAACACTTGGCGGTTTTATTTTCTATTATTAAGTTCTTTTTTTTTATCATCTGAAGCATAACAACTCTACCAAACAGTTATGCCTTAAGTAGAGTTCTTAAGAGTTAAATTTTGGTTAGCCTAGAGTACTGGAAGTAGGACTTCATTAATTTGAGCAGTATGTTATTATAGTTTATACATAACAAATCATAGCCATTAGTAGCTGAAAATTATTACTTGAAGGCTAAGCTTGACTTTCCAGGACTGTGTGTCACATGTACATGCCACAAACAGGTTACACCAGATATACCCAGAAGGGAGGTCAAATCCAAAAAAAAAAAGGTTTTTCCCTACTATGAGGAAGGGAAATGAGACAAAATGTGCTTCAGCAGTTTTGTGTTTGAAGATTGGAAAACAAGAGATGTGAAAATGCCCTTTCCTGGCACCACTTTTCGAAAGTGGAGACTTAAATGGTGACTGGAGGGTCTCCAGTGTTGCTCTTTACAGCTGGCAGCACTTGTTAGCAGTGAACAAGGTAACAACAGGGAACACTTTAGATGGCCCCAGCCTCCTCCTTGAGCCCAAGATGTGGAATATGAACAGCCCTACCATGAGGTGCCTGAAGGGCTATGACCCCAGACCTTTCAGCAGGGAGAACAGTTATTTGTCACATTAGAATATCACTTTTCCTTCTCAGACTACTCTGCTCATTTTAGTTTATATATATATATATATATCCCTAACATGCTAGAAGAATTTAGCAAAGGTATTGCTTTTCTCCATTTTCAGTCTGTTTTGCTTGTGGACTTGACAACAAGAATCTGTGACTGGCGTCTCTCACCACATGATGGAAAGTGCATGCTCTCCACAGGCTTCTCAATAGGACGCCTTCCAGAAACAGCAGCAGCAAATCTGAGAGCAAAAGGCCCTCAGGAAGATGAGTAATGCAGAGAGAAAAGGGAGAGATTTCTGTGGCACAGGGCCCAAACTGCAACTCTTTATGAAGATCAATCGGGTTTAGATGTTACTGAGCCTGAACGGAGAATGCCTCTGTGTATGAAAAGTGTCTGCTCATCACTCATGGCTGTCCCGCAGGAGTCAACTCAGCCATTGGACTGCCCAGTGTCTCTGCTGTAGAATTTGGTGTCAAACCACATTAGCCTGAAAATTATATTTCTCCAGGCTAGTACTGACATTCATAGTTCAGAAGAAATACTGCAGGCCTGATTCATCCTCATTTTATGCCACAGCAGTTTCAAAGAAGTCAATGGAGCTGCACCAGCATATACCTGGTACATGTCCGGCTCAGCAGTGCTAGGCTCTCTCCTACACAGCTTCTTGGGAAGAGAAACTCCTGCAGGGACTTCCCACCACGTAAGCAACAATGGTGCTTCTGAAAGTCTGTGAACAGGATTTTTGAAAGGGAAAGATTCAGCCCTGCAGGAAGTATAAGCCCAGTATGAGCGCTTCACATGGATATCCCATACAGAAGAAAATATGACTGGCAGGACACTGATTTATTTTAGATCCAAACATTGCTTCAATGCAATTGCCATTGCATTTTGGTGATGTTGTAGTCTCTTCAAATGGTACATTCTGGGAATCATTCTCCATGCTACTTTTCATGTTAATATTTTGAATTATTAAGCTAAATACTTCGAAATCAGCCATGACATGAGCCTCTGTGAGGCTTGACCAGATGACTTCGAGAAGTCTTTTCCAACTTACAGTTTTCCCTGAATTTGAGGTTCAGAAATTATTTGCTTCTGGTGGTGCTTATTCTGCCAACGCCTGTTTCAAACCAGACTCTAGACAAGCTCTCCCTTTTGTAACAATTTTATCACAAAACAGTGACTTTCTAGTTATAACAGACTACTAATTAGAGTGTATTACTGAAAGATCATTTCGAAGCCCACTCATCTACACCAAATCTGCTTCCAAATATGCTTTTAACACTTACATTTCTTTAAGTATGGGAGTTCCTTGTAATTTCTCCTTACTCAGACATTTCATACACCTGAGAAGAAACATTTTCCAGACTGCCATCATCCATTTCCCCAGAGATTCCATATGGCTTTGAACATCTCGCCATTTCTGTTATCCCATGGTAAATGAAGACAGCCTGATGGTAGCCAGAACAATTAAGTAAATCTCATTTTGTTTTGTTTTTTAATTAAAAATAAATACACTTACTGATCAGATATGTGGTGATGTCTCTCCATGCTCCATCCTGTGTGTATGTCTATACACTATGTATATGTAAAGCCTGTATAAGCAGCATTCTTTCCCAGGAAAAGTCTGCCTAACCCCAACCTGACACACCTTGTTCCTCTCTGGATACACTACTCAAACACAGACAAATTACAAATGTGAACATGCTACATAACTCATGTTTCTCTTGGCACTTCGTGAGATTTTTTCACATGGTGTGTCAAAAGTGCTTCTCTCAGTCAGTATCCAGCTCCTCACAACAGCAAATGCCAACATGATACAGGGGGCACAGAGTTACTGAGGGAGGATGGCAGGATTAAGGGGCTAGGACAGGCTTCACCCTCCCCACTAGTACTATGTGCCTGGCCCACTTTTCTCCAGTTACTCTGCTGGCCTCTCATCTCTACCACCCACATTCTTTTCAGCACTGCTAACACCCTGGTGCTTTCCAAAAGAGCTGCCTCTGCCTGGTGGCACTGCTGGAGCAAACCAGTTCATTCAAGCTGGTAAGCCTGTCAGTCATTATTTAAAAGATGTTTCAGTTTTGCAGTATATAAATTAAGCTTGACACTACTGCAGCAGGACCTTTACTTCTCCTGCACATCCAGTTAGACTTGACAGGAGTTAATAACTGCAGGCAGCAAGAGCAAGATACCGCTTTCAGGAAAAATGGTGAGGACTAGCTTTCAGGGGACATGAAGATGTTCCTTCCAGTGCAGAATTTTAAAATTAGCTGACAGTCAAATACCCCAAAACGCCTACTTATGTATCCCTTTGTTCTTTGGTGCTCAGCCCTGTGGCTTGCTGGACATGGCATCTTTACTTCTCCTGCTTGCTTTGTTCAGGAGTTGTATTTCAAGGCATCAGAGTGCTGAAGGATATTAGTAGAAGGTATCATTTGTGTGGCCCTTATCCTGATTAGCTGTGTTTCCACATGTCCTTTAATTCACCCAACTAATCCTAGTGATAGCATGACCTTTATCTTTCACCTCCTTTATCACTCTCAGCTAATGAACTAGTTCCCATAACCTAGGTCAACCATTACAAATAATCATCCAGGACTGAACTCTAGAGCTTTTGTCTGCAAAACTAAAATAGCTTCATTTTGCCAAATTCAAAGCACAGCTACAAGCTAGGAATCAGATTGTAATGTATTTGTAGCAAATATTTTATGCAAATTCTGGCACTGTTTTTTTTAATTAAATATTCCATCGAATATTTGTCTGTTATTCCAGACTTTTACTAACTTCACTATAAAATAATACGCTGCAGACATTTGCCACAAATCATTGCATTATGTTTGAATGCACTCTAATCTAAAAACAAGCTGGAAGAAAGCAGCCCTGTCACAGCTGGAGACATCACTTGTGTTTGGACTCTGCAACCAAATCTAACCTATGGGAAAAAGATAGAGCATCATGTCAGGACACTCTCCCCTGTTCTACTTTAGTGCACACACAGCTTATCAGCAAACAAACAGGGCAGTATTAAGCATGAGAAGTGAGGACTTATGTGCTTAAGCCCTGAGCATACCTCCTGCATGAAAAGAAAACTAAGAAGACAGAAAACTCAGCAATCTGCAAAATTGGGCATTATGTGGTTCACCTGGAAGAGTGGAGCCCAGACCTCTCCTTGGGATAAGGACATAGTCAAAAGCCAGCACAACAACCATGTGAGATGCCAAGATCTGTGACCAGACAGCAGGCATCCCCTTGCTGCATATGGGATACGGAGTCACCACAAGCTGCCAGGCACCTGACCAGAGACTTCCTGGGCTCACCAGCAGCAGGCTTTGGAGAGCAGCCACAAATGCAGGCTGCACTCCCCCACAAGAACTAATCCAGTCTGGAGAGTGGTCTCTTCGAGAAGAGCAGACCTGGGCCAGGCTCACCTCCATGGATGCTTGTACATCTGCACCATTGACTACAGAAATACTAGATTTTTCCCAGTGACACCAGAAGTTTGTTTTATTGGTCTAAGCAAACTAAAAGAGCAAAACTGAAAAACTCACCAACCAAAACCTCAAAAGCATCCTACTTCTCTGTATTTGCACAACAAACTTGGTGACTCACAGTGTCACTAAATGAGGTGGTGTCAATCAGACCAAAGCACAGAGACCAGTGACCCACATCAGCAGTTACCAGTCTGCCTGGCATGGTCTCCAAAAGAGGCATCCCCTCTCCTGCACAGCCTGGCTGCAAACAAGGTCCATTGTGTCTTTCCAGTGATTCATTCTGTTTGTTGAAAGCTGAAACAGGGCCAGTGGCTCTTCCGTTGGTATCCAAGCCCACTTTTCAGTTGTGTGCCTTGTTCTCTCCTTCTACTCCCAGCCTACCAGCTTGCTTAAACAGCCAACAGCATTCATTTGGATTTATTGTGCAGTTATGGCCCGAGTCCAGCCCCAAGCTGGCAGGATCAGGGGAGGAACAGCATCGTCCTATTCAGCTACACACAACCTACTTGTCATCCTTTTGGGAACCAGTGACTCGGACGTAACTTTATTGCGTCCTGGCAGCTGGTGGGACTGGGTGAGACGTACAAAGACAATAACTCTGGCAGCCACCAAGCCCTGGAGTGCAGAGCAGAAAGCCTGCTTGCAACCCTCATTCAAGCCCTGGCATAATTAAAACAACATTACCATTCTTGGTGGCAGATTTTCACCTTCTGTAAACCCAGACTTTTCTGTGAGTGTTTTATTTCACCAATTTACTATGTCTGAAAGTCAATGGATTATAAAACAGAAGAGCAAGTTCTCTTTCTTTCTTTTGTGCTACCACTACTAGCAAAACCACAGCAGCCTACTTTTGGGGCTGTTCATATGGTGGATGCTTGACCGCACCCTTGACAGCTACCTGGGAGACAGCAAATGAAAGTAAGTATTTACTCTTTTGCAAAGCTCCAGACAAGATCTTTTTTCAGGTCCTACATATAAAGAGGGCAAGTGAGAGACATCTTACATTTATCATAGACAACCTTTCCCTCTTAGGTTGTGGTTTCAGAGGAGAGCTGGGCAACCCCATAGGCTCTCTGTGTTGCCACATTCTTTCCTCTTTGCCTGCTGCCTGCTCCCACCCACTGCAGTGCCCTTCCAGTCCTGCTGATAGAGCTGGTTCTGCAGGTTTGCTTAGCCCAGACCAAGGAACTCATCTGGATGGATGAAGGGGAGATAACAAAGTATTAAGTCACCCTGAACTGAAAACAACTGCAGCCTGTTTGTCTCCATGCAGTGTATTATTCAGGGTACCTGCTCCTTCCCAAAGGGCCACCCCTGAACTGTAAGCACTACAATATCTCTGTAATGCCCCACAGAGAGCGTGTCCTGCAGGTAGCTTTGCATATGCTGCAGCTCAAAATCCAGCTCCTCTCTGTCTTCTCAGTTAGCAAGGATCCAACCAGTACTAAAATATATCTATGTTTTTCCATAAATATGGATTTTAGACCTGCCTCAACACTGCAGATACCAACAGAAGAGGCTTAGGGAAGAGGAAGCATTTTCAGGGCAGTTGCAGGGATGAAATTAAACACATCATCCTTCTTTTCCCTTCTCAGAATGTAAGACAATGCTGTTACTACATCCCCAGACCTGTTTACATGAGTGTACAGCCTATGCATGCCCCATTCACCTGAGGCAATGCCCCCTTTCCGTCTAGGCAACTCCAGCAGCTGATGTCCCTTCTCCTCACATCGTTGCTCGCTGTCCTAACCCATCCCCCAGCTTCAATTTTTGTCTGCTCTTCTAGAGGGAATAACTCCTGCAGTTGTCTCAGCAGCTGCTCTTCTCTTTCCCAAGCAGCAGCAAGAGCTAAATTGACCTAATTCCTGCTTGTTTCCCTGCCACCCACAGAATCTGAAATAGCAGCAGTGAAAACTGCCAAGGCGCTCGTCAGCGGCCGCTCTGCCGCAGCGCGGGACTGGTTCACGTTCACTCCATTTTCTGCAGGTCCCGCGAGGGTGAGAAACTTTACAGACTGCAAGTTTCGAAACCTGCCAAAGTGGAGGACAATTACTGCAGACAGCTCCTTAGGCAGCCTCAAGGACAAGTGGATTTTTTGTACCCTACGGCACATCCTCACCAGTGTGCTTTATACTGCAAACATCAGACATACCTATTTGTAAAAATCCATGGATAAGGCTCTCAACTGCTGTCTCACCTGCTTTTTAGCTGTAGTTTGGATTTGCAGTCAGGTTTGGACTATCAGGCTGATTTCTTTTTTTTTCTTGTAGTGAAAGCTGGGTCAGTCATGATTAAACCTTTGGCAGGAACAGAAATTAAGTTTGTATATGAATTCTGTAGTGAAATTAGCTGTCACCTGCCAGGTAATCTGAGGGACCTGTTACAGCTTCATCAGAAGCAACCTTCCTTTGCTGAAGTCTACAGCCTCAGATATGAAAAAAATCATATAAAAAATTATTCTTTCCCTCTCATGAGAACATACTGTCACAGTCCTAGCTGCCCAACTGCCCCCAGAACTTAACAGGCTACAAAGCGAGCAGGAGTGGGAGCATTTATGTTAATTAGTGTGTGGAAAGGGAGCCAAAGATATGGTGAGATTTTATATGGCATATGGGATCTGATAACGTCATTAGAGGTAGAAAGCAACTCTTCCCAGTGTAGCTTTTCAGCTGCTTATTAAGGCTTTCTGCTCAAACTTCTAAGTGCACGGGCTGAAATTTTCCATGCCATAATTGCTACTATTCTGGTAATTAAAGCTTGCTATAGTGCAGAAACACAAGGGCATTTCCTAACTCCTGAGTGTGTGGCTCTGAAACCTTACTCAGTTTTGTTTCTAGTAACAGCTGAAGGAGGAAGAAAGCTTAAGTCTCTCAGGCTGAACATGAGCAACCCTGGCATTCAAGTTTTCCCAGACTTGATGGGCATCAGCCAATATTACACAGGGATGTAAACTTTACCAGAATATATTTTTAGCTCTTGCATATGCACTGGGTTTTTATTGCTCTTGAGACTCAAGGCAATCTCAAATTTAGGTGGAATTCCTGTATCAGTCAGACAAGAGACATCACAAAACATAATGTGGCCAAGCAGTCTCCAAATAATCCTCCTTCCCATACCTTTGGCACAGGGAATTGTTACCAGTAGAAAAAAGCTCATAACTTATCATAACATGAAACATCCTTTTTGGATTCAAACTCAATCAAGTGACATGCAATGCATCATTAACTAACCTTGCAAATATTTGCAGGACAGTGAGAGGGTGCCATTCTAACTAAACCTTTAATTGCTCAGATTTCAATATTTAATTGAAGTTTCTGTAGGTATCTTGCCCACTTCCCTATCCCAGCCCTCATCAGCACAGTGACCAATGAACGTCATTCACTTAAAGCTTGCCAAAGCTTCCACTAAGAATTTCTGGCACTGCTTAGACTCTTAGGAAACCTCAGAGCCAAACAGCCTGTGTAATAACTATGAAAATTGTATTATTAGCTTCTAAACAGAAGCAGCATGACACTCTACAAAGGAAATATGCAGGCTGTCAGAGGCACTGAGAAAAGGTGTCAGCTACAAATTAATGGCTATTTAAACATATTATTTGTTCCAAAGTGTTAAAAATGAGACTTTTAGCTCTGACAGCAGAAAAGGTGGTGGTGTCAGGTCCCACATCAGCATGCCATCTCTCCCAGCTGCTGCTGCCAGCATTTCAAAGCTGCTGATTGGTACCATTTAGATACTCACAGGGAAAGGAAGCCTCAGAAGCAAAAAGAGGCTTTATTCCTCTCCCTTGGTTTAGCTAAGGCAGAGACAGTTCACTTTTGGCTCTGCTGACAAACCCATCCGATTAAAGAAATGAAGGCAAAGGAACAGAGATCAGCTAAAGTTAACACAGATGGATGACCTGGACACAAATCTAACTCTTCAGTAAGATACTGAAAGTACTAGTTAACTAAGTGTTGGCAAAACTAAGCAGTACAATGTGGCTTCTACATCCCAAACTCAGGGTACCACAGGTTTCCAAAAAGCACTGTGAAAGCAGAAAGACCCTCACAATCTCAAATTTTTACTGCTCTTCCCATTGTGCCCATTTAAAATTTACAACCTCAAAGCAGCAGAGTCTCTGATATGACAGAGCCCAGGAAAATTACACAGGAAAGCTAAAAGCCAAGTCAGCGGCAGGCAGAAATCTCTATAGTCTCTGTAATAGGCACTGTCTTAGCTACCATGCCAGCTCTTTTTTATGGGGTAGGTATGCAGGGGGAGGAGTTTCTTAATCATTGCTATCCTAAATGGAATTAATTCCACATGTGCTGCCACTGAAGGTACTTGGGACTAGAGGCTGGTACTGCTGAGTGGAAGTACTACTGAAATATTTTCACAGCACTTGCAAGGAGAGAGAGTACTGGTACTGCACAGCCCACAGGTGGAGAAAGGACCATTGATTTTAATCTATTTTAAAATGTATGTGTTGAACCTACAGCAAACATATTGAAGCAGACTTTTAGATTCAAGGTAAGTAACTTGCCACACTCAGCTGTGAGAGTGGGTTGGCATAGTCAATGCTTGGCATGGCATTCAATACCCATATTTCATGTTAGCATTTCTTGAAAAATCTTCCTACAGCTCCCTGAGCCTTGGAAGGCAGGTGTAGGAATGCTCAAAGTATGGCATGTGCAGAGCTTCAGAGGAAATAGGCTGATTTCAGAGCATCCTACTACCTGGGTTTCATCACAG
This sequence comes from Acropternis orthonyx, assembly GCA_035583155.1. NCBI lineage: Eukaryota > Metazoa > Chordata > Aves > Passeriformes > Rhinocryptidae > Acropternis > Acropternis orthonyx. The sequence continues at coordinate 103,241,955 of JAWWEU010000001.1, read as the reverse complement.
CCACAGCACAGGTGTTGCAAGACCAGGCTACCCAGGAGACAGACCTGAAACTTCCCTGCTCCTGCCTCCCATGTGACTGCTGGCTAGGTGGGAGTCTGGCAGGGAACAGGGCAGGTTTCAGATCTTGCACTGCAGAGAAAGTTTTCTTAAGAAGCTGGCTGGTGCCTGGCAAAACCGTATCATCACCAACTCAGAGTCACAGACTGGTCTGATTTCAAGCTGGCACTGTCTGATGGGAAAAGTTTTGTATCAGAATATGCCCAACCAACATATCTGGATATAAAATGATGAAGGACTTTCACTGAGTCTCCTGTGTCTTGGGGCAGGCTATCTGAAAAGTCTGGGGTACTCCACATATTTCTCTGTTATCTTTTAAGTCTAAAACCCAGTGGCAAATTCAAAACATCAGCCTTTTAAAGCCATTTCTGTCTAGAGAACCAGCACCAACCTTTTGTACTTATGGCACACCTTCTTTACCTGGTCAAAACTGCTACAACATCATAGTATTGGTGCATCCATAATAATGTTGACACTATCAGCTTTTGAAACATAAAGAAAGCTAAGAAAGTACCATATGAACTCAATATGCTATCTAATGCCAAACAGCAGCAATCCTAGCCTAGTTCCCAACTAGTTTCTCTTTTCAGTTAATTACATCTTCCTACAAAGTTACACAAACCGTTCACATCAATCTCATACTCTCAATAAATGTCAGTCCATGCAGAACTTGGGTGCTCAGAATAACTGAGCTGATGAAAGGATGCAGTAGTATGAAGTATACGAAAAGGGGGCCCAGGGATGGAAAGGGAGACAAATGCAGGCAGCCTGCACTGGTAAACACTCTAGCAAGAAATCACACCATGGAAGCTAGAAAGGGAGTTTAAATTAGAGGAGGTACTGTTATTCTTAAGGTTTGTAATAAAAAGCCTGTGGTTCCAATTAGGAAAGGAAAGATGCCTGGCCAACATGCTATTACCAGCTTTTTGGCAGGCAAAGCGATTTACAACAACCAGGCTGCCTCTCCTGCACTCAAGTATTTGTTTTTACACTCAAGCCTTCTCAGACTCTATAGCTCTTGGAACAGACTCCAGCCACACTTGTACAGGGCAAAGTCTGTATCAGATGGATCATCAAGCAGAACAAAGTGTTATTACTTTCTCAGAGCTGCTATTCAGTCACACCCCTTACATTATTTCTGTGAAAATGAGGGAGTGATTTCAATTATGGAAGTATGGAAATTTCAATTATTGTAGTATGGAGAGAAGGAGACTTAAAATAGATGAGTTGCTGGCTTTTTTTTAACCTTCAAGGCTGAAGTTCATAGTAAAGCTCTCCAGAATAACACAAAGCACCTTCCTTTCGACTGTGCACTTTCATCAGTCTTTGGAATGTGTCTGGGAGCACCACAGTGCTGTGCAAGTTGTTGAGTGTTGGAGGTGTTTGGTTATACTGGAGAAGAAACAAGTAAAGAAAGGGATATTCACAAAGACTAGCCTTTGCCTAGGGAGACCTGGGGCTCCTAAAGTCAGATTCCTGTTCTGCAGGAAGACCTATTCTCTCTCTGTCTCTCTTTCTGTCTTGCTATGTCTTGATCTTCAGTGACTTGAGTCTGTTGGGTAAGCTCCCTTTCAAGTTTCACTCTTCCACACAGTCTCAGCCCAATGTAGAACTGCATGTGTTCAGCAGAAAATGTCCTCCACTTTTTCTTCTGTGCTTATTTAAAGCTCCACTTTATTATATTTACTGCTATTCTGTCTTTAATAAATAATAATTGCATGCTTCTTGGAGGCTGTAGGCATCTTAACGCATAATTAATCATAGTACCAAACCCCATGAGCCTTCAAATCATCATTAGAAAGAAAATCTCCCAGGCAAACACCTCGTTAAAAAAAGTGAGATCCTTTCCCTTAATTGATCTGGGAAGCAGAGAAATAGCTCTTAAATGGATGTCTTCTGCACAGTACTCACACATCTGGACTCAAACCAAGGAAATAAATTCCAGAGATGCACAGTCCCTACAGAGGCATGTCCTGCCAACACCTGTCTCTCTGTGCAGCACACTGTGTCAGGTTGAAATGAGCATGAGGAGAAGGAAGAGGGAAAGTAAAAAAGGGAGAATTCCTTCTCCACAAGTAAAATAAGAATAAATACATAAAGTGATACTTCAGAGACAAAACCCTACATGTGGACATGGGCAACTTCACAAAGCTGCTGTTAACTGATGCACGGTTACTCTTCTCCAAAAGTTGGAAGTGTAAGAGTAAGGCTTCAGAAGTGCTTTAACTCTTTTTTCACCCAACACCTCCTTAAATCTGGAAAGTTACATTCAATCTAATTTCCTCTACAGTAAACATCAGCCTTAATTACAGCTGGAGAGTCAGCATGTATCCCTAACAATAGCAGGAGGTTTTTTCTGGTCTACACAATATTAATCACATTCTAACCTAAATGACCACCACGTCCACAGGCTCAGGATTTTCTAGTGCCTGGACACAGGTCCAGGTTAGCTCTGTCCCTGTGTTCTATGGTAGTTCAGGACTCAGGGAGAGCTTGGGGAATTTAAACCTCCCTACCAGCCTCAGTATGCAGTGAAAAAGTACAGCCATCTGGGAGCAGCAGCATAGTATCTCCAAGGGCCTTGGAGCATGTGGTCAGGCCACCCTCGCTGCACCTCCCATATGCCCCACTGGGCCCAGCCACAGCCACTGGCAGGTCCCCATAACACAGATGTGGTGCCAAGCTCCAGTTTTTCCAGTTTGTAACTCCCAGCTCACTTCATTCACCTGTGGTGCTTACCATTGGCATGACCCCATCACAGGGCTAACCTCTGAGCAATCCTAACAAGTAAAAGTAGAGACCTCAAAAGACAATTTCCTTTGTATTACCTAAATTTCCCTTAAATTTTCACTTCTGCTACACAAGGAAGTAAGGACTAATATGTAATGGATTACCAGCAGGGCAGAGTGAGCAAATAGCTAACTTATTTGTTTTAGATGGACTAACACAATAAAAAGCATGCAACCTACTGTATTGTGCCCATGGACTTTATCCTTCTGAATAACACACAGTGTCCAAGAAAAACTTCCTGCTCTGAGAGTCTGCAACCTGGGATTGGAGCCCAGAGACTCCCAAGAAGCTCCACCAGACAGTAAACAGCTGTGTGTCCTGAGGGAATGGCTAACCTGGCAGTGGTTTCCCATATACTAAATCCTTACTGCTTTAACAAGGTTGCCTGGAAGTGGCTTGAACAGAGGTAAAGGGAATGCTGCTCTGATCAAGTGACTCATAGAAAGAGGGAGGGAGGTCCTAAGATACTCTCTGGAAAGGATTTCAAAGCTGAGCATGTTGTTCCAGGAAATGTTTACAGACTGGAAAAGAGGAAGTTTTGATTTTCATTGGCTTGTTCTGTTGCAACATGGCATGTTTACCAAAACTACATAAAGAGAGGGAAAAGAAAAGCTCCCTTCTGAAGAAGAGCTGGGCAGGAGGTAAAAGGAGTGCAGCTCTGCCCACTTTAAAGTACCAGCCAACAGGAGAAAATTAACTCTGTCCTGGCTTCACAAGACACACTCGTACCTCAACCCAAAAACTTCCCAAAAAGGAACAAACCTCAGAGTAAATCAGAAGAGGTCAAAGCACAAGGAGTATACCCTCACTGCACTTTTTGGGGCCACAGCTGCCATATACTACTCACTCTGCAGACACCAAAGAAGATAGCTTTCCTCCCTGGAGATGCGAGCAATGTCTGGGAGATGAAGCAACTAGAGGGACACTACATTTGGGTTTGTGGGGGGAGTTGTTTTTTTTTTTTGTTTTGTTTTTACAGACTGAACAAATTCATAACAACCAACAGAAAAAGCAGGAAGTTATGGATGTTCCTGCATAAGGGCTCAAGAAAATCATGTTTTAGGTCATTGACTCCTGATTTTTTTACAGCTGAGGTTCCTGTGAGAAAATGTGTCTTTCTGTTTAGTCCTATGATTGCTGCATTATGTCCTGAGTCAGTGCAATTTCATTACCCTAATCCACTTCAGATGTCTCTTCCCATCCCTTACCAGGAGGCTGGAAGATTCTCCTTTTGCTGCCACTGGGTTTTTGGCAGCAGCATAACCCCAAAGGCAGAGCTCATGCTCCTCTCTGACCTCACAGAGGTGCCAGGTCCCAGGGCTATAAGACAGACACACTTCAGCTGCTCCTCACCCTGGCTGAGCTGCTGACTCTCCAAGGAAGTGTTGACCTCCCGCTGAAAAGAGCTGCAATAACAAAGGCCTCTAGAGGAACACAGTCCATCAGAAAGTAAAGACTAAAATAACAGTGAGGATGCCTCTCAAACTGCACTGCCCTCCCTGCTGAGGCCTCAGAGCATCTCCTCATTTTCTCCCCATCCTATAAACCTGACTCCAAAAAGGATATGAGCATTTTCAAATAGTCCCCAGAGCTTGTTGGGAGGAAGAACAATGAAAATGAAGGGTCATCACAGGCCATGACAGCAGAGATAATCCAATACCCATCAAAAGTGAAATGATGTTCATTTAGACTGACAAAAAGACAAGGAACCTGATCTAGAAGGAGTGAAAGAAAGTTTGGCAAGAGGGTAAGCATTTCACTGTGGAGATGTGTGCTGAAAGATGACAGGAGGTGCAGAAGTCATCTTCTTTATCCTTAGCTCTTTTTGCAAACCATATATATTCATTTTCTCGCACTGTAGGAAACCTAATGAGGGGTTAAAAAAAATAAAAAATGAAGGTTACTTTGTTCTGCAAGCCATTTTTTTAAGAAACAGAAGTCCTTCATATGCCAATACCAAAACTGTGGACCCCTATGTGGACTAAATTTAGCTTGGGAAATGAAGGATCCCTGCAGTTCAGTGACTTAGACATTTTGAAATCCTAACCTATTTGATGAGATATTCCTCAAACAGCAGTGCCAGAATGTGTGAATTAATAGGACCCATATGTAACTGCTTAATAGTAACCACTTGCTTAATACTGTGTAGCTAAATGGTATAACAAAAGAATTAGCCAGTGACATCCACTTAGGAAATATGATCCAATTGATACTATGTATGATTTCTTTTTAAGTGCTGAACTGGTTTTGACACATATAAAAATGTGGTTTCAATCAGACCAAACTGCACCACAAAAAAAGCCTTGTAAAGAAGCCCAGACCTGTGGGCTTTAAACAATGCACTGAGGTGAAGAACATTCACAATGGGATTGAGACTGGGAGCACAGGGGGAAGAAATAAGTGGTCCCTCAGTCATTATTACCAGCCATGAGATCACAAAGACTTTTCATCTTATATTATCAATCTCCCTTAGTGCCGGATGTACAATAAAATATGTAGTGTCAGGCAGAACTGTAACAGGAGGAACAGTCAAATTACCTTTGCTTTTCTCCTCCTGACTGCCCTCATTTACATTAACTCCTCAGCAAACAGTAATAGCTAATGGAGCAAGACTGTTACAGTCCTGGTTCAGTGACACTGGCTAACTGGGAACACTAAAAGGATATTCAGAAACATAGACCAAAATGACAGCAACTGGCACTTAGGGGGGAAGAAAAAAGAAAAGAAAAGAAAAGAAAAAAGAAAAGAAAAAAGAAAAGAAAAGAAAGAAAAGAAAAGAAAAGAAAAGAAAAGAAAAGAAAAG
>JAWWEU010000001.1:103201566-103236205 GCA_035583155.1 Acropternis orthonyx | reverse complement strand
GAAAAGAAAAGAAAAGAAAAGAAAAGAAAAGAGATCAACTAAAAAAAAACAAATAAGAAAATAGTCCCCCCAGACTAAAATAGCCCCCACACCAGGGCAACTGCAGCATCATATTTTGTGAAGAAACCCCACTAACCAAAGCTGATCTAATTTTCTGTATGTCCAAATAGGAGCTGAATGAAGTTTCCTCCTGGCAATGGTCTCAATCCAGGGCCTCAACCCACCAAGCACTAAAATTGCCTTGGCTCAGGCAAGACAGAGCGCCTGAACAATGTCCCACCTGCAATTTTAAGATGGTGTTTCGTTAAACTGAATTATCTTTGTGCAAAATGTACAGATTAGCTCCCAGGATAGCTCATATTCATAAGTACACACAAGCACCAATGAAGCCAGTTGGGTTTGATCCCTTGCAGGGATCAACAGCAAAGCAAACTGAGTCTTCACAGACCAACTGAGAGGAGTATGTCTGTGCATAGAAAGCCAAAGAGGAAGGGCCAGAAAGAGCACACACGGAGCAGTATGCAGGGAGTGTGTGTGTGTGTGTGTGTGTGTGTGTGTGTGTGTCCATCCCCACATTTGCATGCTCACATGCCTACTCTCTGACTGCGCTGCCACATGACAGAGAACAAATATGGCTCTGAGCTCTGCACGCATACGAAGTGCTTAAAAATCATGAGGGCTACGGCAGTCCATGGGAAACAGAGATACTTCAGTTTAAGAGCTGAATGTATCATAAGGACCTCAAGAAATGTGCTGCCACACTTCCTCAAACAGGTCAATACTTGTTTTACAGCTTCTGGCACTGCTGCTGCTCCCCTTGGAGCTGCCCCACTGGGTGCAGAGCCTGACACCTGCAGCCTTTGAGGAAAGCCAGCCCAGTGCTGTCCCCAGGGTGCAGATGCAAGGCTGTCTCTGCCTTGTCATATGTTGTAGCATCGGAGTGCTCAAGTGAAGCTGCTTGCTGTGGTATTTGACCAGCCTTTTCAGACTCTTCTGAAGGCTGCAAATATGGGGTTGTGGCAGGCAGACAGCTATCAGTACCAGTATGGCTAAAGGCTTGGCTCTATTTCAGTCCCAGTAGGCTCTCCAGAGCACAGGTGGTGTGGTCCTTCTCCTTCATTCAAGTTAGAAGGTGAAGCACTCAGCACTCAGTTATTCAGACTACCAAACATTAACTTTCCCAAACCCCATCAGGATCAGAGAGAGATTTGTTAGAAAAAAAAATAAAAATTGCTGTATGTATAAAGCTTCAAGTTTCTTGGCTATTTCTTTTCAAAGGTCACATGGAGTACTTTTTAAGATTCAAGGAACTGTTTTCCTTTTGGGATACTGCCTACTAGCTTCACAGCTGAGGGAGGGTGGATAGACATGAGTGGGCTTCTTTGATTTTCTTTCTGAAACAAATATTCATTCCCACATATCTGAGTCAATCATTAACAGTAATGCCTTACTCTAGGAGCCTGTAACAACATGAAAGGTGAATGTGCAGATTTAGAAGTCAGCTTTTAGAAAAAGACAAATAAGGGTGATGCCAGCAGCATCTCAGAGAGGTCTTCATCCCTTTGTACAAAAGAAGTCCCAGGTCACTTAACTCTGTACTATCTAGACATAATGAACAATTTCTCTGTTGCTTATATCTGTTTCTTCAGTTTTATTGTTCTTTTTTCATATAGTTTCACTGCCCATGTCAAATGGCAAGCTGTCCTGAGAAGGATGACATCTTGCCATTTAGGATAACAAAACTTTCACCAGAGAAAGGATGATAAAAAGATCAGCACAGCTCAAACTGAGTCTCCCCTCTTCAGGAAAAAAAGTGCCAGGAAACTCAATGTTTCAACAAGCTAGCAACTTAATGTTTCCCCCATATTCATGAACTGCCTAGCACAAAGCTGAGGAATCCCCACACTTCACATGGAAGGAAAGGATGGGGCTCAGGCACATCTTCTCCTCTGCAGATACAACCTCATACAAGGGGGAGAGAAGGAAGGAGGTTCCACAGCTGCAGGTGTCACATGGGCTGCTGAGACTGAGTGCACTGCACCATGTCAACTTCACAGAGCAAAGCCAAAACATTAATAGCTATGGTGAAAAAAAAAAAACCAGTCAAATGCTTGCCAAAGCTCTTTTAAGAAGCAAAGACCTGTTCCAACAAAGACTATTCCACAACTAGTCCAGCCTAAGAGCAGACTAATAATCTGGTGAACTGCAAGTACAATCCTTCTGTTTCTGAGGATGAAGCTACTAAATCTTCTGAAATCACAGAATCACACAAACTCACAGAATCAAATAGGTTGGAAAAGACCTCTTAGATCAAATCCCATCTATGACCTAACACCACCTTGTCAACTGTGACCAATTGCCACATCCAATCTTTCCTTAAACACCTCCAGGAATGGTGACTCCATCACCTCCCTGGGCAGCCCATTACAATGCCCAATCACTCTTTCTGTGAAGAACTTCTTCCTCATGTCTAGAACTACTTTCTAATGTCTTCCTAATGGCCCACTGGCAAACAGATACTGATGTTAGCACTGTAACAGCACCACAGCAACAAAAATAGAGTAGGATATCTGCCAATATGCACAAAGGAGTACAAAAGGGGGCAAAGAACTGATGGATTCATTCATATTTATTTTGGGGGGAGCTAAAAGTAAATATAAATTTCATACAGTGCCCCTCAGCTGCAACTCATCACTTTTAACCTTATGTATTAACAAAAATCCAAATATAGTGTTATGAGCTTAGGACTTGCATTTGCAAGTCACTGGTCACTGCATTAAGATCCTAAGTAATAGCAGGTCTCAGGCATGTTTTTATTTATCAATTTACACATTTTGGTCATAGCCTAATGTTTGGAAGAGAGATTTCCTTTTTTGTACAGCAGGCCACAAACAATGCAGGGGAACATCTTGCCCTCTGCTCAAGAGTGCAATATACCACTACCAAATCCTTGAAAAAAGGCAAGCTATACATGCTTGGTACACATTGAAATGCATGTTGACATGGCTCAGTCCTTGAACAGTAGTCATCCTGTGGATGCATCTGCTTATGGGAGAGGCCCTTCTCCATTGTCTTCAGCAACTTGTCACTCTACTACAGTTACCAGACACTCTTCTTCCTCTTCCCTACCCTACCCTACCCTGAAAAGCGAGGATCTACCTCAGTTGCTTCAGGCAAAGATCAGCTGGGTTAGTTTAAATAACTTGGTGGTTCTAGCTAAGCCAGTCCCTCTGGGTTTTAGTTCCTCTAAGACTTGTTCTACCCAAAGTCTCCATAATAGTTTGACTACTTCAGCTGGGGGGTGTGATGTTTTACCTATAAAATTTAAATGGTAGCACAGATGTTGTTACACTGATATAAAGTATTTCACAACATAGTAATTTATTTCTCCATTGTGCTGTAAATACCTGCAGCAGTGAAAATACCTTTGCATTGTCACTACAACATCTGTGAACATCCCATGTGAACTTCAGGAGGTTCAACAAGTCCAATGCAAAGTGCTGCACCTGGATCAGGGCAGCCCCCAGTATCAATACCAGGCTGAAGGATGAACAGATCAAGAGCAGCCCTGCTAAGAAGGACTCAGCAGTACTGACGGATGAAAAGCTGGACATGATCCAGCAATGCACTCTTGCAACATAGAGGGCCAACTGTGTCCTGGGCTACATTTAAAGCAGCATGGCCAGCAGGTCAAGGGAGGTTATTCTGTCCCCTCTGCTCTGCTCTGGTGAGACCTCACCTGGAGTGGGGTCCTCAGCACAGGAAAGATATGGACCTGTTGGAGCTGGTCCACAGGAGAGCCACAAAGCTGATCCGAGGGCCAGTGCACCTCGTCAAGGAGACAGGCTGATACAGTAGGAGTTTTTCAGCCTGGAGAAGAGAAGGCTCTAGGCAGACCTTATAGCAGCCTTTCAGTACTTAAAGTGGGCCTACAGGAAAGGTGGGGAGGAGCTCTTTATGTGTGTATTGATACGACAAGAGCTGATACTTTTAAACTAAAAGGAAGAAATGTTTTACAATGAGGGTGGTGAAACTCTGGAATGAGTTGCCCAAGGAGGTGGTAGATGCCCCATTCCTGGAAACATTCAAGATCGGGTTGGACGGGGTTCTGAGCAACCTGGTCTAGGGGAAGATGTCCCTGTTAATTGCAGGGGCATTGGACTAGGTAAGCTTCAACCGTCACTTCCAACCCAAACTATTTTATGATTCTATACCAAACACACAATGCCATTCTAAGACTTCTGCTTTCAAACCAACATAATGAAAGTAGTTTCTAAAAAAAACCAAACAAAACAAAAAAAGCAAAGAGAAAAGAAAACCACGCTCTTCAAGCTGTCTTGTTCAAGTGTGTCCTGCCTCAGCCATTAGTACTGGCCCCTGCTCTGTATTGCAGTCCCTGTGTAACTCAGCAGCTTCTTAAAATTCTCTCCCACATGCAGCTGCAGGTGTCACAATGCTGGAAAGGCAAAGGCAGGGACGAACCCCAGGAGACAGGAGCCCTCATTTTGATGGCCTCCACAGCTCCAAAGCAGTGGGACCACATTCCTGGTGTGCTTTATTCAATGCAACCTGCCTTCCCCCATTCTCCCCTGTGCTGAGTAGGTGCATTTTCCATCATTCAGGACTAACATGGGCAGTGCAAGTATGAAGGGGCAGAGAGCAAGGAAACTTTTCTCCTACATTCTCAGTATCAGTTTAATAAGTGATTTATTTGGGGAGACATGTGAGCACATGCTGTTTGGACCAAAGAGAAGCTGGTTGCTGTAAGCAGGGTGTGTGCACATTCAGTAAAACTACAGCAAACCCCTCAGTCAAGAGCAATGCCAGATACAGCAGGCAGGACACTGGCTCTGAAGGATGCGTTTTAGCAGGGTGAGAAGATACTAATGCACCATTTCAATCCTGGCATCCCCACCACAGCTGCCAGAAAGGAGCTGCCAGATGGGACTGTGGGGAATGCATACAATTTTTTCTGCCAATTATCCGGACAAGACCACTCATCCATTTCATTGGAGGCTTTGCATTCATTGCTAGTGACTTGGAAAGTGAGGTTATATATCCTAGGTCTTCCAGTCTGGCTTTTAGATTTCATTTAGATTCTCTTGATTAATCCTTCCACCTTTCTTTCCTGCTATGTTGGAAAGTGTAATATACCATGGGCAGAAAACAGAAGTGAGGGGGAGGGCAGGAAGGGAAAAAGAACAACAAAACTACAAAGTGTTCAGGTCAGCCAAAGCAGGCAACAAGAAGAATATAAAATGTCAGCCGCAAAAGCAGAGGCTGAGGGGACTGGCAGGGCAGAAAAGCCTGCAGTGGGATGTAGGGGTTTCAGCAGAAGATAATCTTTAAAGCAGCAGACCAGTTCAGGGCATTGTCATAAAATACTCCCTGTACAGAGAGTAACACAACCCTCCAAACATGGGTGGGGAATAACCTCTTCTCTCAAGCTGTAGCTACAGTCACCCCCTAATCTTTTCCACAAAGGACAGAAAGGGAGACTGAAGTGAACTGGCCAAATACTGACAATGAGTTGTAACTCCACCCTGCCTTTTAGCTATTGGCAAGGAGATGTACATCCAACCCGAATACAGTGGATTTTTATCAGAACTATTTTTTAAAATATATCTGTAATATTTAGAAAAAACCAACCTATTTAAATTTTATACTGATAGATACCACATTACTAATCGAGCTGACACCCCTCAAGAAAACCCAGCATCCACATCTAGCAACCTTATTAATTGCAGAAGGTGCTTTTCTTACAACCCAAGCTCCTGAAGTCAGGTGATTCAGTGGAAGTTAAGATTATCATTTTAGTGAGAGGAAAGGGAAAAAAAAAAACAAACCAAGAATTAAAAATTAAACCTTATAATTGTGGAAAAGCATTTAGAGATAAGCAAAAGTTTCAAAATAGAGAAAACTTTGAAATAAAACAAATGCATTATTATATTTAAAATTTAGGGGGGTGTGTGTTTTTTTAAGAAACATCACTGTTTTAAGACTAGATTTTGACTATCTGGATGTTGCAACTCACTTCAAATAGACTAGAATAGACAATGAATCTGTTTCTCTGCAATTCTGGACTATTTGACAATTCAGAGCAACCTGCACCAATTTTCAGTTTCAGAATGTGGAGCCTCTGAATCAAAAGGAAACAGCAAGAACCTATGCCTTGTTCACTACCCTTCCTTACAGAGGGACCACTCTGAAACAAATATTTTCTGCAAATAGTCCAAAGAAGAGAAATGAGAAAGATGGGATGTCTAAAAAAATTATCTGAGAGTACAGAGTGAAAGAACTAGCATTGCCTCATCTGAGGAAAAAGACAGGGCAAAACTCTTCAAATACATAAAATCTATTGTGGAGAAAAGTCAATTTTCTATATTCAGAATGAACAGGGGAGTAAGTAACAGGCTTGTATCACGGAGAATTCCAGTTGGACAGCTGGAGACACTTCCTAATGATAAAAATAGCAAAGCCCTAGAACATGCTGACCATGAAGACTTCAATATCAGAGGCTTTTCAACATAGGTTAAACAAACACCTTCTGAGAATGACATTGGTACAGTTGATCTGCCTCAGGGTACGGAGATGGACTGCATGATCCTCTGAGGTCCCCTCCAGCCTGAGCTGTCTATGACTGCATGAATTTTAACAGTTGGACTTGATGATCTTAAAGGTCTTTCCAACATAAATAATTCTATGATTCTGTGAATTGTTTATTAAACTAAAACTACTTGCATTTTAGAAATGCTGTGGTTTACTCTGCCATATAAAATGAAATTACCTCTGAAAACATGTTAGTTCATTAGTTGAAATATCCTTTGCAAATAACTCCTCTTCACAAAGGAAAAAAAAATTAAAAGGAGGCATTTTCTAGTTACTTTCTTTACTGTGGCAACAATATTTACTCACTGGCCTCATTTCTGTAGCAAGGTGAAAGGCCTACAGACTGTTCCCTTTAATGAAAATAAAAGCTTAAAATTACTACTCTTTTCTTCCCTAATATTTTATCTGTTTTTCAGATCACTTGTGGGCATCTTACCTGCTCTCTCCTCCGGTGATCTCTGTTCTCACAACAGTTACACTACAAGGAAACTCTTCCCCTCAGTTTCATTTCCACCTCTCTGCTACACTGTGATAGAAAAAATATGTCCCAATTGTATATGTAGCTGACCTTCCCGCTACCTGAGGACTGATAGCACCTCTCCCTAAAAAACTTTCTCTTTATTTTGCTTGCATTAAGAGAGTAAAATATAAGCAGATCATCCAGGCAGTGGTAAGTGAGATTTCCAAATGGGAATATGCCAGAAACTCTTCCCACTTTTAAGGAGACAGTCACAAAATGCCTCAGTACTCAAGCCCAGACAGTGGTCTACTATCATGAGTCAGTCAAGTATGTGAGAACATTTGTCAACACTACTGTGAACTGATGGCAAAATGTAGCAAAACCTTTCAAAGGTGGCCAAGTCTCCCGTTACAGGATTACCCGTCTCATCCCTACACCCTGACAAATGAATCTGAAAACTTCATTCATTCATTCATAAGTTCAGCCCAGCTCTCAAACATTACAGGAACTGTACCACACTCTTTCTCTCTCTTCCACTGAGAAAAAAATGGAAGGCCAGTAAATTCTCTGCATCACACCACATTGGGATAGGCAAGTTTTCTTCCCAGAAGTGCCACCTTTCTCTTACACACTTTTGTGATGAGCAGTAATGTAGAGGATGCTACTTAAAAAAGTGTCAGACCCAGCTCTACCCTCCCTGGCAAAGTTGTCATGGGAGACAGTAGTCAACAAGGCTGCCATCCAAATGTAGTTTGCCCAAGGGCCAAGGGATCAAAAAGAAAGGTCATTTGGAGAAAAATAGTTTAAGATAAGTAAGAAGAGAAGAAGCACAAAAAGGTGAAGCTCTTCTTTTCCCCACCAGAGTTGTGAAATGGTAAGTGCCATCACCTTCACATGTTCATAACAAATCTCAGTCTGGGAGCAAATTGTTTGAAAGAGCGTACTTGGGGGTTACAAAAATATGATGTGTGAGGGATTATAAAAGCAGGAGACTTTCCAGGCATCCATGCTATCTCCCAACCAGTCAGGATTATTTCCCACCATTCATCAGTAATGTGTTGCACTTAGAATAAAAAAAAAATTGTTTTTAATACCGTTATCTTTATTGTAGGGCTCCTGAATAGCTAGGTTCACAGGGGAAAGAGTGAAGAGATTTAAACAAATTAAGTTAGCAGAAACTATTATAGTTGTTTTTAATTGTTCTTAAAGACTTCTGCATCCTACTGTAATGAGCACATCTGACACTTAGGGTGTAGCTGCTGCTCTTTGAAGGACAGTACATTTTGGACAATTGGCCTCTTGAGGAAATATTGAAACAACTAGACCTGAAACAGCTCTATTGTGTCAAAGGCATCACACTGACCAGATAAACCTTACTGTTTCCAAAGAAATCATTGTGTCCTTAGGTTGCTGAAGCATTCACTGAAAGTTTTCTGAACAGGACATGTCCTTTTTGGTTCTAACACCTCTAGAGAGTCCAGAGGAAGGTCTCATGCCTTTCATATATATTGTTGTAGCTTTTTGATTAAAATACACAGAACTATTTCTTTTGGAAAATACCTTTAAAATCATTGAGTTCAACTGTTAACAAATATCATGGTTTAGGAATGGTACTCCCCAATTTAGAGTTCCCACAGACTCCCTAAACTATGTGCTGCTTGCTCACTCTTCCTCTCCCTCTCCACTTCCCCTACAGCTGGCTGGAGAGGAGAATTGAAGGCACAAAAAGTAAAGATCATGGGTCGAGGTAAGAACAATCTTCTGTAAACAGCAATGACATAAAAAAATGAACAGTAACAGCCCCCATATTAATAACATTAATTAAGGTGTACAAAAGACAGAATGATTCACATCACCCTGACCACTCCCTCTGGCACAGAACCAGAGCCATCCAACTGCTCCCTCCAGGTCGGAACCGGTGTTATCCAGCCACTCCCTCCAGGTCAGAACTGGTGCCATGCTAACTCAATCATAATGAACCCCTTCTCCTCGGAAGAGACTCCCTTCCTCTCTCCCCAGCAATGACACGAGGTGATACAGAATAACCCCCTGGATCCTAGCCATGCCCCCTCCCAGCTACTGCAAAAATTAGCCCTGTCCTGGCCAGAACCAGGACAACCCAGCACTGCCAAGACCATCACTAAACCATGTCTTTAAGTGATCCAACTGCACGTCTTTCAAATACCTCCAGGGATGGTGACTCAATCACTTCCCTCAGGAACCTGTTTCAATGCCTGACAACCCTTTTGCTGAAGAAATTTTTCCTAATGTCCAATCTAAATCTCCCTTGGTGCAACTTGAGGCCATTTCCTCTTGTCCTGTCACTTGTCACCTGGGAGAAGAAACCAAATTCCACCTGACTACAAGCTCCTTTTAGGTAGTTGTAGAGAGCAATAAGGTCTCCCCTGAGCCTCCTTTTCTCCAGGCTAAACAACCGCAGCTTCCTCAGCTGCTCCACATGAGACAGGTGCTCCAGACCCCTCACCAGCTTTGTTGCCCTTCTCTGGACACAGAGGCCCAGAACCGAACACACGATCTGAGGTGCAGCCTCACCAGTGCCCAGTACAGGAGGACAATCGCTTTGCTAGTCCTGCTGGCCAGGCTATTGCTGACACAGGCCAGGATGCCACTGGCCTTCTTGGCCACCTGGGCACACACTGGCTCATGTTCAGCCACTGTCAGTCAATACCCCCACATCCTTATCTGCCAGGCAGCTCTCCAGCCACTTTCCCTAAGACTGTAGCATTGCATTGTGACTCAAGTGCAGGACCCAGCACCTGGCTTTATTGAACGTCATACGATTTACCTCGTCCCATCAATCCAGCCTAAAATCAGCCAGATCCCTCTGCAGAGCATTCCTGCCCTCCAGCAGATCAACACTAACAACCAACTTGGTATCATCTGCAAATTGACTGAGGGTGCACTTGATGCTGTCATCCATATCATTGATAAAGATATTAAACAGGACTGGCCCCAATACTGACCTCTGGGAAACACCACAAGTGACTGGCTGCCAACCTAAATTTTCCCAGTTAATGTCACCTGCTAGATCAGCAGTCATTACAGAGTAGCAAATACTAAAACCAGCCTTTTAGACACTGGTCTTACTAACCCTAGAGAATGGAGGTCAATGTGGGTGAAAATATTGCTTCAACGAAGTAACAAAAGCTTGGTTTTATCTACAAGTGATTTTCCATGAAGCATTTCACCTCAGCATCTTTCCTCCAATGGCCACACTTGCAAAGGTCACTGCTCTACCTCCTGAACTGCTTCAGCCTTTTTTTTTTTTTTTTTTTTTAAGCACTCTCTCTTGCGATGAGCCTCATTAGAGACAGAGAATGCAGATGGGTACTGCTGAGCTAATAACTAACTTCAGGGGACACAGGAAGGAGAAATGCAGATTCATGGTCTGTTTTGCTGGTTCTCCCATGCCCCTAGATCTATTTTATTAACAATCCCTCTGAGTTCTCTCTTTATGAAAAACGGCAATGCACAATAACAAAATGCCACAAGTTGCACAATATGGCAAAGCTAAAACAAGCTTCCTTACCCTTTTCAGCTGCTTTTCTGCCTACAGGATAGGGAGAGGGGGAAGATGGAGGGTTGCTGCCCCTCCTTGCTCTTGTTTTACCCTCAACCTCCCATAAGCTACTGACAAATACCAGATTGCTGGCTCAGCTGGAGCATTCACTAAACAAAAGATAAGGATTACTTATATAGCAACTGTAAACCCATCATCAAGACACCTATAATTGCAGGAGAAACCAGCTGTCCAAAATGTGGAGGTCTCACATGAGTTCTGCCCACAGCCTGGGGCTCTTGTTTTCCCCTCCTCCTTGTACTTGTTCAAAGAGAGATAAAAATCCACCTTTAGTTCAATTCGTGGAGGCCATTTCCTCTGGTAATCTATGTCTCTAAGTAAGAGAGTAAGCATCTGCCAATTAACTACATAAAGACAGGTACAAAATCCCAGATTTTGAAAGGCTTTCAAAGGTGATGCCTCTGGTACAAGATTTGCCTCCCTACCTACTTCTGCAGATAGTGCAAAGCACTTCATCTCTCTCCCTTTGCTCTGTAGCTTGGCTTATCTAAGGTCTACCAGACACACGCTTACAAGGAACTTTCCATTAGAAGCAGGGCTTTTGCCAGGGTACACAAATACAAGAGCAGACATAAGCTATCTTTACCCCAATATTGCCTCTCTCCATAATCTGTCTTGCTTTCTTTGCACCCTACAGTGACCTAAACTGTTCAGCTATAAGGTCTGGACTAGTCTTTCCAGCAACTCATAAAAGCTAAAGTCAGGCAGTAGCCCCTCTGCTTTGGTATGTCAGAAATGCTTGATCTCTGCAGCACGCCAGCCCACCTATGAGTAACAAGGAGTCATTTTTCATATACTTTCACAGAAAGGAAGATAAATGGAGGTTCACGCCTGATAAAGCAGCCATCTCAGCCTGTGATTGAGTCATGACAGCTTCTTCAACCATGATAGCATGGTATTAAGGAATTCTATTTCTGTGCTCCTCTCTTTCCTCTGCAGTTCCATTTTATGTTTTAAACTCAGAGTTCTATTGGGTTTTATTTCTTCAGCCATTACAAAAAATATGGATCATTTGTACCTCTTGAAATTCCCAATGACACGTACAGTTTGTCCTGATCAAAACTGACTTTAAGTTGTTTTGCAGAAACTAAGCAGATGACAGACTATGAACAGAAAGGGCTAATTAAAGAGGACCAAGAGCCTGAAGGCTGCAAAAGTGGCCACTAGTCAGATGAAAACTAAACCTTCAGATTTAAAAACACAGATGGAAGCTTGTCATAAACAGCTGGTTTATGCATGACTTAGATAAGGGGTTAACAGACCACCAGTGCTATTAGTGAATTAATTATTCATTAATTGTTTCATTAATTTTTATTAATTAGTGAGACTTACTGCACCCCCACTCATCAGAAGAAAAAAAGATGTCATTTCTAGCCAACATTTCACTCCTCGTGCCATTCAAAGCATCAACAGACTGACAGAGCTGCGTTGAAGGCAAGCAAAGAGCAGAAACCACCCAGAAACAGCCAATGTCCTCATATTGTATTGTTTGCATCCATCATATGGCAAGACAAGAAATGAAAAAGTAACTTCCTCTTCTTGTGAACAAAAATAGACATTTGAGTTTGGCTGTTACAGCTGTAGTGTTCTCCCACTTTCAGCTCTGTGCCTTTTTTTCCATACAACCCACAACACTCAACAGCTTCCAATTTCCTTTTTACCTAATGATCTAAATCTCCACAGAATCTATTTGCCCCTTGAAACATTCCTACATCTGCAAGATTTGGCCTAGTGTCTTTGCACTATTTCATGGCCAAAAATGTCATCCTGGTGCTGGCAAACTAACTGGAAGAGGGCTGTGTTTCCTCACAAAAAGCCCTACGTGCATTTATGCGGTGCTGTATGTAATAGAAATCCTAAGAATGACTTCCTGCATTACATGCCATCTTACAGCACGCGCTCTCTAGATTTCATTACAAAGAGCCCTAATCCTTGCACAGTCATGCCTAAATCTGTCTGCTGCTAGAGCTATGACACCAGCATGGCGATGAGGCAGCTGTATGGGGGGAGTCCAAAAAAGTGCAGCAAGCTTCTTTTTTGTTCAACATGCATTTTGTCTCCCTCACACTTACGTTACTTGCAGTAAAGCAAGTAATTCATGGTCTCAAATATATATATGTTAATTTTGCTGTTAATGTTATTATTAATGTTTAATTAGTCTTTGCTCTGAAGATGAAAAACAGTGAAGCACATAAGTTAGGCTCCTGCAATTACTGTGATTGCACTCACAAAACCAGCTAATTGCACTTGCAAATTACAACTTAGCTATTTGCACATGTATTTCTGCAGTCTGCCGGCACCACTATGATAACTGTGGAGACAGCCTGGAAAAAAATAGGGTGAATTATAGTAATTCTGTGGACCATTATTGGGTCTTTATTTCACTTTATACACACTAGGATTTTCTGACTCTGTTCACATGGCACAAGGGTTTTCAGGTGATCTCATCCTATGATGCATGTGAGACCTGGAGCTGTTCCAGGGGCTGCAGGCCCCCAGAGGTGCCATTGCAGTGCCCCATGGCTAGAATGAGCAAAGAGAGGTCTCCAGGTGCAGTGGTGGGCATGGGTGTTCTAACCCCACTGTGACAGTCCTAAGGGGCACTGCTTCACTACATCCAGGTGTGAAGTCCAGCATACTCATCCCCTCCATGGTGCATGAAAGGCTGCTGGGTCTCAACCTCTGCTGGCTCTCAACCTCTGCTGAGTGTTTCCTAGCACCATGGTGGCCCAAAAGCTGGGTGTGGGCTGAGTGAGCTTGGTGAAGCTCAAAACAAAACTCTCAGAAATGTCTTCTGCAGACCTGCATATCTTGGGCTAAATGACTGTTATAAAATGGTCTTTTCGGGGATACTCATACATGCTTTCCAATCCAACATGACAAGCTCAGAAACCCCACCATGTCCTTTAGGGAGGTGGGGACACTGAGGTAGCTTTGGCTCTTTACCCCTTTCTTCATACCATGCCCTCAGGAGGAACTGAGCACTTGTACAGTGCATGGGTAGCACATTGAATTGCTCAGAGCTCCCTGATGTCTGTATCTGGCAACACTCTAATCCTTCACAGTGTCACAGCAAAGCAGAAAGGACTAGACCCATCAGTAGCCTCCCTAAAGGAGAACTGGAGAGAATCCACAGTGTCTCTGTGGCACAATTCATTCATGTTTGACCATCTATTGGACAGGACATTAATATAAGAGTCAATGGTTGTTAATTTTTTCCTGATGATTCCTTATGAAATGCACATGACCTGGATGTCTGAAGGTAGTGGGAATGAAAGGGTTGATCAAAACTCCTTTTCCTCATGAGCACATTTCAATACATCTGTTTTGCAGCAGTCGGGTTCTCCAACAGCATCAGGGCCTTTGAATCCTTTCCCCTCCCCCTCAAAAAATTAAACATTTGCTTGTTTTTCTAATCTTGCTATAGACAGCCTCCACGGGTCACGCACAGAAATGAGGACATGATATTAAAATCAATCTGCCCCGCATACTCATTTAAACAGAGGGGAAAAAAACAAAGCCACAGAGCAGAACTCCAGGACTGGAATAAAAACCAATAAAGTGCCCCTTCTCTAATTTCTCTGAAGGTCTTTCTAGAGTTTTATTCCCAACAGTGCTCCTTAGATGCCTCGGTTTGCCTGCAGAAACACTTGATATTTCTGTAGTGCAAATCAAAGTGAATTAAACATTAAAGCACTGTGATAGCATAGCAGGTCTGCTATAGGAGTGAAACTGGTTAATGTGGCACTGAAGCTTATGAAGCAGTGGACTGGACTTTCCCTCCCCTCCTTCTCCTTCTTCAGACATATTTACTTATTTATTAGTTCATTCATGCATCCTTCAGTGAAAAGCAGTGAAATCTTCTTCCAGTAGAACTCTTTCCTTATATTGGTCTGGCATTTTGAATTTTCTGCATATTGCATGACACAGTTACATACACACACACTGTGGGACATGCTGCATTCTGATGTGTCCTCACAGACGGTGCTTTCCAATACTCCCTCATTAAAAGGCAGCACATTAACTGAATCCCAAACATTGTTCAGAAAAGGAATCCCTCTTACTTTAAGGGGTGCAAAAACACCCACTGCTTGAGCATCATTACTACCAATCTTCTTCCATCCCGGGGTATAAAAAGCATTAAAGAGATGTGTTATTCAAATGTGAGACCCTGGAGCGCCCTTTACTGACTCCCATTTTTCTATCTGACTCACAATGGGGCTGGCAAGCTGACCAGAGATGACCAGGTGTTTTCTGCAGTCAGATTTCTGCTTGGCTCCTTCTCCCTCTTCTTGACCACAAACACTCCCTGATTGTTTTCCCTTGGCCCCTTGGCCAACCCTGCAAGATCACAAAATGGGAGAAAAGCAACATAAGGTGGAGCTGGCACTCACATTGGTACCAAAGGCTCTAAAGAAATCAACTCCACACTCAGATGTAATGAAGAAGAGTTTGGCATCTGCACACAACCACAATCTGCAGACAGCCACAGCAAAAGCTGGAGATTTCAGGAAGAAATGAAAGAAGTAATTCAGGGGAGCACACTAGAGAGCCAGCAAAGAGAAATAACTCTTAAGGGAGAGACTCTAACCAGGGCCTTGACTTCCATATCATAGAAATCTGCACTTCAGTTAAGCCCAGAGGAAGTTTATCCACTGGAGCTGAATAATGAAACCATCATTCAAAATGATTTCATGTAACTTTTGCAGTTGGTTGTGGTTTTTTTTCTTTTCAAGGGAGAAGCTGCAAGGCAGTTTAAAGCTCAACCACATTAAGGTTCATGGGGGCTAGGTCATCTGGAGAAGCTCTGATTCCCTCTGGGCATTTTCATGATTCTCTCCCCTCCTACACATTCCCCTCTCTCTCTCAGCATGTCACATCTATGGCTATCAAGCCCTGACCAGCAAGGGCTGAGCAGGTGAACATGATTCAGATTCCATCCTTATTCCCTTCAGAAATATTTAGCAGGTTATCTAAAGATGCTTTTGATTAATTATTATGCTGGACAAAAAATTCAAAGCCTCCTTCAGTACTGGGAAACCCGTTCCTTGCCGTATTTTCAAATTGCAGACCTTATTTTCACAACTAACTTTACTTCAGAAGGATGATTTCACAGAATCAGAGATTGCTTTAGATCTCCATTATGGTCCCCCCACCAATGCAAAGAGGAGATGCAACATGCATATGTATATAACTGTATTTGTATATATATACCTGGATCATCACCAGTTGAACACCTCAGCCAAGTAACATTCAGCCATGTTCCTGAAGAAAGGGCAGAGTACTCATACATAGATCCCCACCGTCAATAGAATCAAACCTATTACATACTATTTTTGGAAATAATATTTCCACACTGGAAAGGAGGGGTGGGAAGGACATAGAAACATCCCAGGTGAGTGTTTCTTTTTATTTCAACAGATAAGCATATAGAACTGCACTGAAAGCAAGCCAAAAAGCTCATACATAACCTTGATCAGCAACTGGCAGATCATATTCCTTTTTCCCCCTGTTATTATTTTGAGGACAAAGTCTTGTGGAGAACCAGCATTGAGAAAAACAAGCACCAAATGTGTTGTAGTGATACTAACGTGAAGACAGGATGACATTTTGTATCTTAAGTTCATCTACTATGTTTCAAATATTCTGTATGCATTCTTCCTCCATCTTCACTTTCCTTTGAGAGCACGGTCACAGTAAGTATACACTATCAATTATTTATGAAAATCCTTAGTTTCTTCTGCTCTAATTTCTGACTACAAACATGAATGTGCCTAATCAAGATGAATGGGTACATCACTGATTCCAAAAAAGTGTTTCTTTGATCGATAAGCATCTTAAATGGCCTTCACTACCTGCTTATTTTGATTTACATTAAGCACCCAAACTCCTCACTAACATCACAGCCTCTTTGACCCAGGTATTAGCCAACAGCTATCAAAAGACTACCACTCCCTTAAGAGTTTTATAATCTAAACACTCATGAAAAGTTGACCCACAAAGGGGTGAACCAGCCTGCTTGCCACCCAGAGCAGGCTACCAGCCAGGCATGGAATATAATCCGTATCTCCTGCCTCTCAACAGGGACTGTGGCATCTTGCCATATAGCTGCAAGATCTGTAGTAGTTTTCACCAATACTGCTAGCGATTCAGGTAGGCCCAGTGAAGCTGGCCCTTCCCCATGCCTATGAGAAGTTGCAGGTCTATTAAATTACAGTCTCTTTCTCCCTTTCACTCTTTGGCATTACCCCCCAAGAGAAGTTCTGAAACTAACAAAAAAAATTACTTGGTTAAACAGGGGATACACAAATATGGAAAAGGGTTATGTAGAGAGATTTGAAGAGAGTTTGTTTAAGCTTACCTATCCAGGTATTTAACTTTGATTTTGAAGGGTTCTCTCTGAATGAAGGTTTTTATCAACAGGAAATGCTTGGCTTTTTTCCCCTGAAAATCAATTCTGAGAAAAGTCTGTACACTCCTCAGGCAAACTGCTGATTTAGAGAGCAACAAAAGGATAATAATAATCTGACACCACACTCTCTCAAGAAAAAAACAATAAAAAAGCAAGTAGCTCGATTCCCCAAGACACCAATATAGGTAGTGTGGCTAGTCCCCTTTTTTCACCCCTGTAATCATTGCACTTCTCAGCAGAGTCAAGGACATGAATTTTTACTAAGAACATTTCAAAAAGTCTCCTGATGTCCTACGCTCCTGAAGGGCAGCAGCCCGCTGCACACATGGAATTTCTGCTGAAGCTCAATTCCAGTTATAGGTTTATGTGACATTTGTATTCCTGCACCAGACCTACCTCTTTTTTTTTTACCCCTCAGGGAGCACCCCAGGTTTCATCTTCTTTCCTTACTGTATTCTTCTTCCCTTTCATCCCTAGCATCCTGACCTGTCATGCTAGGCTCAAAAAACACCCAACTACTTTCATTTGCAGCAGTAATGCTTCGAGCACATGCAGTTGACTGGAACTAGATGGAACTACACTTTTGTTATAATATCACATAGGTGACTTCCACAGACCAAAGCTCTCCATATGTAAATAGTGGAAAAGCACCAAGAACAACTCAGGCCCACCTTTATCTCAGAAAGGATCTGTTCTGCAGCTTAGTTGTAGCATAAGTTTGAGTGTAAGATGTCTTACCCTGTTTATTTTCAGGAATTATCCAGCTACAAGGAATTT
Source organism: Acropternis orthonyx (assembly GCA_035583155.1). Classification (NCBI taxonomy): domain Eukaryota; kingdom Metazoa; phylum Chordata; class Aves; order Passeriformes; family Rhinocryptidae; genus Acropternis; species Acropternis orthonyx. The sequence goes on along the minus strand of JAWWEU010000001.1, from coordinate 103,218,346 downwards.
TATACTGGGAAAATCTAAATTAATAATGTACAACATTAAAGCATCTGGTTAATACAGCAAAGGCCACATTTTGATGTCAGAAGTTCAGAACTCAGAGCAGAAGGACAGAAACATCAGAAGCCTTACTTAAATTGCCCTCTAGATAAAACTCCCTAAACTTTTTAGCATGGGCATAACTGTGACAGATAGACAAAGCATGTTCCATATTACAGTATTACATGAGCTATGCAAACTATTTATAGAATCACAGCATCATAGAATGCTTTGTATTGGAAGGGAGCTTAAAGATCATCTATTTTCAATCCCCCCTGCCACAGGGAGTAACACCTTCCACTAGACCAGACTGCTCACAGCCCCATCCACCCTGGCCTTCCAGAGATGGGGAATCTACAATGTCTCTGGGCAACTTGTTCTACTGCCTCACCATCCTTACAATAAAGAATTTCTAATCAAAATCTACAGTCTTTGAGTCTGAAGACATTCCCTCTTGTCCTATCACTGCAAGCACTTGTAAAAAGTCCCTCTCCAGCTCTCTTGCAGACCTCTTTTAGGTACTGGAAGGCTGCTATAAGATATCCTCAGAGCCTTCCCTTCTCCAGGCTGAACAACTCCAGCTCTCTCAGCCTGTCTTCATAGGAGAGGTGCTCCAGACCTGTGATCATTTTTGTGATCTTCCTCTGGACTCATTTCAACAAGTTCATGTACTTTGCAGGAGTGACAGTGGAACTGTTTGTTCCATTGACAGAGTCTCTTTCACCATGGGTTTCAAATGTTGCAACTCACACCTAAAAATACAAATAAAACCATAAAAGGCACTAGAAACAGGGACCACTATAATGGGAAATGGGAAATACTTTCATAGACACAAATCTGGGAGACAGCAGAGGGAGAACTTAAAACTATATGCACACAATTTTCAGGGATGCAGACCTTTTTAAAGCACATTTCTAGCATTCTGTTATCAAAAATGTTTTAAAATATTCAGACATGATTAGATCAAACATTTCCCTACAAAGCCCAAAGAATGAGGTATGGCATTTCAGCTGTCTGAAAGACATGACTGCAGAGTGAAGCCTAGGGGAGGAGAAGAGACTTTAAGCTTCACTGACATATACTCCATATAAAAGGCATGCTAGGCAGACTTTTTGGGTCAGTGGTAATCAGCAAGAACATTAAAGACTAGCTGTACTGTAACCATGGGAAAAAATCTCTTTTTATTCTCTAATAGCAGAAGCTGTCACAATGGCTGTGGTGAGCAGCCAAGTGAGGGGCTACTTACTCTCCAGCCCGCTCCTACTGAAGCCAATGGCTCTACAACAACTACACCAGTGAGTGAAGTCAATTTGCAGAGCCCTGTTTTTACACCACTTGGTTGGGACACAGCTTAAGCAAAGATGGATCTAATGAAAATGTTCCTCCCCACCAAAAGCACAATAGTGAACATAAAAGGGCACTGATTATCAGTATTGAACTCAGGTGTCACCAGCCCCCTGACTTGCACACTAAGGAAAAATGTTGCATTTATGAGGTGGTTGGTGCTGCTAAAATCAGACTGTAAGAGGCTCACATCCTTTGCTCAGGTTTGTATTCTTCTTGCTCTGTTTGAAATTCTTCAGCTGTTAAAAGCAAGACTGTTTTGCTGAGTGTCAAGTCATTCAAATCCCAGATTTCACTTCCCATTAAAACAGCACATGATGACAAGAAGCAGATTTTTCTTTTGCTCCAGCAGAGCTTTTCCCTCAAATTAATCACTCACACTATGAGCAATTAAAGAAACTGAAATCTATACACAGCACTTGGATAGATACTGCACTGGAGTATATGGAAATAGGCTCCAGTGTTACATGGTCTGCTGTTTGAATGGGATTTCAACCACCTTATGATCAGTTGGAAATCTTACTTGGATGACATAAAACTTCAAAATGAGTTTCATTCCTTCAAAACAGACCCCAAATCACCAGACACAGCCTCTTCAGAGGTTGTTCTTAGGTGTGGCTGGCTTAAAGAAGGTTTATACCTCTCCTAAACTTGCACTAAGAAACCAAATCAGAACTTCACCATAAGGTATGACAGGGACTATCAAAAATCTTCCAGCAAAATACACACACCCTTGAAAAGAGTTTGGGTACTCCCTCCTTATGCTTAGCCCTCTCTAATGCCTGTCTGCCTCATCACTCACTGCTACCTTAGTGAAGAGGCACGATGTGCCCAAAGCAAGTTTCATTTTAAGTATTATTGACTGCAACAGTCTCAGGAGAATCAGGAGAAAATTTCACAAAGAGGTCCCTTGAGGAAAATCCATGAAACCTTCCATCACCTGGTGAAGACTTGCTCCCACTGAGTACCCAGAGTCTGGCTCCAAACCCTGCAAAGATCTTGCAAGAGCACCTCATACACAGAGTCACAACTTGTGTCTCCCCCAAAGCCATATGACAGGATGATGCTACAAGGATGGATATTTGCCCGCTTGTCCCACAGTCCTAATAATGTGCACAGCGACTTTTAGGAGGAAAACAAGGACGCAGTCACCTGGCACTCAATGTGTGTGGAAATATCCAGGCAGACACACATAGCTAAGGAAGGCAGCAAATAATTCAATACAAAAACCAGAAGCCTGGGGTTTAGCAGGTACCTGGAGTTCCCACAATTCAAATTCTACTAGCACAGGCTCAAAATACAGAAAAGTATCATGGAAAGTAACAGGAGAGGAATACAATGCTTTCTCTCAATGAAAGCATCTCCTAACGTTTAAGGAATGACAAAATTACCTACATGCATTGCAATTACTGACCACCTTTCTTTTCCTCTGTTCCTGGAGCCAGAGCACCTGCACACCATCACAACATTACAGGTCTCTTTTCGTGTGTGTTGTGAGCATTATTATGCAAGACTGAGCTCACCATTCCATCCTAAAAGAGCTCTGTGTTTTGGGAAGCTACTGGCTGGTGTTTGTTACCCAACAGGACCAAGGTGTCAAGTATATGATGCTGCTTTTTTGAGCAAGAAAGATGCTCTTACTGGCATAGAAGCAAGTGAGCAGCTTTCCCAGGAGTGTTTTTACAGGACACCAGCTCAATATTTAGAATAAAAAAATAAAAATAAGTCAAGGATTATGTATGATGAACAGCTGGACAATGTTAAACATATTTTACTTTAGGTTTGGCAGAGTTTAGTAAATCATGATTTAATCACGTTCCCATGCCATCACTGCAAGTGAACTCTGGAAATGCTCAGTAAGACATAAAGAAAGAATAAACAGAAGAATGGAAAAGACACTTTACCAGGAAGGACACAGTCATTTGTTATTCAGCTTTGGAGTGAAACAAATGTGAAGAAGTCTCAGAAAGGAGAGATGAGAACAGCTATGAAAGAAGATCATATCACCATCCACCCTCAATCATGGGCATGCTTCAGCTGCAAACCCGGCATGGACCTCTGGGTGGGTGTCCCCACCCTGCATACACAGACACAGACACACACACACAGAGATGTAGGCTTCAGAATGCTTTAATGTGAATGGCCTATTTCTCACTGCAGTAAGACTTCAATGTCAGGAAATGTTGCCAGCTTTTTCAATCAGCTAGGCAGTGCATAAGCCCAGATAAATTAAAATTAGTTCCATGCAAGTTTTGAGGAATACTGTCATATGCTTCACTGGAGATTAAGGGAGAAGTCAGTGAAAGCTGTGAAACTGACTTCAGTAGCACAATGTTTAGCTGTCTGAGCACTGCATTTACCTTATTCAAGCAATTTTAATAGCTGTAATAACTAAGCCAATGCTCTGATTTATTCTTTATTAACACCACTCGTTCATTTTTTGTGGTTTCACTACCTTCTAGAAGCCAGAGGTTTATAGATTCTGGGCCAAATTCAGAAGCAAGGCTTGTAAAACTCATATAAACTATACTTGGGTAAATTATATTCTACAAGATTGTCTTAAGTCCGAAAGAAATGGGAAAACAAAACGTTAAACTGGAGGTCAAAGTGATTATGTGTGATTCATTGCACAAGCTACATCATCTTCTGCCCTCCTACTAACTGCTTGAGCTCAGCACCCTGTCTTCAGTCCTTTGACTGGGCCTCTAAATTACAGGACATCAAATTACAGGGGCCTGTGAGACAGGGTGGAAGGTTGACATATCCACTCTACACAAATCTGATGTGGCAGCACCTCCCAAAAAATAAACAATGCCACCAGAAGTTGACCAAGCCAATGTAAAAGAATGTGCCATGACTTTTCTTCAGAGCATCCCGTTTCTAGCAATGCGCCCCTCTGGAATTTCCTGGAGCAGCGTAGATGTCCCTGGATTTGTCAGTGCACAGATGTCCCTTTCATTATTGGCCCAGAAGTCGAGGTGAGGAGCTCCACAGCTGGCCAAGGACTCACTTGACATAGTTTTGAACTTCTCACTTGCTAATTTGCTCTTATGTTTCCAACAACCCTCTACTGAACACAACTCTTCTGGTTTCCCTGGTGACAAACTATAGTAATCCAGGGTTCCACTCAGTGGCCTAATAGTGTAAATTTTATGTGGTTTTAAGTTCAAGAATTCCACCTTTTTTTTTTTATTATTATTTTATATTGTTTTACATTGACATTATTTTACAAGAAAATAGCATAAAAATTGAGAATTCATTTTCCAAATCCATTTTTTCACATACTTGTGACTTTTCACATTATTAAAAATGTTTACACAATGTAAACATTTTAAAACCTTGCTGTTTTTTATCTTTCATGTCTCAGGTTTTTATAAGAACTTCACAAAAATTTTGGAGTTTTCAGTAACAAAACTTCCATCCTAATGGAAATTTTTGTGAAATCACTCCATCTTTGTGGAGTCACTGCTTCCAAACTGTGCTGATGTAAATGAAAGAAGAAAACCCTACCTACTGTCTTTCATTCTTTCCTCTGCCCTGAAACAAACTCCTCTCCCTTGCTTAATCATGCACAACTTACAAAGAAGAATAGAACTACACAACATTTTACAATACCAAGAAGTTTGCCAAGCCCTCTGTTTTAAATGACAGCATGAGACACAGTGGCAAACATCAATTCTTACCAACACAGCTAAGGCTCCTAGCAAATAGCAAGACTGTCTTCAATTAGGTTTTTTAAGCATTTATTTTTTAAAGCATTAATGCACAGCTGCTTTATTACTTCTAATGGTTTGGCCAGAAAGATTGTTCCGAAAAACCACAAAAGTGAAGGTTTGAGGGCTTTCTTATCTATGTAAGGATATTTTTTTCAAGCTTACTCTTATTGAATATCTACACTCCTCAACTTTTGAAGCAAGATGGCACAGTTGGCAGAATACAATGACACCAGTCAAGGAGGTCTGGGCAAGCACAGTTTAACAATTTACCACTAACAGGGACTGCAGTCAGGCCATGCTTTGAAAGTCAGACTCTTGAAACTTAAATACAAGGAGCTCACAAGTCAGTTGTGATGGACTTGTACACCAGCAGTGTAACAAAAATGGCATGTTTGCAAAATATTTTCCATTTTGCCCCTTGGAAACACAGGTTTTTAAAAATTAACAACCAAATGAACAACTTCAACATGTGCTCAATTTGTCCTGTCTTGGGACTACTTGTGCTGAGTCAAATTTCTGCTAGGAACTGGCTGGATTTCTGGAAGGAAGATATTAAAGACTGTGGTCGAAGTTAATCCTTTTGATTTAAGCACATTTCAGAGGCTGCTGCCAGCCACTAAGATATAGGACAACACATACCATCTTTTCAACAGGGAAAACCAGGAAAAAAAACATAATAAGGAAAAGCCACAAATCACAGCCCTCATTTTAATCATTCTTTGGACAGCAGTGGCAACTAGGCTGAAACACAAACAGTTTCCATTCAGAACTGTCAGTTTTTCACTTCAGAACCTACCCTTCAAAAATCAGTGTGTTTACACATTGTCAGGACTGAAATGTGATACTTTCTGCCATTGTAAGCACTAAAGAAATGGCTTCAGTTCCGATACATAAGCCAAGCTAGTGTGCACCAAAGGTTTTCTCTCAGCCCTGTGGCTTGTGGTGGCTGCAGGAGCCCCAGGACAGAAAAGACAACCTCAATGGGCAGCTCTACCCTCACCACACCCGAAGCCAAGTACCAGAGGCCCATGCCACCCAACAGTAAAAACAGCCCTTGTAGGACCACTTGTAAGTTCCTTCTGTGTGGACAATGGCCAAGACAGCATCCCCACTGAAATCAATGGCAAACCCCACACGGCCAGGACCTCATGCAGGATGCTCAGTGGAAGCCATGACAACAATGCCATCACTTCAGCCACCTCAGAAAAAGCAGGAGACACCAAAAAAAAAAAAAAAAAAAATTAAAAATTAAACCAAATGGAGGATTTTGCTGTGAAGCCTTAAACTGAGAGAAAACTTCAGAGAGTGATAAATATCATTCACAGCTTTTATCTAAGCATCAGCTCAAAGTATTTCCTTCTTTTCTAATTAAAATAGGGATTTGAGTGCCAGAACAATGATCTCTAGGCAAAGACTCTCACAGACGGAGGGATCACACCAACTCATTTCCTACTGGAACAATGAAATCAAACCACGGTTTGGGAGACCAGCGTTTGTTGCTATTATTTGAGTTGGCACCATGCACACTCTGCAGTACTTTGATGTGGCTGCCTTAGGCAGCTCATAACAGGAGTAATAATATTGTAAAATATAAACAATCCCAGCTAGCAGTTTGGGAAAGGATTAAAAAAAACACCTGAAAACCCCCCCAAAAAAACCAGAGCCCCTGCTTTTGGAGCAAGAACAAGCATACTGCCTTCCCCACTTGCAGGGCCTAGTAAAACTTATCCCAAATTTTAGCAGTGCCAAGACTGTGCTCCTGAACATGATGAAAGGAGAGCTGGGTGCCAGCACAGACTCCCCTGAGCCAAGATGAACAATGCAGTCCTACCCCAAAGTGTCCCCTTGACTGCCAGTGAAAGGGCTGTCCTGCTCACATGGGGGCTTTAAAAACTTTAAATTGCCAATGAAAGTCATAATCATGAAAACAAATTTAAGTGTCGAGAAAATAATGCTCACATTGCAATGCACCTCCAACACATAGGAGTAGATAATTTTTAAACTTATTTACTGCTTTTCAAGAGCACATTGCAATGACAGTGAAAAAAGTGGGCACTGGAAAGAGCCACAGAGCACACCTAATGGCAGATAAACCCACACAATCCATGCCATGTGACCAGCCAGGCATTCATCCTCTCGAATGAAAAGCAGAACAGATATATACAATAGTGGTACTTAGGAGCACCACTCCTTTCCTCATTCTACACCAGCTCCCTTTTCCTTCCTTGTATCTTCTCACATCTCCTCTTTCCACTGCCATCCTGATACAGTGTCTCTTGAAATAAGCAGGCTTCCTGCTACAGCTTTTAACAGCCTTCAGTCAGACTTGACAACACTTAAGGCTCTGCCATTATGAGCAAACCCCACTGAGTGAGGAATTTCCATCATGAGATTCAATACACATGGGAAGACATGATCAGCAATGCTCAGAGACAAGGCCTGCCATAGTGAAGTTGGACCAGGAGCTGCAAAAGAATGACTAAAATCACAGAAATTCTAGTTTAGCAAGGGAAGACATAACCTAGGTTTGAGATGGGAGGGCAAAACTGACTTTGTTTTAATTACTGCAGTTCTGCCAGACAAAAAAAAAAAAAAAGGCAGCACATGTCACAAAAGCAGAATAAATTTAATGGCATTAATGCTAAGAAGCAGAGGGCTCCAAGTGAATCCAAAGTGGTTATTGTTCTTCTACTATCAATTGCTGTGCTAAAAGTCTTTTGTATTTTAAAGCCTGAAGCCAAGCTCACAAGACTTAAGATTCATTAGATCAAAGGAAACTATTTATGGAAAAACAGACAGATTTAAGGACATAACCAAATATATCTATTTACAAGTCTAATCCTTAAGGCACTGGCTGTATTACTTAGTCTGTACATGGACAATGGTATTGATGGTGGTTCTGCTCCAACTCCCTTATTAAAATACATTCAGATGGAGATGTAAGCATTAAGTTGTGTTTCTAGAAGTAAATTTATAGCTATCAAAACCAGATAGTATTCCTCATTTCCTTTATCACATTATTTTCAGATATATGGAATGCATGATATGAAATGCTGGTCATAAAATATGCAACCTCTGAATTATAAAATGAAGACAGGTTTTAAGTAAGTGTATTCAGTAGCTTAAGAGATTAAAAGCATTAAAGAAGAGTGTTTTGGAGGAAAAAAATTAAAAATATGGCAGCTCCTTAGCATTTATTCAGATTCCTGTAATTTAGAAATGAGCCAGCAAGTGGAATGCCAAGAGAAAAATATCTAAGCACTGTCATATGCCTTGGCCAATTTTGAAAGAAAAATAATTCAACCAGTATTAACTATTACTCTTCTATAATTTTTCACTTTCTTTGCAAAAATAGAAGGTACTATCACTACCAGGTATCACTACCTGATTCAACAACAAAATCTATCAAGACTTCCTCCACAAAAATTGGGGGGCGGGGGAAACTTTGTAAGTACGTGGTGAATGCAGCAGCAAACCCTCTTTCAGTAGGATGGAAAACTGCCTCTTATTGCACTTACAGAAAACACAGCAATATGCCTACCAGGAAGTCCTCTAGACAGACAACCCACCATTTATTTATGTTTTGGATTTATTTTAAGGTGCTGAGATCAGTTCCAAGTAAATTCAACTTAAAAGGGAGATCATATGCTAATCTCTGTTCATTATTGCCAAGTCCAAATACTCAGAGATCAGAAGCGAAACGTTATTGGCTTCTAAAACAGTCTGCATACACACCATCTAGATAGAAGTACTAGGGCTCTGTGGGTTTTTTCTTAAATGGTAGTTTAGTACTTTTCATTGACCTTCAGGGCTGTGAACCTCTAGAGTTCAAAATACTGGTGTTCACTACCAGACTAGCCAGTAACTTGTTTCTCTTTAAACATGGAGAGCTAATGCTCAAATGAACATATGACCCGGGTTTTTGGCAGTCCAAGATGGTCAATAAAATCACAGAAGTTGTCAACAACCGCCCAGAGTGACAGCAAGCCTTGAACCAAGGGCAATGGTTCACCTACCATTTCACAAGGTCCCGTTCCATCAGTGTTTTCCCAAGGAGCTACTTACAGCATCTCTCAAACAGTACAGCCTATGCTAGCACAAAATGAATAAGATTAATAAAATAGCTGTTCATGGCATTCAGGGACAACGTTGTAACAACACGAGAACAAAATGCTTTAGCTTCATTTGCATGCTTAGCAAAGTGTGCCTGACACGCTGCATTTCTCTCGTGTGCAGCTTTCACTGAAACACAGTGAAGACCTTCCAGAGTGCCCTCAGCTTCACTGTTTCACTCATTCTCCTTCTTTTGGAGGCCAAAACCTATTCCTAGGCTATCCACTTTTTCCTCATGAAGTGATAAAGGGTCCAGAAACAATCAAACTAATTTCCACACAAATGAGGCAAGCAGCACAATTACACACCTTTTTTTATGCAAAGCGATCTCTCTTAGTGCTTCAGCGTTTTGAGTACAAAACTGTGTCTCTGCTTGCAAAAAAAGACCCCAAACATACAAAAAACCCCAAGGGAAAGGTCAAACCATAGGTACACAAATCTCTGGGATGGTGCCACAGGTTGTGGAGTGGCCATACAGGTCCTCTGTGCCTGTCCTACAACAGCAGACCTCTCAAGAATCTTCCTTCCCAACTAGCAGAAAAGCCCCAGGTCATGTCACGGAAAAGGGGATGCATCCCAGTGACTACACCACTTATTGAGAGATGTGTCACAGCCTTTGCCTCTGATCTGCCACTAAGCAGACCTGCCCCTCATTAGGCTTCCTGTTGGGTGGCATAACCCCTGCTGCATCACAACAATGCCCTTCCACCAGACACAGCTGCTTCCAGGGCATATGGTCAGTCACAGGACGCTACTGAAGTATGTACAAAATTCCTTGCCCAGCTGCAAGGAAGGAGCAGGCAGAAGTCAAGCGTGGGGTCTCAATGTAAGATAAGCACCAGTCTGCTCCAAGGTAGGCAGAAATCACACAGTGCTCTTGACCCACAGTTTCTGAAGCCAGAGTACTGAGGTTACTCCAAAGAAAATACATTTATTTGTAGATAGGAATTCCATACCTAGCAGCCCTGACTCTGGGATAAAAATAAGATAAACATGGAGGAAGTAACAAGGTATGAGTACTGGGACACGGTGAAGAACCCATTAGTTTGATTTTCTCACTCCTAAGCTAGATGACCTTGGCCATGCACACAGTACATAAAGCAGAAAAGTTAGCACCAATTTTCTCAGCAGTCCACTACAAGACCATAACCATGCCAGTCTTCAATAAAACATGTCATCCAAAGAGGCCAGCTTCCAGAAGACAATGGCAACCCACACAAAAGGTATGTGCTGAAAGGCTGCTGCAGTACTTCCAAACCCCACAGAAGCTCAGTTCCAGTCCTAGCCTGACTTTAGGCCTGCACAAGCATGCAGCCCCACTCCCCACCCTCGTAACCATATACCAAAACCAGCCATCAGTCTCCCTCCTCTGTGAAAATTTGCAGGCATTATCCTCACTCCCCCACCACTGCTGCATGCAGCCTAAGTCTCCCAAGTAAAGCTACCCTTTGAGGGCAAACACTTCCTTCTGAAAGGTCCTCCCACATGTCTCCTGTCATCAGAATGAGAAATTCACATGCCCTGGTGATGGATAACCAGTTGGTGGCTATTCTGCTATGGGACATGGGGTCTCATAAAGTTGAGTTCAGGCCATTCAGGCTCTAAATGATCAATTCCTAGCTGCATACTGCAGCAAGTGATCATGTTAACATCACTAACATCACTTCTGTCTCTATGCCAAGAAAAGATAAGCACTTTCTCCCTGCAGTATCTCCCAAAATGTTTCAAAAGGCACGTCACACTTAAGGAAAACCCCAGCAGGACTAGAACACCACTTTATCCAGTTCTACATCAGCATGTGGACAAGAACACGACAGTGAGAGAGTTAATTCTCCCAATGTGGGTATTTTTCTTTATTTTCACTTAATTTATGTGGAGTAAAAGAAGGTAATTCTGCAGTACAAGTATATGCTAACACAGGTCTACAAGGACTAAAGCCTTTTTACCTTCAAATCATCTATTTAAAGAGATTTGTTTTCCCACACACTTACAATTAAGGTGATTTGTTTGAGCTTAGCTTTTTGGTTCGTTCTTGACATGAAAAACACAAAATTTTAAAACTGAATGTTTAGGAAGTAATTTATATGAAATGAAGTATCCTGCACTGTTTTAATTTTCTTGCTGATATTCACATGGGTTCCTCACAGCACGTTTGTCAAACGCTGCCCTTTACATTGCTCTATAAAACACAAATTTACCTTTATTGCACTTAATATAATTATATAGGACAGCAACAGTAGGGTACATACATTCAGTGTTTTCTTAAGTTGCTGAATTGTAGCAAAAGGATGTGATTTTGAACATCTGAAGGCAAAAGATGCAAACCTTAGCCCCTTTGATACAGATAGGAGGAGGCTTTTACCTACTAACTGAGCTCCTAACATTCCATAAGAAAACATGTAAAATGAAGCAAGCAGCCTATTTTCTCATGCAAAGAAAGATAACACTGTTCCCAAGCTCAGTACCACTGAGTAGCAGAATATAGCCCCATTTACTACTTCTGTAGAGCCTAGATGTACATGGGCCCTTAGTTCCATAATTAGTGTCCTCTGTTACAAGGATAGAGTACACATTCATGTCAGAAGGGGAGAAGGAGAGGGTGGGGGAAGATACTTTTTCCATATAAAAGAAGCTACTGTATTTCACTGGCTCTCAGCAGACGGGTTCTGTAGGTGGCCATTTAAACAAAAAAGGAAGTTCAAAGGTTCAAAACAGATTTCTGCCTCTTCATACACAGAAATCTGCATTTTTAAACTCAGTCTCCCTGCTGTGCAATTATGTATGAATTTAAGACTAGTCGTTTTCTTACAAGAGGCTGTGTTGTGCAAGTGGGAGACAAAATCAGGTCACTGAATCACAAGAAGTAAATTTCCCCCACCATCAGCCACTGCACTCTTAAGAGAGACAAAGAGGAAAAGGCAGATTTTATTCCCTGCTCAGACTAGTCCAATTTCTAATCATATCCTCTGAAATTTTGAATACCTCTTCCCTTTCCCTTCAGACCCTTGGACTAACACAGAAATATAATTAAACCATAAGTAATGCTGTGTAAAGACCAACACTATTAAGATTTGACTGAAAGAAAAGATCAGCCAAGGCTGCCACTGTAAAATATACATCCCCTGTTTAAAACAAGGCACCTGTCCTCTCTGAGACTTCTCAGAGATTTCCAGTCTCATTCTCTTTCTCTTACTTGCCTTTGAACATTTCATTTCAAGTTGTTTCTTTCCGCTGAGACATTTTATATATCCACTTAGTGTGTTCATAATGGTCCATATTCATTGGAGGTGATGCCCTTTCAGAGCAAAATGCCTAAAGAAGAACAGATTAGTCCCAGTTGCTGTGCTTTGCCCCATTCCTCACCTTAGAATCCCTCAAATTGTCAGCAGAAATTCCTCCAATTTCACAGCAGCATTGTACAGGCAAGAGAAGCCACAGCAGCAAAGCCTGACCCATGAAGAAGTCTCCCCTACCCACCCCCTGTGATGAATGTCCACAAAGAACATTAATATTTTACAACTCTCTAGAGAAAAAAAGAAACCAACAAAACAACTTATCTCCTGGTGTTGGACCGGAATTAATTATTAGTGAACTCCTCTGCAACAAAATTGCTATTGTTAAAACCAGCTGATTTCTTGTCTGCTTTCACAGAGAAACCAGTAATTAGTAATGTCCAAGGGTTTTTCCAGAAAGACATAGCAAAGGAAGTACATCAAGCCTAAACTATATGACTGTATCTGTCTCATTTGCTCCCAACACAAAGAGGTGTTTGGAAGAGAGAACCTGGAAAGAAAGTACCTCCTTATATACCTTGGAGAAGATTACTCTCCAGCCAGCTGGCAACAACTGCTTCTATAGAAAAGATATGATCCAGGTCCATCAGCTTCATTTATATATGGCAGTTCTGCCCTGTAAACAGTGCTATTACACAGCAAAATTCAGGGTGTGCTGCACTGTCTCAGACAGGTTGGCTGTCCCAGGACTCCCAAATAGTGTTGTATTTCCTTCATAAGCAGTCATTCTTTAGTTTCTGTATTAAAAAATTAGTAGTGTCAGACATCTTTATTTATTAGGCATTTAAAAAATATTTTGTTGTTGACTAAATGTCAACAGTAACTATATCTTGTTATTCAAAGCTTATTTGCAAAAGAAATTGATGCTGTAGACTAGAGATTACAAAGTTAATTCTTTTTAGTTTCAACACATGCAATATACAGATGAGCTCAAAAATTAAAAACAAATCAGAAAATGTGTTTTCTTGCTCTGATCCTCCAACATAGTCTACAGTTTCAACCCTGACCCAGTGTAGTTCAGTGCTGAAGAGCTGTGGACTAATTCATGGTTAGTGAGTAAAGAAAAAAAAAATCAATCCCTGAATCACAGTAGTATCCTTTATCTGTAAATAAGAAAAAGCCTTTCTTTCCATATACAGTAAAATACAAACAGATGCAAAGAATTCTGACAAGGAAATTGAAATGTGTTAATAAATCTAATAACTGAAGATATTACAATTTAAATACATGGATGGATAGATATTTAATGTGCATGTATGTATCTGTGGATGTTGGAAATTACAGCTGAGGTTGCCACACTCAAACTGTGTTAAACACCACAGTCTGGCAAGTTGCCTGCTTTCCCAGCTCCGCAGCTCTTTCCCTTGCTGGGGTCACAAGACCATTTTTTATGAGAGTGGAGAAAGTGAAAAAAGACGAGAATTTTTAAAATAATCTTTTTTTTTGTTTTCAGCCTGACTTGCTGCTTTTCTGTCTGAAAGAGGCACCAGTGCACAGTCTACTGAAAACAACCTTTTTTTCTTCTCTAATTTTCTTCCTAATTTGTGGAGCAAATTTTTTTCTGCCAGCACAGGATAGGTATCATAGAAGAAGGTTCAGAAGGAGGAGAGATCTCTGGTAGCCCCAGAAGAGCTACTAAACATCTGTGTGTGACTTCTACTTAAGTGTTCTCCTGAAATAAGAGTAAACTCCAACATTACAGGCCTAACTGCTGCTTTTTCAGCAAATGTCCTTCCAACTTCTCTCTGAAACCATCATCCACCAAGCACTTAGCAAGCTTCATTTTTCTCTGAATGCATTTCAAAGCCTCATCCCCTCCTCAAAGTACACTGGGCAGTTTTTCCACCTGCCCATTTTTGTAAGAAATTGGTTACTTGACAACCACATGTCCATATTTTCCCATGTGGTATGTCCTGCTCCTGTTGAACCTAGTGGTTCCCCCAGCAGTGACAGGGCATCACAGGTCAGGCATTGCTCAAATTACATTCTGCCAAACCTGTGCTAGCTTTGGGACTGCAGCACAACCTTCATCTCCACAGAACTGGCAACAACTAGCTGCTTGTATTAATGCTGTGGTGGAGCCAGCACTGCCACAACGAGAGGCAGGGCCAGCCTGAAGGACAAGGAAAGCATCAGCTGTGATAGAGGCAACTCAGGGAAGGAAATAGTAAAGTGAGGTGAGAAACTGGAGCCAGCCAGGTCCAAGCTGTTTCATGTGAGGCATTGTGACTGCAAAAAGATTAGATGGAAAAACTAAAAGCAAGCCCAGCACTAAGACTTCAGATGATAAATCCTTCCAGACCCATGCACCACTGCTCTTTCTGTCCAATCTCTTGTTACAAAGGACTGAAGCCACAAAACTGCTCTCAGATCCCACACATCTATAGTGAACTAGATCCTCTTTGAATTCAATTTCAGCAGGTATTCAAAGGAAGGAACTTTTCTTTCAGCTCTTGTGAGCATTTTCATCCCATTCTGGAATTTGTCTATCATTTTTATCTTTTGATTTAGAAATGCTAATAAAGATTGATGGTCTCCCTGAGGAAAAACAGGTGAGGAGATAGCACAAGTTGGATTATATCATCCCAATAAATCTTCCTTTCAAAACAAACACAGCTTTCTCTTCTTGCAATATACTGCTCTTTGAAGGTTGTACTTTGTTTTTTAATAAAGAAAAAAGTCTTTCAGCTGTGTTAATGATTAGCAAATTAATATGGCAGCTCACCAAGATGTTTAGGCCTGTAG
This sequence comes from Acropternis orthonyx, assembly GCA_035583155.1. Classification (NCBI taxonomy): domain Eukaryota; kingdom Metazoa; phylum Chordata; class Aves; order Passeriformes; family Rhinocryptidae; genus Acropternis; species Acropternis orthonyx. The sequence goes on along the minus strand of JAWWEU010000001.1, from coordinate 103,203,102 downwards.
CTTCAATCACTTATCAGACTAACACAAATAAATGAAGGATTCTGTAGTTTTCACTTACAGATACTGAAGTCATTTGGATTAGATAACATAGTAAGGAAAGGCTACAGCCCTGAGCCTGGAGAAATGGGTGGAGAGAAACTAAGGAGAAAGAAGCTCCCAGAATACACACATTAGAGTACTGCTGTCTGCAGCCTCCTTTGAGCGGAGAATGATACCAAGAAATAAAAGAGTTCCAGAAGCAGCTTATAAAAATAATTAGTGGCATGAAAAGATCTACAGATGGAAAGACACTGAAGAGGTCTGGTGTGTTTAATTCAGATATAAGGGCACATGAAACAGGTACACAAAGTAATGAATAGCACAGAGAAAGAACTCCAGGATTCTTTAATCATCCAGATTTGTAATGCAAGAACAAGTGGGTATTCAGAGAAATGAAACAAATTCCAGAGAGTTCCCAGGCAATGCACAGGTAGCCTGCAGAGCTGCTGGCCACAGTTCATCACTGAGGCCAAGAATTTAGGGGGGAAAAAAAAAAAGAACCACACACAACCCCCTCAACTAATAGCAGCCTGTGCAATGACAACATACAGAGTGAACAAACAACACATAAGAAGCTCATGCCTCAAAGGACCTGTCAAAGCCAAACCTTCCTTCTCTGGGATAAAGCTTCATGTGTGGGCAGTTGTTACTACTTTTTACTACAGCATTTCTTACATTTTGCTTGCACCATCTGGTACCAACCATGATTTTTCTGATCAAAACTATTTTCCTGAGTATCTGAGGATTGCCATTAGTCTCATGGTAGGAAGAATACTCTTCTCCCCCTAGCCCTCTCCCCAAGCTACCTCAGCCTGAAGCAGCCCAGGCCTGTGCCAGGGGAGACCCTGTGCTGCTCCCTCCACTGTTACAGTAGGAACACTAACACTGCCATGTGTTTGTTTCCATGGTCCTGGAACATCTCCACAGAGGCACTTCATGTTGACTATAATATCCCAACCTGGCTGTCATCCACCTGCGTTTTCACAACAGCTGAAGGGGGTGTGCATGGACACAGCTCCACAGCTTTCTTAAGAGCTCATAAAATGGGGACGCCAATGTAGGTCTCCTGCCCCTGGCCATAGCTATGGAGTCCTTCTCAAGCTGTAGAAGCAATTAAAAATGTCTCAGTAGACACAGGACCAGTGGTCTGGGCTCCTTTTCACAACTGAAAAGGAAGCCAGGTTCTCCCCAGGGAAACGGACAGAGGAGTCAATCCCACCACATCAGCACCTGAGGAGCACAGGGCAGAAGGGGCACCCTTCAGTACGACTCAGGCCACAAGCATGGGAGGACAGCTTTTGCCTCCAGAGGGCAGAGAAACGTAAATGATCCAGCTTGCTGTGAGTGCTCTGCATGCCTGGTCCTTCTAGTGAGCTCCCTCGGAGAGGGAGGTAAAGAAAGACAGAAGGAAGGAAAGAAAGGAAGGAAGGGAAGGAAAGAAAGGAAGGAAGGGAAGGAATGAAAGAAGGAAAGAAAGGAAGGAAGGGAAGGAGGGAG
>JAWWEU010000001.1:103081803-103192352 GCA_035583155.1 Acropternis orthonyx | reverse complement strand
ACACGCTAGAGAGATGTCTCCTCCAAACTTTCTCAGAGACTTGGTCTAAGTGGCTGTGGTTCGAAGTCCAACTGCCTTGGCAGCTGAAAAGAAAGAGAAAACCATGGTGGCTTTGTAAGAGTTACAGTGATCCTATTAAAAAAAAAAAAAAAAAAAAGCCGTTCTCTGCTGGGACTTAACATGGCAGTGCCACGCAGCACTCACTGAATTGAGCAGCATTTCAAGCACACAGCTCCTGGTGTAATCAGACTACAGGCTTAATTAGGTTCCTATCACTATTGCTTTCTTCCTGCCTTCAGCCAAGAAGGTATAAGAAAAGATTGTCCAATACAGATACTGCAATTTAAACTCTTGAGTTAAGAACACAGTGGGTGTATATCTACTATAAAATCTACCCTAAAAACATGCCAGTTGTTAAGCTAAGCAGTGCATTAGAAGCAGTTAGATATAATGAGAATGTAAATGGAAAGTATTCTAGGGAGATATTTCAGCTAAAAACAGCATACACTGTATGCTATCTTTTATTTTAATCATGCTCTAAGCCCTGCCTTTTTGAACTTTTTATAAATTCTGCTATCTCCCTTTGCAGTTACTTACATATTGGTATATAAATTCAAAGACGAGAAGCAATTAGGAATGAAGCAAAGACTCCCTCTCTTGATGCTAATACATCAAAGGAAGTGAAAAAAATCTTCCCCCCTAATACACACTGGGTAACACAGAGAGTTTCTGCTCTTCACAGCCTAAGAGCTCAAGTAGTTCCAATCGAGAGTCTGATGTCAACCTTCGATTACATGGAGATGCCAAGCGATTGGAAAGAGCAGCTTTTGAAAAATCCCAGCTCTATGACTCAGAAGACCACACAACCCTGCAGCAATGCCTTTAAAACACATATGTTTATTACTCACATCAGCTGGTCCTATTCTTTCCCCACTTTGGACATCGTAACATTGCTATTAAGAGTTCCCTGAGGGTCTCTGCTTGATTTGGGTACAACATGTCTTGGCACATGTGAAGGAAATGTGTCGGATCAGGGGCTTTTTTGAACAGGCATCTCTCCCCTACACCTGATTTCTGCTCTCCAGTTTGGAGCAAGGAAGAGCCAGGTGCTGCCTTTAAACAGCCACACTTGAGAAGTCTGCCTTTGCCAGAACAGAGAAGGAGAGGTTGGGACCAGCTTATGGCAGGGAGCAGCAAGATTCTTGAAACAAAAGCCCCAGAAACGGTAAACCTACGTAAGAAATTTCAACAAAATCCGATTCTGATGATCCAAAACAGCAGCTGAGGACACCCACAGGCTGGGTATTTACATTTGCTTCCTGCAAGTCCTTCCCTCAGTCCAAGGACATTTGAGAACTGTGCAAGAGTTTTTTGGAAACACTCCAAGCCCTTCATCTTTCATAAAGGAAAACTACCGTCTTTTATGCATCTGAATCAACAGGTGAATGACCTCACTATGCCCTCAGTAAGTTATCAGAGTCCACTTATTTCTTAATCTCCAGATCTCTCCTGTATCAGCAGGGAAACTGACCAAAAGTAGGAATGGCTCTCTTGATTTCACTGAAACATTCATTATGTTTCTGTATGAACACACACATTACATTACAAAGACTTTTAAACAGAAGCATGGAGTTTTAAAGGGGCTGTAGACGTATTTCTCTTAAACCATCAGATCCACAGTAAGTCTATGCTTCTTACGGGTCTGATTCTATCTTCTCTGCAGTTTTGTTCGTGTTTGAAGGAGACCTCATTAGTCTTAAAGGAGCTAAAACATTTCCAGTAGAATTTCTAATAGACCCATCAAAGTCCCTTGCCTGGCTCTTGAGCATGAGCCAGAAAGAAGTTCCATTAACTACTATGAGATTACACAGCTATGTAGCAGCAGTGAGGTGGGAATCAAGCACTAAATATTTTTTGGTATTTTTTTGGCCTTTTAACTGGCAGGCTCTCCATCTAGCAACAAAATCCCCAAACATTCAAACCTGGTGCATTAGTTTAGGTACTTTTGTGGAATGAAAAGCAAGGAGCTATAAAACAGGCAAAGGCCTTCTAAGATACACCAATGGAAGACCAAGTAAATGACATTCAGCAAAACTCCAGAAGATTTATATCTGCATAACAGGGAATGGCTGTGGAGGAAAACCACTGCTGTCTGCTCTTCATCTGTTACCAGGCTGTGTCAGGTAGTGAATCTACTTGAGCACTGAACTCTTGGAGCTCAGAGAGTCCACTGACCTTGCCAGGACAATCAATTTTAGACTGTGCTTTTATCTGCAAAGAGGCCAGAGTCTTCATTCCACAAGCTAACAGGACTGAGGGTGACAACCATAAATTCCAAAGAATTACATTCCCACTAAAGCCACCTGACAAATTTCATCCCATTATCTTCTATCACATACTAAATGCATGAGAAAAATATCTCAAATCCAGCCTCTGAATGGTCATGTTCCTGTGTAAAAGGTCTTCTATCACTTTCTGTAAACAAAGATAAGGCATCTTTCTCCTAAATGACAGTACTCTAGCTAATGGTGCTCTAGCTAATGTTAGGTAAGGTGGGGATGGGATCCTTAAGTGAGCAGGTATTTCCTCCTCTGTTCCTTTGTTGTTCTGACAGCAGTAAAGGTAAGCAGGAAAGCTGATGCTTTGGCCTCCTGCTCCTTTCAGCTCAGCTAACTTGCCACCAGTCCTCTGCATTTAGAAGCTATGCACTGAGGAAATTCTCCAACATTCCCACACCCACAGCTTGGGTTATTTGCATTCACGGACAAACTATAGGCAAGTGCACCAGAGAGCTGAGTTCTCTGATTCAAATGAGTACACAGAGACTAGGACAGCATCAAGAAACCACACCTGGCAAGTAGAGCCAAAAGCATTTCTCCTTTTCCAAAAGGACAAGAGAAGAGGATGTATCATTCCATTCGGGCAGGTGCATGACACAAAGCTGAAGGCAATGGATTACTAATCCACTGCTCTTCTTTCGAGATTTTATTCTGTGCCCAACAAGGATTTGCCAATTACTACAATTTCAGTGTACAAAGGGAGCTCTGAATACATCCTTGTGCCTCACGTCCCTCAGACTACATTACTGTGTACCTCTAAAAGTGTAACTACTTAGATAGGCTCCTTCACTATACAAGACTATAACACAGAGTTAAGGGGAGCTACAAATATGTTTCAATTTGTCTCCAGCAGTATCTGAGATATTTTTGCATAAATGTATCCAACCCATGGAGGTGTACAGTTGTGCCTCAGCAAAACAGAAAATTCGTACAATGAAAAGTGCACTTTAAATTCTCCAGGACTTTCAGAAGCTGAGATAAAATGCAATGCTTATCTACTCATCCCGCATCTTTTTTTTCTTTCAAGATGACACCTACTCTTAAGGTCTTATGTACCTACTTGAAGATTTCTGCAAGGATGCTCACCAACACTTAGCCTGGGATGGCCTTATGATGCAACCATATTCTGAGATAGGAGCATTAAGGTTTCTTGACTCCATTTCAACAGCAATTGAGACTTCAGCTCATTAAGTCAAGAAGGAGAAGATGAAGCATTATCTGATGAGCTTTGGGTCCAACACGTGTTTTTTAAAAACAGTAGATCATGGCAGAAAACACATGAAAACCTTATAATGGATTAAACATTTCCCTGCAGTGCTCAAAACCCTAACAGAAGAGCACTATATCAGTGTGGTTAAAAAAATATTAAAAAAAAAGTAACAAAACCAACCACACTAACAAAAACCCCAAGCCAAACAAAATCAAAACAAAACCACCTAAAAAGCACAACGAAAGAGACTGAAAGCAAGATTGAAACTAGACAGGCTATTCTCAGTAACTGACTTCAATCAAACTCAGTAAATTAATGCAGAGCCTAAAATCATAAAGAATCAGTACAGAGCTGTCTTTTTTATCTCAACACTGACACTTCAGGAGAGAAGGAAAACCTATAGGAGAGCTCACTGTACAGATCCAGGGGCCTCTGAAGAGCAGAGTAACACAGGAGATCCCCAGACTTCTAAGCAGCTGCATCACTAACTGCTAGCACATAGGAAAATCAGGAATGGAAAAGTGGAGCAATGAAGATACAGCAGGCAACTGCTTGAAACGATAGAGCTTTTAGAAAGATTGGCTACCGGTAACACGTTGATGCTTTCAGAAAAAAAGTCTGGAATGTGTGGAATTCCCGGGGATGCCAGGGTGTAAAAAGGATCTCATTAGCTAGGGCTTTCAAAATCTGCTGCCCAGTCATTGCTGATTATTCAGAAAGCAAGATGGCTTACATAATCAGTTTCTGAAAAGTACAATATTCCACTTAAACTGCCAGATCTGTAGTCCCTTAGACTGAGAAATCCTCTTTCCAAATAATGGAGGCACTGAGTCCCAAGTCCAGCACTTCTCCTACATTTCTGTTTTACCAAGATAATCAAGCACCTAATAATAAAACTGGGCAGTACCACACTGCTCAGTTCTCTTGGTGGCAAAAAGAAAACTCTAAGCAACAGCCAGATTGACAACAATCATGTTATTCCCACATGGTTCTGCTTTAGAAGCAGACCCTGGAGCTGCTCATGATGAAAAGCAGTAAAGTACTTGGAGTGGCAGAAGGGCAAAGTAGTTAGTTCAGGAGCTGAGCACAAAAACATTTCTCACCCTTGTTTCTCTTCCAGTCAGAGGGTGGGAAAGGATTCATATTTGCAAGATGCTCGCTGGCCAGAGGCTTAAAAGAAAGATGAAAGGACAAGCAGCATCTGGGGAGGCAGAGGTGAGGGAACTTGAGTTTTTGAAGATGACCTGCTTGTGAGTGCCCAGAATCAGTCCGTTATTGTGCCTAACAAGATCTTCCAATCGCACTTTCTGAACAGTGACAAAAACAGAAGGGCAGCACATAGGTAAATACCTTTACCAGTAGCTCAGCAGAGGAGTTTAAGTACTTTTCTTAAAGCAAAGTATACATGTTCTTGAAAATGTTCACCACTGCAATAGCAACAGAGCTGAGAATGTTAAGGCCTCATAAAAATGACAGAGGTAGTGATAAGCATTACTGGAAAAATGTCAGTTTTAATTATCTTTAATTCTTTGTTAATATTCCCTGGATCCAACATCCAACATTTTAATACATACTTTTCAATATAAAATACAACATTATTATTCAAAATTGTATTATACTATATTTTCAGAGAGCTCCTTTCCTGCTCCACTTCCCCTCAGTATCACCTCTGTGATTCCTTGGAACAAGGAATGCCCCCAACCACTGGCTCCAGTAGCTCTGGAGATGCCATTATTTCATTTTCGTCACCCAGACTGTGCTTTCACACGGCAATCTCAGAATCCAGCTGGCTTATGCAGCATGAAGAAAAAGGCCTTCCACTGTCACAGTTCAGTACCTAGGACATGTCCGGTAGCCTTATTCTCAAATCACTGTGCTACACTTCAAGTTGGAACATCAAGAATGTCTCACTGTGGCAAGATAGCCTAGGAGTTTTAAACTGAATACTTAAAAAACATGTGGTTAGGGTGCACTGTCATGGTGTTAACATCCTGGTACAAGGTGTCTTGGTCAATGCATCAAGCAGCCCAGACCTTCCAGACTTCTGGTATGCAGTAAGTTCAATGCAACCATTACCATCATGCCATGGGAGCAGCAGCTGCATTCCTGTCACCAACTTGTTCCTTGCAGTTGCGAGTCCAAACCTTCATCCAGTACTGAATTATTCTTATATGTGTGATTTGGGCTGGACAGCCAAAAGACACCCCTGAGGCCATCCCATCATTCCCATGTTTGCCGCAGAAGGTAGACGTCAGTATGCCTTAATGTGATGCTGGTTAAGTCCTGGGCATACCCTGTGACCACCCACAACTGCTCTCTTGGTTTCAAAAAAACAACTGGGTGCAGTAACTTGAGTGTAATACTCTCAGGAGTGAATTGTGTGGGCACTTCATGCATAAAACAAACACTAGCATAGTCTTGCTGAAAGTAATAATGAAGGAGGAGGTGTCAGCACAGAAAGTAGAAAGCAGGCTATCATTATACACTACAGCAAGGATGGGCAGTTTCCTGCCAAGCACTTTTATCTGTGCCTTGGGAACAGTAACTGGTCTGGATGCCAAAGGGAGGTGTTGCTGTAGGTATGTATGGATCTGGGGCATGTGAGGAGATGATGTGCAGAATGGTGCTGTTCAGCTCTGGGTCTCAGCTGAGATGTTCAAATGTAGCACTATGCAAATGCAGCTCTGATGGTCCAGCACTGGATGGGGAATAAAAGCAGCTGGAGAGCGCAAAGAAGTTCACTGCTTATGCACATTTGGTTTGTATTGAGACTTTCACCTTTAAAGAAATGTGGTACAGCACTGCACAGAGAGAAATTATGAGGACTGGAAGATATGCCTTCGAGCAGCTGTACAGCTGGAGGCAAGATACACATCCAGTGGAGGATGGGTGGTGGCACAGCCTGGCATTGAAGGATCCCTTGGCTGACCAGACCTAGGGACATCTGCAGCTGTACCAGTGGTAGTGTGTTGTATACAAGGGGGAGAGGAGCAGCTGGCAGACCAGGGAAGATCATGACCAAAAGTCTCTCCCCTCCTAAAGAGAGAAGGGTTTAAAAGAAAACAGAACACCAAAGAAGCAGATTCTGCATTTATCATCACAGGGATAAAGCCAGACTCTCTAATTAAGCAGATGACATAACTGTGCTGTAATATCAAGATTTTGCTCTGTGATTTGCAAACAAGCTGCACTTGCACAATCCAGAATGGAAAAAGCTGTACGGATTAGAACGGCTAAGCTCTGCTCTCACTTACATTAGTATATACCCACAGTTACTCAGCTCAAAAGACCTACAGATGAGAATGTGATATGAGGAGTTTCATTTCCTCAGACAGTTCCTTCCCTAGATCAGTCAAGCCTCCTTCTCACCACATTTTCCAATCACAGCCCAGCACTCTGCTCTGATTACACACTCGTCCTGAAACCACAGAAAGCTTCCCTCGGTCTCATCTACAGTTGATGTATATTAATATATCGCCAGCAAAGTCACTCTACAGCTGCCGGGTATGTAGCTTAAATACCATTGAATACTTAAGAATTGATTCTGTTAATCAGTACAGCTTCATTGATCCTAGAAGAGTTACCTATATTCCACACCACTCCAAAGGGGAAGCAATCCAGAGCACATATTTTTAAATGGCACATCCCTTAAAAACACCTAGAAGAGGGCATGGTCTCATTTACCCCAGTGTAAACTCACTGTGCTGTACTCAGTGGAGGTGCTGAGGATTTAGAGGGGCACAACGGAAGGCAAAAACTAAGCCAAATTCCCCTTTCAAGCCATTGTTTTTCCTAAACCAGATAAGAGGTCAGACCGGACACCAATCTCTGCTACCTCAGAATTCCAATCCACAGCCCTACCAATCAAAAAATAAATATCCACAAGTGCTTGGGAAGCGTATACAGCAATGAGAGTACAAAATCATTACATTGGTGTGAACACGAGCCATATTCAGCAGAAATCAGCAGCTGTTAGGACTACAGAGCCTGTCACTGCTTTTATAGTTTGGGTGGAGAAGAAACAGGATTCAACCACTGCTGACAACACAAGTCGCAGATTGCCTTGATCTTTCCCCTTCCCCTCCTTTTCACCCCCCTCCTCCCCGCCCCCCCCCCACCCCGCTCTTCAAGCCACTCTTTAAACAGAAATCTGTCATTAGCCAAACTTCCTTATTATATGCCCCCGAAAGTTGGGCAACGACGAAACAGCTTTATTATTTCCACTAAAGAGCTTAAGACTTCGACCGGGAAAGTCAGAGACACTTCTAAGGGGCAGACATCTCTCGGGGACAGGCGACAGCCCGGCAAAGCGAGAAAATCCAAAGATGCCCGCGTGCGGCGGATCATCCGCATCCTCATCACCTCCGGCGACCCGCAGGCAGACCTCGTCCCTCTACCCGGCCAAACCCTTGGCTGCAAGATGTGCGCCCCGAGCGCCCCGCCAGCCAGCTCCTTACGTAAGGCACAAACCACTGACATCATCCCTCCCGCCGGCATCGCCGCGGCGCCCAGCGGCACCCACCGACCCGACCCGCGCCCGTCCGGCCCGGCCCCTTCCCGCTCCGCTGGCCCGCCGGGCTTCCCTTCCCACCGACTCCGGCCCCAAAGTTTGCACGGCGGTTTGCCAAGGGATGGCTTTCCCTGCCGGGCGCCCCGGGCTGCGGTGCGCCCCATCCATCCCGCGGTGCTGCCCATCCATCCCGCATTCCGTGGTACTTACGCACTGCCTCCTGCTTGGGGTCGAGGCCGCGCACAGCTCCCTGGAGGCCGGCGATGCGGCCATGCAGCGCCCTTACGCGGCGGTGGGTGCCCTGTATGTCAGCCTCGACCTCCTGGAAAAGGGTGCAGGCGTGCCGGGCCACGTCGGAGAGCTGTCGGAGGATCCGCGACAGGGCTACGTTGCTGACCGAGCAGAGGTCCAGCACCATCAGCACCGCCGCCGCTTCCCTCTCCCCGCCGCCCGCCGCCTCTGTGCCCTCGCCCGCCGCCCCCGGCTCCTCCGGCGGCGGGTCCCGCGGCGGCGGCGGCGGCTCCGCGCCCCAGCCCTCCTCCAGCACGGAGGCGGCGGGCTGCCGCCGGCACAGCCACTGCGGCTCCACGGTCCGCTTGGCGAAGGGCATGGCCGAGCCCTCAGCCGGGGCTCTCCCGGGCTCCCGCGGGCACTGGCGGGGATCGCTCCCTCCTTCTCCTCCTCCTCCTCCTCCTCCTCCTGGCCGCCGCCGCTCCTCGCCCCGCCGCCGTCACTCGCGGGCGGCCGCCGGCGGGCGATTCATCGCCTCGCTGCCCCCTGTGCGGGGCTCCCGTGCTGCGGGGCGGCCGCCGCGCCGCCGAGCATCCGCCGCTGCCGCCGCGGGGAGCCGGAGCGCATCCGCGCCGGTTCCCTCGCTCGCCCGCTCTCTCTCCCGCACGCCGTCCCGCTCCGGCGGCGGGTGTGAAGGGGCGGCCCGAAAACCCGGAGAGAGGAGCCAGCCGTGCGGCCGCGAGGAGGAGCGATCCGCCGAGCCTCCCGCCCGGGCGAGCGGCGGGGCGGGGGCGGGCGCCGCGGACCGGGGCGGTGCCGAGCGGCCGCGGCCGCGGGGAGGCGCTGCGGGGCCCGGCGGGGCCGCGGGCGGCAGGGGACTGCCGCTGCTCCGGGGAGACTGCCCCTCTCCGCGCCCCGGCCCGGCCCGGCCCGGCTCCCCTCCCGAAGGAGCCCTGTTCGGGTGCGGAGGAGAAGAAGCAGAAAAAGTCGTCGGCTTTCCCAGGGAACCCAGGTCAGCCAGGCTGGTGTCCGCCCGCTGGTGTCACCTTTTGGGGCACCGCTAAGGATGTTGCATTCTCTAAAGTCAGGTGGATGCCCTTGGGCACCTGGCTGCTTAGGAGGCATGGGGGAAAGCTGGGTGCCAGTCAGACAAGGAGCCCTGCTTCTGTTGCAACACAGCCCACCTTGCGTACATGCATTTCTGAAAGGTGAACGTTCCTAATAATCAGGTGTAAAATCTGAACATAAACTCTAAATTAGGGGTTGTAAATACCACTAAAAGAGCTACAGATGCAAATGCAGGCATTCCACCGTTTGAAAACACTAGCTTAAGTTTGCCCACTTGACCCTAACTTGTCATTCTTGCACATGTGTGTTGTGGTACAGCCTGTCATTACATGACCACATACAGGCAGCTTTTAATTACCTCTAGTCAATTAACCTGAGTTGCAGAGGGCATCGCTGCCAGCCTGGTGGTACACACGCTCCACATTCTGCAGACACAACGACTTGCTCCTGAGACAAGCTTAGGTCGAGAGGGCGGATACAGCTGCTTTCACAGAGATCAAAGTCTGAGCTGATAAACTTTGTTGGCCCCACTGCTGGCTTTTGGCATGGACTGGTCGTGTGCCTTCATGCTTTGCCTCTGGGAAGGGGAACAACCATGACACAGAGGCAGTTCATGTCTTTAGTTCAGGATTCTAACTTGTCTTGAGATGGGCGCCAGCCCTGTGCTCGGAGGGTGGGGAAGGCATAGAGCCTGCCCCAGTCTCAGCGTCACCTCCCCAGACCTCCTGGAGAGCTTGAAGTTCAAGTGTAACTCAGTGGGAGCTAGCAGAGATGTGAGAGCTGTTGCAGGTCAGGCAGTGCTCAAACAGCACAAAAAGTATTTCTTGGACCCAAGATGAGCCACTGTGGCATTTGTACCCCATACTCCTGAGTTTCTTCTGCATCAGCAGGGTTTTTTATGGTAATGGAGCACGGGGACTGCTGCTCTTCCTACCTGTTGTAGTCATGGCACATTATTTATAAGCCACTGAAAGGTATTTTAATATTTCACTTGAGATTCATAAAGCAGGGGGGAATGGTTAAGTTTTAATGCTTAAAAAGAGAAACAGCCATCCAGATTGGTGTGGGATCACAAGAAAAGGACCAAGAAACTGCAGTATAGTACTTGCCAGGCAGGGGCAGGGAATGCTTTTGAGGAAGTCAGCTCAAGCACTCATCCTGTCTCTCTCTCAGGCACCTGGTAAGCCAGTGAATTGAGCCATACCTAACAGGTAACAGCTGCAGGAGGCAGGATTTGAGATTGCACCTTACCACAGCCTCCCAAAGCACATACTATCTGAACAGCTCAGGTAGGACAAGAGCTGTGCAACTCTCTTCTTTCCCTGGAATACAATGCCTTGGTTGCTGCAGTATATCCCTACTCAGCCTCAGCAAAGCTACAGAAGCCAGCACGTGCTTTTCATTTACTTTTCCCAGTCTCTTATTACTACTCCACATTTCCATAGACTCCATGGTCTCTCTTTTTACCCCATGTCTGGAAAGGTACAGCTTACATAAGGGACACTACTAGTCCCATGAGAATTGTGTGACTTCAGCACAGGACACACAGTGCCAACCATGCATGAGTGAACTTGTTTAAAGGAGGCAGGTCCTGCCAAGTGTGTGCATCTCCACCACAGGGAGCATATCTTCATTTTGGAAGTCTTGTTGCATTGCTGTCCTTCCCTCCATGCATTTTTCTTAGTTTTTCATTGCAAACAGAACAGACTCCATACATACCTCATATGAGGGGCACTGGCACTTTCCACCAGGCAGGTGGAGATGACATGTCATTTTTCTTTGATCAGAATAGAGCTACTATCATTGCAGGCATTGAAGAGTCAGTTGGCTTCAGTCATGCACATACTATGTTTTTTTCATCAGTAACATTGTGTGGTGCAAATCCCAATTCAGTAGCTTCTCAGCTGCCCCCAGGATTGCTCTTGGTATGTCTGTTCAATAGTAGATGTTGTAAGAGGAGAGCAGTCCCAATGATTAAACTCAGTTTCACAAGATGAGTCTCTGGAGTCTCTCTCTTGTAGCCAAAGGAGAGGGAAAAAATCTTCCATGGGGGATTTTGAATTTTTCATGTTGGGCCTCAGCTCCAAAGTGCACCTCAGAGGGGCCAGTCCCCCTGCACTGACTGCAGCGAGGATAGCTTCCCTGAACTGGAGTTAAACCTCAAGACTCAGAGTATTAATTTGTGAACACATCAGCCTGGACCAACCTTCCACATCACTAGATTTCAACAAGCAGTTGCTGACCTCAGAGATTGAGACATGTCAGAAAGAATATCAGTCATGAGCAGAGATAAATATGTGAAATGATTCCTTGTGTATTTATTTATGACATGAAAATTCTTGTGTTGAGCTGTACTGCTTTCTTGCATGTGCATGAATTGTCTTCCCTGTGTTAGTTGCTGTAAATTTAGGATGGGATGCTGCTGAGGATGACATTGGCTTTTACCCATGGCAGTGAAAGGCTGCATGATGGTTTGCTTTTGCAACACATACAATATGGGAGTGAAAGAGTGGACTAACAGGGTAAAAGAAAGGTTCTGCTTGATCTCTCACTTGTGCTGTGTGTGGTAGCAGGCACCTGGTCATAGTCCACAGTGACTGCTTCTCAGCTTCCCACCCCCATACCACTGCTATACTCATCCCTTGCACTGGCTTTGATAGCCCGCCTGAGGTGTGACTCTACAGCAACAAGAGCTAGGCGATGTTCCTGGCAATGGAGACAAGAGGGCAGAGCCACTGGCAGATGAGAAGGAATCTGGTTTCCTGCTGCAGCAAGCTGCAGGAAGCAGGAAGGTGAGATTAGGCAATCTCACCCGGTTTGGCAGGGCTGCTCTGGCCTGCTGCAGTGTGTCTTGCTCAGCAGTGCCAGAAAGGGAGGAGAGGCTGATGAGTGCTGTAGGCTATTGTCATTTCCTCCTCTTTCCACAGCTGTCAGGAGGGTGCCTTTAGGCATCATATTAATGAAGATGTGGCCTTTTGGCCATAATGTGGAATCTGTCATTGCTGATATTAGCCCTCCCCAAGTATGTCACTTATTTATTCTCAGCAAAGATGTCACAGACACAGCATTCGCAAACCTGTACCCACTTAGGCTAGCAAATCAAAAAGTCACTTCAATATTCTGCACTTGGACCCAACAGCGACATTCCTTTATCCCACCAAGGCCACATTTAAAGGTACAAACCTATAAGGCAGGAAAGTAGCAGTCAGGGCAGTTCCCTGTGAGTCTGGACCTGCTCATTTAGGACTTTCAGTTTTGCCAGTTTGTTTCAGCAGATAAATGTTAAAATCATGTCCAAAACATGGGACATTAAGATTTTAATGGCAAATACTTTCACTGAACAGGGTCCCTAAGTTTGAGCCAGTTAGAAAGGCAAAAGGCTGGTAATTAAGATTTTGACAGTATGTCCAGGACACAGAGATAACCTTCTCTTTCAGTGAAGGCCAAACTGCTGATGTGCTGAGATACACATCTTACCTCTGGTTCCTGCGTCCCTACAGCTTCACTGGCACAAACAGCTATACAAATGTATACAGCATTCAAGACACCACAAGTGAATATGGTTAGATATAGGTGTGGTATAGATAGGAGTATTCCCTGTTCATCATTGTTTCTGTGATATCTTACAAATTCACTGTTGCTGCCAGTTTGCCATCACTGCTAATTCTGCACAGTCTGAAGTTTCTCTTGTCCTCTGAATGTGGACACCCTGCTTACTCACTTCTTCAGCCTTCTTTGAGAAGAAGAGTTTTACTATTCTAGATAGAGATGTTTCCTAACCTTCCTCGTGCCTCTGGGTGAGGACGCATACAGGCATTAGAATGGTGAGTGTTTCTCTGCATTAATCTCTCTCCTGTCCAACTGCATTTCCCCAAACACTCATGTGCTGTCACCAGCTTACACTGATCCAGCCCCTTAATGCTCTTTCTGGTAGTTGTTAATATTTTTATTGTCATAAACCTTTTCACTCTTGAACTATGACCCCACTGATTTAATCACTGGTTTAAGTGGGGAAAATTCAGGGCCTGCAGCACTGTGTATACCTGTAGCAAAAGGAATAAGTGGACTCCACATGGTGCTGCAAAACAGAATTAAATACATGCAAACTAACTTCCTTTCTCCAAACTCTCCTAATTATAGTTGTTATAGAGTTTATTTGTAATCAGAGTAGGGATGACATTTCAAACTGAAGAGTGATTATTAAATTGACACTTCCTTTAAAATGTTCCTGAAGTCAGGACTGATATGCTAATTGAATTTTATTAGCAAGAAATGTCTGTTTTAGTAGGGAAACTTCCTAATCTCTCTAGCAAGTTTACATTAAGTGTACACCTACTGAATGTTTTCCATCACTACTACCTGGCATTGCTAGTCAGAAAAAAGCCTTGTTGGAGCATCCACCTGAGCAGCAAATGCTGTAATCTCCTTTGACATCAGTATTATTTTCACATTCATACATCCCATTGACTGGTAGCACTAGGAGACATCAAGGAATTAAAAAACAAACCTGTTTAAGCCTTTAAAAGTACTAGTTGTTAAGAATGTGCAAGAAATCCAAGACCAGATCAAAATGAAATTGGGAATTGCTGGCAAATTTCAGGGTCCTCTAAGAAACATTAAGCATTTCCAACAGCTCTGATATGACAGGTGTAAATATCCACACCATTATCCTAGAGAATACTGATGCTTTGTTTGTCATCTCAGAAGAAGAGAGTTATGTAGAGGACAGTTGGGATGCCTTTCCGAGACTCCATACCAGAGTACAACACAGCAGAGTAACTGCACCACTGGAGCAGCTTCCAGCTCCGAGCTGGACTTTAGAAAAACTGGATTCTATCATGTGTGCTGTGCCACTCTCTTTTGGGAAAGGGCAGGTGGGTCCTTCTTCAGAAGATAAAGCACTCAAACTAATCTCAGGCTCTGTTCTATATATAGGAGAGCTCTTTTGGGGTCAAAATCACCAGTGACCTCAGCTGGAGTACGGTGGCACCTGCCTCCAGCCTATGCAGAGAAGTGGTTAATTCAATCTCTACAGTCCCATGTAGGAACATTCAGGATGACAAAAAGTTAACACAGGAGGTTATATCTTAATAAAACACAATAAAAGAGGAAGCAGACAGAAATGAACTGTGTTCTTTACAAAGAAATATAATCCATTCTAGGGAAACAGAAGGGAGAAAGATGTTTTACTTCCAGTGTGA
Source organism: Acropternis orthonyx (assembly GCA_035583155.1). NCBI lineage: Eukaryota > Metazoa > Chordata > Aves > Passeriformes > Rhinocryptidae > Acropternis > Acropternis orthonyx. Next base: position 103,177,793 of record JAWWEU010000001.1, on the reverse strand, counting down.
TATCCATCCACCCTCTTTGACGCTCTGACCTCTTAATTGCACTTGATTTGATAGCAGTGGGGGTTTAACCTATGTTGTGGATATTTTCGCTGTTCTCTTTAATTTTGCCTGCTAGCATCGGGCAGTTTGTGTACATTAAGCCAAGTCTGCAGTTCTGGTTCAGGACTCATCTGACCTCAGCTGACATTTTGCCTGTATCACGACAGTGTGAGCAACACTAGTTCGGAGAAAGAAAGATTTATTAAGAACAGAAGGTGAAAACCCCATCATCAACAGGTGAGCATTTATTCAGTATTAACACATATCTTTACATGTTCCAAAATAATTTGGCATGTGCAGATTGAATGCTGAATGTGTCCTAACTCTATCATGCAGTCTAAATGTGGACGTAATTTCAAGTTTCTGTATTCTGGTGCAAATCCAGCCTGTGGATTATGTCACCAAATCAAGAGCAGTGAAATGTCACTTCCACGCTTATGCTTATGGTGAGGAGCTGGAGAAGGACATACTCTGGGAAAGGCCAGCTCAGGTCCATGCCTCTGCACTTTCTCTTGCTTCTCCCAGAGGCGAGGAACTTTAGTTTGGTTGAGTGGGTGTTTGCCTGCCTGTACCTTTCTGTGTTGTGGCACAACCTTATCTCACTCCGCTCTGGGTGCTGCTTGGAGGGCTGAGCACACTGAATAAGCTACCTTTGCAGTTCTAAGAGAGGAGAGTTAGTCCACATCACAGGTTTCCAAGCAGCATCTCATGCCAGCCATTCCCCCAGCATTTTAGCCAGGCTCCTGCCATTGGGCTCTTTGACATGGATTCCAGCAGAGGAAGAGCAAGAATAAATCTGGTGGGTTTCACCTTTCCAAACTCATGAGGGAGAGCGCATTAGGGGATTGCAAGCTCTGGCCTACAGTGTGCAAGCCATATTCCAGCTCAGTGTGACAGAAGTTTAATTTATTGGAAAGCCCATGATCCAGGGGTCCAAAATACCAAAAATGGAGCAAATGAGAATTGAATACCACTGGGGTAACTAAATGCAAAAGCTCATGCTACCCTGCACGTAGTCTTTACAGCTGTATGATTTCCATTATGAATAAATTTTCTCTGCCAGGAGTAGCTCTTTGATTTTGAAAGAAATCAAAATAACAAAAGATACATAATTACCTTGTAGGTGGGCTAATTCCATCTTCCATGTCTTTGTCCACAATGGAGGCAGTAAGCATAGTTTTATGCTCAGTGGCTTGGCAGTGCTTCCAACCCTCCACCAACAAGGGAAAGGCATCCTAAACATTAATATTTTAACTCTTACCATAAAGCAGCAAAGGCTGGTTCATACACTTGAGCAGGCTGAATAGTTCCTCCATGTGGCAGTACTAGTGCTGGAAGCAGCTTTTAAGAAGAATCTTTGTCTGATATAAATAATTTTTAGTTGGAGATCACTTGTGGTCTCATCATGGCCAGTCAAATTGGCTTCCTGTTTAGTTTAACAAGTAATACTCTAAGTGCTCTGAAAATGCAGCATAATAGGAGAAGTCTGATGAAGTAAGTGATTACTATTGCAAAGGAAAACAAAGTTTTTAGAAGTGTAATTAGTTATCTGCTCTTAAACCAGACAAATATGGTAGAGAAGCTGAAAAGATGTCTTTGGGGTTTTAGATAGAGATACAGAAACATGTTGAATAATGGAATGTCTTTAGAGTCTGCATTTATTTTAAGGATAAACAGAGCTATTGTACAGCTGCCTACCTTTATATCTACTCTTTCTGTGTTTTGCCTAATGGGCTGTCTTCCTTGTGTACAGAAAAAGCCCAGCCCTATCCTGTTTACAGTTGAGTTGCAATATGCTGCAAATTATTACTTCAGATTTTGTACATTAAGTCTGTCTGTTGGCAAGAGGAAAACCCTCTCATATTATCTAATTATGGCTTCAAGCAGCACTAATGAAGAAGTTGCACAGGCTGGGGCCTGTTCTTTCTTCTCTGGAGGCGTCGACAGAGAGTCTGTGGTTGTGGTCACACAGAAGTGGAGAGGGAGTCTGGGGCTGCCAGGCACAACAGCCTTCGGAGGGGAGTTTGACACTCCAGAACACAAACGTGGAGTCAAGTCCACAGCCCCAATGTACAAATGCAGCCTTGATTCATGAGGTGAGCCCCTCACCAATGCCTCCTTCTCCCCCACCCCGATAACCTCCGCTGGCATGTGTTTCGGAGGCGGCCAAGCTGTGCTGAATTTGGAGCCCTTCAAGCTTCGGGAAGGAGAGGTGAGCCAGCAGAACCACAGCCCGTGTCTACGTGGGCTGCAAGCCATAGTGAGGAGCAGCTGTCCAGCTTTGTGAAAGTTGTGTCTGTTGATGGTTAGATTCAGGTATATATCTCCTGGAATCAAACGAGCTACTGATGTAAGTAAGGCAAGCTCAGTGGAGACTCGTGTTAGACAAGCCAAGCTCATAGCGAGGACTGAGGCATGGCAATGGAGATCAGTGAACTTGCTAGTTTAGTACCAGCCACAATTTGGCTGCAAAACCCACTGTAAAAACTTAACATAAAAGTCATATCTGAGTTCCCTGCTGCCATTTCTTACCTGTTACAGATTCCAAAGCTAACTAGTTTAGCGTTAGCTGTGCCAATTTTGTAAACACAGTTGAAACCATGGCATGAGCGTATATGTAGTCATTTAGAGTAGTGCAGAGAATAGTATCGATAACAAAGAGAATGAGAAGAAAGTCCACTGATAGCTGGCCTACATGAAGAAAAAAGAGACAAACTTAGATATGAGTTAATTGGGATTTTATTTTACATCTCATTAATCTCTGGGATGGAGAATCTAGCAAAGTTGTGATTTATTTACCATAGATGCACTCAAAGGATACTGCATAACTTAGCGTTCTGGCACTGTGAAACTTATTTGCAATAATGAATTTTTTAAATTCTTTGGAGAAAAGTGAGTGCATATTCCCTTCCCCCACCAAATTAAAAAAAAAAATAAAAATTGCAGAGTAACATTCAAAGGCTCATTAAAAGCAACCAGGGAAAATAGATTACGGAGACTTCAAAGACTCATGATACTGGTTAAGAATCAGCTCTCTTTTTCAAAGAAAATGTTATTAGCTAATCCTTGAAATTTGGGTTTTGTCAGATGACACAGTATTTCCTGCAGGTGTAGAAACTAGACAGTATTAAAAGAGTTTTGGTAATGCACAAAACAACTTCCCAACTAGACTTACAGTTCCATCTGTTCAAGTCAGCCTGATACAGTCCCTGATCCCTCACACATGTACTGAAATGTAGCAGTGTTTCAGGAGACTCTAACTACATATGTCTTCTTTACTGAGAAAGCAAGTCTGCTGGGGTTTTTTAAGCAGGAAAAATAAAGCCTTAATTATTGCTATTATTAGTAATATCAAGGCAACTAACAGAAAAGCCAATGCAATGAACAGTGGAAACGTCTCCATGTGGGTTAACAACTACACAAATAAAACACAATGCACATGCAAACAGACATCACTCCACACCACCCTCCTGCCTACATTAGTATGGATATGCTTTGACATAATGTCTCTTTTAAGATCTTCTTCACAAGGTCCCTTGTGTGTGTTTTTGTCTGCTCTATCCATAGCTAATCCCAGCTCTTCCATGAGTTAGAAGTCCCTGGTTATCAAAAGAGACAAGGCCAGCCACATCTGTCTCAAGTCCTTTATTGAGCTGAGATCCTTTGGCTTTGATTTAAAACTTGAATGTCTCACAATGACAATTTTCCCACTGAGACTTTCACCTAAAATTTGGCCCAAAAGATGCCCAAAGCTATGTCTTACTGTTTCCATGGCAACCAACTGCTTGAAGTCAAACAGCCGAGCTTAAGATGCCCTCAGTAGGTAGCAACCTGAAAAGGAGCACCTGAATGAATAAGGGATGATGGACTAGCGGCAAAATTTGCAAGGAAACTTACTCCATTTTCTAGAAATGCAAAGAGTTGGTCTGTAGATTTTAATTTTCAGATATAAGCTGAACAACGTTGCTTATAAATTCAATGAAGACATTCAGTTGCATGAAATTCAAACTACAACCCAAATGAAGTTCACAACTTGTAGAAAAGAGATGATGGGAGCTCATTAGGTTTAGCATTAATGTGTATTAGGAGATATAAATCAGAGGGATACAATAAAGCTTACCACTTTACTGAAAGCTTTGCACATGTCTCGTAGAAAGTTTTTTGAAGGGTTTTTGAGATATGGAATATGTTATACAAGCACTTGTATTTGCTTGTAGGAGACAGCTTCTCCTATTACTCTCAAGTTCATTGTGTGGCATGTATTCTGTCCCCACCCACAGCATCAGGTATACAGTGCTGACACCTAATATCAGAAAACTTGACACAGTTACAATTGTTAGAGCCGTGTAGGTATGTGCCATAAAAGAGACACCAGATATCACACTGAAAAGTTAAGCTGGTTCAAAAATTAATATTTGACTTGTCTGTTTTGATTCAGCTGCTAGACTAACTACATATTTTCCTACAGTATTTTTAATTAGAGGTCTCTGAAATGGCTGGGAGAGCTGGGACAACCCCCACCACCCCCAAAAAAAACCCACCAAACCCCGAATTCAGGCACAAAACCCACCTAGATCAACATTTAAGGGATTGCACAAGTGTTTTGATTTTCAAAAGCATCTCTTGTTGGCCTTTATTGCTCTGGTTTTATTGACATTTGTGCAGATTTGTCTAAATACCTGATGAAAATTTTAATCTGATATGATACTGTTCAGAGAACAAGAGTGCTCAAGAGATTTAATTATTTTATTTGTTTTAGAAAAGAACTTTAAAATAATTTGGGTGCTATGGAGTATTTATTGCTCAAAGAAAAATAACCTAGGAGTTAAGTAAGTGAAGTAAATGTTTCTGAATATAAAAAGGCTACATCTTGGGTACAGGGCATCTGAGAAGAGCTGTAAAAATTATTAAAGTTCTCATTTCTTTTGCACAGGTTTATTTTCCTGCAGGTGACAATAAACATACAGCATGATCTGCCCCTGGCCCTGACACAGACTCTTCCTCTTGGGCAGAGGCCATTGAGGACAGGTAGGGTAAGGAGCGGGGCAAGAGGTTGCAGAAAAAGCACAGTTTGGGGGATATTCTGATCCTAATATGAGTCTCCTAACTGTAATTATAAACATTTTAAAAAAAATCTAGAACCCTTGTACTCACTCTTTACTTAATGTTGTTGTACAGTGAGTTGTTTATCTTGCTAAGACCAGAATCCTGCTCTAAAACTGCCTTATCTGCCCCTGGTTTATAGAAGCACTGTGTTCCTAACTTGGACATCTCAGTTATAAACTCAGTATCAAAAGTCAGGTGGGAATGAATCTGAGCCCGCATATCTGCCTTTTGGTGGAGGATATGCTCACAATATACCTCAACACTTTCTGTATTAGATTAGTGATGTCAGGGTTTCCAGTAAACTTACTGAAGTGTCTTGCTCTTCTCATCTAGAAGGCAGAGAAACAATGAGTCCTGGAAGATTTTGAGCAAAGATGAGCTATATGAGGGGAGATGTTGGAAAAGGAGAGTGGCCACAGTGAATTATAAAAGCCACAGTGGTTATAAAGTACCTTAATGTTTTTTCCCATTGTAAGTAAGTAAGAAAAGCAAGTAGAATAACCAGTTCAAAAGGAGGTGGCACTGAATCATGATGTATGATTTTTGCTGCATATAAACTTTTTTGAAGGCAGTATAACATCTTCTCATCACACATTATGTTCAACAAGAGGATACTTCCCTGTTCATTCACTAGAATGACAATACCTGTAAGAGCTATGTTGAGATCCTTCTCCTGCCCATTGTACTTGAAGTATTGGCTATGAATTTTTTGTTGATTTCTGCAAGGCTGCTATAGTGTCTGCTATCAATTTTAGTTTCCAAATGATGTGTGCTTATTGCTGCTTTAATAAAAACATTTGCTTAGTTAGGAATATTTACCCTTTTGCACTATCTTGACAGCAGTCAAGGCTGTACAGGCAAATAAAAATGTTATGAGTATCTGAATAAGAACTGAGGGCACTCCCACTGGTTTCTTAGAGTACAGCATATGCTACCCACACGAGTCTCTCTTTGTGCAGGGGCAATGATGTTGCAGTGAGGCTGTTGACTGGAGGATGCGTCAGGATGCTCTTCAAAAGAGTGATGCAGCACCCAAAATATTTAGGACTATGCTAGTTTTGGAATTGCAGGTAATATTCTATTCAAAAAGGGCTTTGATAATCAAGAGGAAGGAGAAGCATGAGGGAAGAAATACATTTTTCTTTCAACCTTGTTCTTACAACTTTACCTACATTTTTTACTATTTTAACATTTGTCACAATACTTAAAGTCTTACCACAGGCAAAATGTCTCAACAATACTGTTTTCACTTCAAAACTAGAAACAGAATTCCAGTCCTGTAAGTCTGCCTTGACAAGCATACAACACTGAGCATTGTAAAGTAAAATCAAATTGAAATGGCAATTCAGAAAAGTCCATGTGCAGAACACATTAAAAATTCACTGCAACATCACTGATCAAGTATAAGGTCTTAGGTTACATGAAATTAGTTACTAAAGCACAAATTGTTCTTGAGAGCTACTTATCTTGCTCTCCGTAATTAATTTAATACCTTAGATAAGGAGAACAAAGGTTAAGGCTTACTCTCCAGTGGGGGTCACTGTTGAAGAATAGCCTCGAATTTTTCTTCTAGAGAAGTTCAAACACATCCTGAAAACACGAGGCATAATCCATACAGCTCATGCAGATGTATTGGAATTTGATTGGAGTAGTTCACACGAACTGTCAAAGTGAATCCTAGGTAAAGGTGAAGAGTGTGGACTGTAGGAAGTAAATTATCAGATAATTAACACTATATGCATAACAAAGAAGTGAAACAAAACATGGGAGGGTGGGAACGTGTTTGACCTCAGGTAAGACTTGTCCAGAATGCTGCGGTCATGGTATAAGCAGTTACAAAGGTGAGCTAGCAGCCCTCCATCCTGCCAGGGTGGCATTTAGAAACCTTCACGTCCTGGTTATCACATTTTACAGCTGCAAAGCCTTTTCACCCAGACTTACCTTTACTTTTAGTAGAAAAGGAAAAACAGTGGACCTCCAGAGTGCAGTTTGGAGAGGACTCCCCACACAACCACAGTGGGGTCCACCAAAGGAATAATGTTCCAGAAGAAACAGGGAAAGTTTTATGACATGGGCTGCCATTTAAACACACACACCTGCCCTTTTGTTCTCCACCCTTCCTGGCACTAAGGTTTTCCCAGTAAGACCAAGAGCATAATGTGGCTGTGATGTGAGTGCCCATGTTTGAGCTGGCGTGAACTGAAAGGTGCATAGGGGGCTATGTTGACACCACTTTGTGTCAAGGTCATGTGGCACAGCTCAAATGACTTCAGCGGCATCAGATCTTTCATTTCATAGAAGAACTGTTTCTGACATCACATAATATTCTGAGTTGGAAGAGACCCACAATGATCATCCAGTCCAACTCTTAAGTGAATGGCCCTTACAGGGATCAAATCCATGACCTTGGTGTTATTACCACCACGCTTTAACCACCTGAGTTGTCCTCAGGGTCATCCCAGATGACTGTCTGAGGACCCTTTATTGCATCTTTGATATTAGGAGCTTGATAACTGATAGCCAGCCAAAGCAGAAGAAGTGCTATGTCCCTGGTGGCTTAATGGAAGGATTGTTTAGTAATGATAAACAACAAATGAAATTGGCACTATTGCATTTTTATGTAGCCAGTCTGCTTTTGTACCAGCTGACTGACTGGCCCATTGACTTTGCTTTGTGGTAACTTTAGCATAGGACTGTATCTTCATAAGTACCACCTGAACCCTGAACTCCACACCATAAAAGATATTCACTGTTGGTATTAGGTTTCTTAATAAACTTCCTCTAGTGCTTTCATTCTGTACCAAAAACTCTCATAAAACTGAAAATACTCCTTTAGAGCAGCATCAGTGTTATGTGTTGTGTTGTTTCTTGACAGCATGCTCTTTATACCTGGTTGTATTCAGATTAAAAAGCTGTTATTACTCTTTGTTTCCAGAGGACAGCAGCAGCAGGTCTCAGACCACAGGGGACAGCCAGAGTTGCAGGCAGCCCTTATGTGTGCAGTTTGCATGGTTCTAATTGAACGGAATAACCATGCAGTCTGGGTCAGATCTTTTGCTCCCTTAAGCTGGAGTGATGCCACCAGAGTTCTGCCACTTTTAGTGGCTAACACACAGCTCAGAAACTTTCAGTCTGTAAAACAGGGAGCATATGCTCGTGCCTCCACGTGGCATTGGGAAGGAAGAAGGGAGGAGGTATTCTAGTAGTAGTTCCAAACATGAAGATGTTAATCCCTGCCTGAAGGGATTATAAACTTCAGCTTTTTACAGTTCAAGGAGCAGCCCCTACCACTGTTAATTGTCCTGAATAACACTTCGCTGGGAATAGGCTAAAAGGTCTGTTTCAGGGAGTACATACTCAGTGCTTCAAGTAGTCCTACCAAAGCTGACATCTGAAATGCAGACATGACATTTCCAACCTACTGCAAATGTTTTGTGTATTTTTTAACTATTAGTATTTATCAATGTCAGCAGCTCCTTGGCACAGAGGAGAAACCTGGAGAGCACTAAAAATACAGTTCATTTGTTCCTAGCTGGGACTGAGCTCTGCCTTCTTCACCGTGCTGGTTTGGACATGTCCACACATGGGGCATGTCTCCATCTGATAGATGAAGAGAAGACTCTTAGCCACAAGCACAAAAGAGATTCAGACTTCAGGAAATCATTGAGATATTTTAAGAAATATCATTACTGTGGGATATTAACACTATGAAGAATCTGAGTTTAACTCTTATTTTTAGAAACAGAATCTCTGTTTAAGAGGAAAATTGCTGGCAAAGATCATTCAAAATATGTTCATGTAGCTGTAAGCCTCATTCTTTGTTTAATGCTTGCAATCTCAGCATCTTTGCAACTGCTAAATACTAGTTCTTTTGCTTCTGTGCATTTCCATGTCCTTTCATGTCCATGAACCTCCTTTCTGCATTGCATCTGACATGCAGAACTGTGTCAGTCAAGGTGGTTAACCTGTGGTTAACTCTTGGTACAAAAGAGAACATTATTTATAATACAAAGTATTTAATCTGGAGAACTTGGATGTGGTGTAAGGAGAAGATGTATATGACAAAGACAAAAGAAGATGCTTCTTCTCAGCTAAACAGATGTAAACCTGTGACTTCATGGTGTGCTTCTGTTGCACTCTATTATAAAACAAAAGTTGAACGTTTCGTTCTGCTCCAATTATAGCATCATCTCCACAGATAACACAGAGCACTTCACAAACTTTTTGAGAATATTTTTTCTCATAACGTTTACGGAAAAAGAAATTTGTCACGCTACCTTGCAAAAGGCCGTTGCTTTGTTGACCAAATGCCAAAATAAAATTCAGACATGGATGGCCAGAAATAAGATTTACTTTGATCCTACTAATCCTATGCTGTTGATTGGTACAAGGCACCATTATAGCTGGGTAAGCTTCGCAGGCTTATCGTCTGATTCCCTTTGGAGTCATGAGATCACTTTGGATTCTCAATTTTTGCCTTGTGAAGGGTAATGTTCCTGCCTCATGTTCCATTTTCTGCTATAAACAATAAGGAGCAAAAGACATCACGTACCTTTTCCAGCAAATGCAGAAAATTCAAGGCAGGTGTTATGTTGAGTCTGGTGATACGCTTTACCAGGGAGAGTGGAACGAGAAGACTTGTGCCTGTCTTCAAGGAGGTTAGCAGTCTGCCTGGGAAATTACAGGGCCTTCTTGAACTGACTTCAGTGGAGCCCCAAGCCATCTTCAGAAGCTAAAATTGTACTTACAGAATCATTTAAGTTGGAAAGCACCTGTGAGATCATCAATTTCAACTGTTATCCCAGCACTACCAAGTACACAACGAAACCATGTTCTCAAGCGATAAATCTACACATCTTTTAAATACCTCCAGGGATGGTGACTCCATTGCTTCCTGGGCAGTCAGTTCCAATGCTTGACAGTCTTTTTAATAAGGAACTTTTCCCTAATATCCAATATAAACCTCCCCTGATACAACTTGAGGCCATTTCCTCTCAACTAAAACTCATAGGTCCTTTTCTACTGGGCAGATTTCCAGACACTCTTCCTCAAGCCTGTAGAGTCACATGAGGTTGTTGTGGCCCAGGTGCACAATCCAGCACTTCACCTAGTTGAGCCTCATACAATTGGCCTCATCCCATTGATTCAGTCTACCCAGATCCCACTTCAGAGCCTTCCTACCCTCCAGCAGATCAACACACATGACCAGCTTGCTGTCATCTGCAAACTGACTGAGTGTGCACCTGATCACCTTGTCCAGATTGTCAGTAAAGATGTTAAACAAGACTGGTCCCAGTACTGAGTCCTGGAGAAGACCACTTCTGACCAGCCACCAGCTGGATGTAACTCCATTCACCACCCACCATTTTCTGGACCCAGCATCCAAGCCATGAACAGCCAGTTTCTCCAGGAGAATGCTATGGGAAATGGTGTCAATGTTGTCAGGTAGACAACATCCACAGCCTTTGCCTCATCTACTAAGAAGGTCACCCTCTCCTAGAGGGAGGTCAGGTTGGTCAAGCAGGAGCTGCCTTTCATAAACCCACACTGGCTGGGCCCAAATTCCCTGGGTGTCCTGTGCATGCCACATGGTGGCACTCAAGATGATCTGCTCCATGACCTTCCCTGGTACTGACGTCAGGCTGAAGGGCCTGTAGTTATCTAGCTTTTCCTTCTGGCCCTTGTAGATGAGCCTACTTCTGGCAGGAAGGCTTACCTTTGTCTTTCCAGTGGGAAGAAGGAGAGAAACAGAACTACCAAACCATTTTCAGTTGGATTTGAGGACCACCAGAGAGCTGGTATTTCTTTTCTATATGGAAGAAACCAATAGATTTTCATGGGTCTGTGGATTACAAGGTGGAAAACCACTCTGTACATAAAGCACTGACCCAGTCCCATTAGCAGCAGCCATAGAAGAGCACTGTACTCAAAGCCTGAATGCTCACACTATCTAGATGAAGAATGAATAAGGCCTTTAGAGTAAGGTTGTTTCTTGACAACAATCTGCTTCGTTTACTTTTTTTTTAATATACTGATTAAGTTATGTGTTCCAACTTGACAGAGCTGCCTCACAGTCCAGAACACCACATTTAGTGTGCTTTATACCTCACTGGAATATTATCTGTAAATCTGCTGTCTGCATTCAAGCTCCTCTGGAAAAATTCCTGCCCTTGAAGCTTATCTAGTTGCAGCATAGTTAGAAGGACACAGATTCCAATACATCTGATGGACCCTGTGTTACAATGTTATCAAGGTAACACCATCATGTCAACAATGCAATTTGAGTTGAAATAAAAAGATCCATATTCAGTTTTAGGCTTAACTTTATTTAGGGCTTGCAGATAAAACTTGAAAGGACAGTAGATACGTAACAAAAAGCTTCTGAGTCATAGTTTCACCTAGAAAGAAAAGGTGAAAGTTTTAAAGATATGAGAACAGCTGAGTTAATGCTGATTTTCTGTTTAAGATGTCTTCAAGAATTTGCACCTCAGAATTTTTGAAACTGTGGCTGCCTTTTTTAGTGTGCTCAGGGAGTCCCTGCAAAGGAGCCTGCTCTGATTTTGAGGCTTAGAGGTGCTGTGGTAATACAGACAATAGGTGGTAGTAAAAATCACAACATCCCACATGTAATATCTGTACAAAACAGATGACTGAGAAGACTTTTTATGATCCCTTTTAGCAGTAGATGCAACTAATTTATTAACGTTTCCCCACAGTCTCACAAAGAAGCTGTACAACATGGAAATATAAACCGGATAATAAATGTACATTGTTGATTCCTCTCAGCCCTGAGCAGTTATCCATCATTTATACTAAGCATCTTCAAACACACTAAAGGGGAGTCTCTTCTTATGCCAGTGCACAATCTGTTCTTGAGACCAAGAAGTCCTTCCAAACGTAACAAAATATTTCATGCCACTGTTGCTAGGACAGAAGTTAAGAACTGCATAACTGAGGTCAATTGAAGTAGTGGTGAGATATGCAACAGTGATCAACATCTCTAGTCTCCAGCCTACCCAGCTCTTGTCACTTTTCAGAGGAATTTTTAAGGATATTGATTTACAGAAGTATTATTTGAAAATAATGTTATGAACATATGATTTGCAAAATTATTAGCTCAGAGATTGACAGATGCCTGGCTGTCCTCTCCCGAGTCCTGCCTTCCAGAGATAGGATGTGACAAAACCCACCTTTGAAAAGTGCTACCTAGCAGAGATGTCAAATGGAAAGAAACGTGAGAAGCAGCAGCTCCTGACTACCCCAGAGTTTGGCATGCAGCAGGAGGTAGAAATGACTGCATCTGTAAGAAGCTGCTTGGGGGAAGCAAAAGAAAGTGGCCTCCTTGCCAGTACATCTTATCTCCCTGAATGCAGTGCATATCTCCAGTGCAGGGAGTAGGTTCCTCAGAGACTGGCAGCCTTCACCTACTTGTAAGTCTGACACTGTGCTACAGAAGTCTGAGGAAATCTCTGCATTGGTAAGTGCAAAGATGATTCCAGGGGTAGGTACTGGATAGTGTTGAAAAGACAAAGAGTTGTTTAGCTGCTGTCATTAAAAGAGCAGCAACAATTTTCACTGTTAGGAGACTGTGTCATATTGGAAAAGAATCTCTGAACATCCTTTTTGCAAGAGTATTGTGCTTGCAAGGAATTATTACACTGGGGTCAGGGAATTACTCTAGCAAGTTGACTGACCTTCTTTTAAAACTTCTCTCCTAGCCATTTTAGTGGTGGGCTTATTCTCTAGTTGGACAGCAGGCATTTCTCTATCTGTTCCCATCAAGACACGGGCAGCTTAAAGATCCATCTACCTGTCCTAGCTTCTTGACTTCTGATTATATACAGCTTATGGTTCTGACAGTCACATAAATAGACTTATTTAAAGCAGACTTGATGATCTCTTAATGCTTTTCTAGGCTAAGGTTTCAAAAGAGTTTGCTCTTTAATGTAGTTTATGGCAGCACTGTATTTCACAGCTGGTTTTAATGTATTTTTGGAGACTATATGGAATCAGTACTTGAGTTACAAGGTATGTATATCAGATGGAGACATAGCAACCATTCCTTGGCAAACTGTTAGATCAAATGAGCTGAATTTCCTCTACTTTATTGCCTGATTAATTCTTGAACCATCACTGAATTGCAGGAGTGGGAAACTTTCCAGCTTTAGTCACACTCTGTGTTGGGTTATGTCAGAAAGGGTTGGAAAGTGAGGGTTTTCTTTAATCTGTGTTCACAGAGGAAAACTTCTAGGTAGGTGGGCAGGGGTTTCTTTTGCCTGTTTTACAATTGAATAGCAAGAGGAAGCAGCTCTTCAGGCAAGGGTCAAAATCTCCAGAGAGGAGCATATCCTACTGGGGAGGAGGACCATGAAAGTGCTTGCACTTCTCAGTTGCCAGCTTGCTGATAAACAGGGTGGGCTTCATTATCTGCAGACAAGTCTTCCTTCGATGACTAGATCTTTAGTGGTTTTTGCAAGCACTACCAGAAGTGGGATAGCAGATTAGTTGGAGAGGTAAGTTATGGGCTGCTGAAGATGGAGTCACAGCACAGAAAATATTTGTCTGAGAACTGACCCTGAGGAATTCAAGAAACAATGTCTTAGGAAAGAACACTTTCTGGCAGGGTGATGTTCGACACAGGACTGTAAGTGAAAAGTTTCTTTTATAATTCTGGAGCAGTAGTTTGCTATTTCTGAGACTCTACCCTGGTTTTGAGCATAGGAAGGCTCTTAGAGGTATCTGGCCACATGACAGGTGTGTGCTTACGCTCCTTCCAGAAAATACAAACTATTTTTTTTACAGCCATGGGTTCAGGAACACCTGACACAGTTCCTGGTGTGCACAGCTGGAGGCCTCACTTCTGCACTGCCTTTCTGGGCCTCGCTGATCTACAGGTGGCAGCCCAGAGGTCTGGGCAGCCCTGACAACATGTCCTCTGTCTGGATGGAGCTGCAGCTGAGCTGCTTGCTGAAGTGCTGTGTGGGGCTGAGTAGAAGGGCTGCTTTCATCTTTGTTTTTTGTGCCAGCCAGCCTGGGTACTAGAAGTTGTCTGATGCAAGTAGAAGAGCACATACTACCTTGGGTACAGGAGTGACAAGTCCATAGCAACCTTGGGTATCTCTGCACAGAGCTGCATCGGGCTGCACAAGCTGCACCTTGAACACCCAGCAAGAAAGAAATATAAGCATATGCAAAAAACAGTGGCGTCAGACCTACCACTCACCTATCCCAGTGTTATCTCCAACAGTGACAGTGGTTAGAAATGCCAGTCAGGAAGAACATACAAACCTGTTCACTTTCATACTCCCAGCATTCGCTGCTCATGTACTGAGGATGCCAGAGAGTACTTCCTAGCCTACTGCCTTTAGCATTTGTAAATGTAACTGCTGTCTGTGAATTTGCCCAGTTTATCTAAGGCAATAGGGTGGAAACATTGTTGGCAAGATACTGGTTTATAGGATACTGTGAATGTTGTGGCTGTGCTTATTCCTGGAATGAAGGATCCAATTGAAATCTTACAAATGAATGCCACGACTTCCACTCACTGTGTAAGGCCAGACCTCACTGTGGGTGTAACTGAGGTCAGTGACACATTGCATTTGTTTTAATGAATGGAATAAAATGGCCAAAGGCTAGTAGAAAATTCAAGATACAAAACTTAGTGGCTGTTTTACATTTGGATGGCAGGCAATCTGCTTTGTGCTGCTATCTTGGCTCAGGAAGCTCTTCTTTTCCAGCAGACTGAAGCTCCTGGATAGGAGTCCGTTGGAGGTGCAGGAGCTCAGCACTGCAGTAAAGACTGGAAGTGGACCCAAGGGCAAAGATCCTGTAACATTATTCAGGTAGACTTCATTTTTCTAACTGTTTGTTGAGATGCTCATTGGTTCCCAAATGATCTCTCTGCAAGTATCACCATCCTTTTCCCTGGCACTTGGCTTCAGTTCTCAGAGTCATAAAATCACAGAATATCCTTAGTTAGAAGGGACCAAAAAGGATTATTGGGTTCAATTCCTTGCCCAGCAACATTCCTATGTCATGCAGCCCTCTGAGGATTTGATGGTGATCTCCTCAGAAGTAATGTGAAATTTCTGTGCATGCATAGAAACATTCCACCTGGAAGACTGGTACTCAGAAGGTGTGCAAACAATGCCTTCCTTCCAGTGTCTTGGCTCACATATGCAATAGTTTCCTGGGAGCCATTTTCCCTGAAAACCTGCCTCTGATGGCCCACCAAACCAAGCAAACTTTTGCAACTAATAAAACTCCTGCAACAAGCTCCACTGTCTTTTTTGGAGCAAAAGCCTTCATAAAAAAATCTGGACTGTAACAACACAGCATGCCTGAAAACATGCTAGCTGTATTAGACCCCAAACAAATAAATGAAAAAGATAGTGCAGAACAGCATCACCTTGTCCTGTCTACCACTACTGCAACAACAAACACCTCCAGTAGCTTTTCACTGCTCTCACCCCTACATGACTTCTATGATCTAGGAAAAGCCATTGAGAAAAACAAACCTATTTCTAAATAAATATCTGTTGGCCACACAAGGATTTATATCTCCACTGGTCACAAATCAAAAAGATGTTAAAAACCACTGTCCTATTTAAACTGTATTAAACTTGTACAAAACCAGAGCTGTTCCAAAAGCCACTCTGGCATTCAGGGGCGGTTATGGAGAGGGAAGACTATCTCAGTGATGTGCTTCTGTTTTAGCCTCTCCAAGGGCTGGAAGGAGGAGGAGACTGAGCTCCCAGTGTGAGAGGGAGCCTGCAGGAAGGTAGATGCTCTCAAAAATATTTTTGCTTGTAAGAGTGTTGTCTATGGGAGCTCATGGGGAAAGAATGAGTAGAAAAGTGCTTGTTCTTTCACTGTTGTCATAAGAGAAGCCCATTGTGCAGTGCATCTAGGCAATACTAGGGACACCCATTTCCCTTCAGTGTTTAATATGTAAATTGAAGGGAGTTTACTTGTTCTAGTTGAAATATTGACTCATCAAAATTTGCAAAACACTAACTCTTTTTGCCTTTTTTTAGGCCAGTTGTGAACTTTTTGCATAGGACTAATCCAGACAACAACAACATTAAATTTGCCAAATCACCTGTTTCTTTTCTTACCACATACAAAGGAAAGTTTTAGGGAAATAACCATCCCTCTTTGAAGAGAAATTAAACAAAAATAAGAATAAAGATATGAATAATGTAAATCATATTATTTTACAGAGCTGCTTTTCTTACTGATTTAGTTTGTCCATATTTACAGAACATTCAACATTCACAGTTCTTTTTACTCTGCAAGCACTTAGTTGTGGGTAATTTATTCTTGATGCAAGGATTAAGGAACCCTAGTCAGAACCAGGGTCCAGAAACTGAGAGAGAAGTGGCCAAAGAGCTGCAAAGTGTAACAATGCTAACGTGCCCGCTCTGGATGCAAGGGACCCTGCTCTGCTGTGGTCCCCCCATGCTGTCTGCAGAAAAACAGGTTGGGTGAAGGCAGGTATGTTGTGTTGTGGCAGAACAAGGATTCAGGGGCTCTGACCATGCAGAAGACCCTGGCCTATGGCTCCTGCAAGAAACTCAAGACACTGCACAACTATGGGCACTGGTGCAGCTGATCTCATGCCAGCATCGCTGCTGGAGGTGCCCAAGATTTCTTGCCTGTCCAGTAAGCCCAGTCCTCTGTGGTTTATGCTGTGATAAGCCTCCCTGGACAGAACCACATGAGAGTGCCCTAAGTGAGCTGGCACACAAGGAAACCTTTCATTCTGGGAGCATTTATTTGTTTTGGCTGCAAAGCTCTCTCATATGCCTGCGACACTATTGCATTCATCGATAGATACAGATCAGTGTTTGTGTGCTCAGCACCCTTCTTGCATTTGAATTTTTTCCAAACCAACAATGTTACACAGATCTGGCTGATATGCTTGAAGCCTACAAACTTACTATTTTCTGCACCAGCCTGTAATATCTGGCTGCTGGTGATTAGTCTACTAATTAGCAAGGGTGGACCAAAAAGAAAAGAAAAAACCCCAAACTTTTAATTCAAAGACATGTCCCCCAGGCACATAATTGAGGGATCATGATCTCCTAAGAGAAGTTGCTTGCCCTGCAATACATGTATTTATATTTCATATTGCGTGCCATATCCTGCACATTCTTTCCAAAGAGTTAAATACAGCAGAAAATTATACTTAATATTTTAATAACCTTTAACTGTGAACCCCTAGCCTCACTACCCTGTAAAGGAAGAGACCCAGGAAGAAAAAAACACTTATTGGGGAAATTTAAATTAGCTGTGCAACTTGCTCAAAACTATTGCAGATTTTCAGCACTTTCATGAAGATGGGCTTGGTTCCTTGGGCTTGTTCATGCAGAGTGATACGGAGTTATAAAGCTCCAGCACTATCTTTGCTACCACACACAACCCTGCAGTGCCACCACAGTCTTCCTTGCACAGTCATTATGGTCCTAAAATGTGAGAGCTTTGTTTAGTTCCAACTACTTTTTCCCACATCAGTGGGAAAACTTAAAAAAGCCTCAAAACTTAAAATTCAGGTGAGAGGACCATCATACTGTGAAAAAAGATTCATGTCCCTAAATTCCCTGTGAGAAGTACCCCAGATCAGACCTGTAAGGTCCTCTCCTTCACTGCATGTTCTGTCTAGCAGAAAATCCAGCAAGAGCTTCACAGCCCTGTAGAGACCATGCAAACACAGAGGCAGAAGACACACAAGCAGCAGCTACCAGCCCTGGAGGACAGTTTTGGACCCCCAGTAGGAAGGAGTTTCTTTTTCCAGGGTCCTGCAGACTCTCAGAAGGACCACCCTGTGTCACCTCCTGGGCAAGGAAGAGCAACAGCACTCCATGCCAACTTTTCTTTAAGAGCTGTGCACCAGAAGTAGGATAAATTTGCTTTCCATAAAGCAAATACTCCCCTCTCACTCTGAATAAGAGGTAAAATATGATGTGAAATGAACAGGATGCAGATGTTGTGTGGAGCAAAAGCAGGGAGCCCTTCCTTGGTGTCACAACCAAAGTCTCTCAGGTCTGCCAGGTGTTTCAGGACCTTGCACATCCATATTTGTCTCTTCAGGCTCTGCAGACGGCCACACTGAGGTCCCTGAGACCAGAGCACCACATCCACAGGGCTGCAGATAACCAGCCACCCACTGAGCATAACATTGGTTGTCAGCTCAGTCCCTCCCATTTGCATTATTGTTTTGTGCCATTACAAGGCCTGAGGACTCTTACAGGGAGATTGTTAGGCATAAGAAGAAAAAGCATATATTTGAAATATTCACAGCAACATAACATGCAGCTTGTACTACAGCTCCATGTATCTGAGAGCTGATGGTACTCAGAAGGCACATACCCAGCGCTCATCTCTAGCTCCAGGTGCTCTCCCTGCTTCAGACAGAAAAGATGCAAGTACGGTTCCCATTAGTGGAGCACTCCTGGAGGACCACACAAGCACATTCCTCTCCATCCCCTTGAGTAAAAAGTGGCCCCCAGCCTTTCACTGTGTCAGCACAAAGAGTAATTCACATGCATATGAATGCATTTGGCTAATCATAGTGTAGGGGTAATTCTCTGTATATAATTACATGCAGTACTAGGCAGTTAACACTGCAGGGATGTTAAGGTCTGCCTACATGTAAGGAAGGGGGGTGGAAGGGAAGGTTATTATGCAATGTTCACAGGGCAAACAGGCAGTTTCAGGCCTGCTGGTATATTTTGCATAGACATGGAGCCAAAATCTATATGTAACTCAGTACACCCCTGATTAAAACCAAAAATAGCTGTTGCTGGTAAGGTTCAATTTAAAATCTATCCCCTTATCTTTGTCACAAACTTAGGTCTTTGCATGGGGATCTCCATCATACTGATAGCTGAAGCTGCCTGGCTTCCTGCATTATTATTCAGTCTGGTCCAACACACCATGCTCACTGTCTCACTTTCAGAAGTTCTGAGTAGCTGTATATCTCATAGACAGCAAGGGATTAGCAAGTACTTAGTAGCCCTGAATATCATGACAGCTTTGTCTGGGCTGAAGCTCTTCTGAAATCTGTGAGTGAAAGAAAAATATGAAGCCTTTTGAGTAGAAAAAATACTATAAATCTGACAACAGAACACACCTTCCCCTATTTTTAAATATATCAAGAAAAGTACAATTCAAAATTGAAGAATAATTGTAAAAGACAAGTTGAACAATATCTTTGAATTAAGTGCCATGAAGAAAGAGGAGAAAGCAATTCACAACACTGGGGATACAAGAGACAGGAAAACTCAGGAGTACAAGCAACTCAACAACAAGAGAGACCCAAGAAGTCAGAAGATATGAGACTATTTTTCCAAGATCAGGATTCAGGGAAGAGAACTATGAGGTTTTAAAAGAACAGAAACTTCTATTTCAGTTTCTAAACGTGAAGATACACCAATCTTCTTTTGTCCAAAGCTATTTTTCACTCTGCTGTCACCACAACTAGAAGCTTAATTCATACAAACCAAGTTTGAAATTACTGATTAATTAGCTGGCTTTTTAAGAAACAGCAAATGTTAATAGACTCATGAGAAAGTCTTATGAACTGGCAAGGCTGAGTCAGGAACCCCTAGTGTCAGAACAAACCCAAACAGAGACAACATGAATTGCTGACTGAAGCCAGGGCAAATCTCCCTATAAATCCTGCATGAGCCAGTGATTCTCTGCGTGAACTTTGGCAAATCACTTGGTCTTGGTTTGTTCCTCTGTCTACTCAGCTGGAAAACTGGGTTAAAAAAAAAAAAAGAAAAGCAGGAGCTGACTGAAAACCAGATGCTGAGCATGAGCTGTCTTTCCAGGTAAATAAATTACTTAAAAATAATTATGATAACACAAAAGGTTAAGTATATCTCATGTTTTACTTTATGTATTTACTGCTGGACCCAAGCCCATTTACTTCAAGAGGATGTGCATGGCAACAGTTGAGAGGAGAGATCTGGTGCCAAATCAATAGGGAGAGCCATCAATCCTTGCAGGGTACATTGGACTGCCAAAGACAACACTGTGATAACAGCAAATCCCACCCAGATTTCCAACCCAGTTCATGACTGAGGCTGAGGCCAAGGCCAGTTTTCTTTTACATGGAAAGGGACAAAGAATCTACTGGGTGCCCAAGGAAAGCCCTTGTGTTGGTCTCTGTGGGGCTGGAGGAACCCCACAGGAGTTTCATGGCAGCGTCTCCCATTGAGTTGGTTTGGATCCTGGGAACTGCTCCTGTGGTTTCTGCCAGGTGACAGGGGACTTACCTTAAATCCCCTCTCACTTCAAAATAACTCAAACTCGATCACCTTTCGGACATACACTGCAGAAGCAATTTGTTAGGCCTAGTTTTGTGAAGAGTCTGGGGACGCATTCCAGAAGCAAGGGGGAAAAGGTTGTTGGTTTGAGGTTTTGAGTTAGGCTTGTGGTTTGTTTTGGTTTGGGGGTTTTGGGTGGTTTTGTTTTGTGGGGGGGTTTCGGTTTGGTTTGGTTTTTTGTTTTGGTTTGTTTTTTTTTTGGTAGCTTTGATTTATTGCCAAAGTTCACTTACTAGCATTTATTTACTGCTGTTGGCAGGCTGAGCGTGCATGCTGCCTAACAGATTTATCTGTAAGACTGCTGGGTGGTCACCATTCTTGTGTTGTAAGATTAATTGTAAAGATTCCTAGGACAATTGGTACAGGGAAGTTTAGGCTATATAAGAAAAATGGCCCCATCCATCTGCAGTAGGGAAGCCATGAACTGTAACAGACTAGTGGTGCAGCTCCTCAAGCCATGGGGAAGGGTAGTGGCTATTGCAGCACAGACAAGGCTTGTATACCTTATCAGCTTGTTCTCCAGACCCAGCAAGGCAATGCAGTGCTGAAAACACTGAAAATTACCTTGCTGCTCCCTTTGTTCCTGTGGGAATGTCACAGCTATGGGCTGCAAATATTTCACTGTCATGGATTTCCAGACCTACTGGCTCTATTTAGCCACTGGTGAACATGGAGTAAGTCGCTGTCTTGGAAACTTATGTCTAAGTCCTCAAGAGGATCTAATTCTTCTTCTGACACTTAAATGCTATTGATTTCTTTTAGTTTGATTTGGAGGTCAGCACAAAAATCCCTTCTGGGACCTGGACTTAAAAGGCAATGATCAATGAGAAAAATACAATTAACTCTAATTGCTCTGGTCTGAACCAAACTTTTCTTACTGCCCTGCCAGTGTGGTGAGGTCAGGAAATGTTCACAGAAAGCACTGAGTTGACACTAACTTGTCACATGCCTCCATTTGGGTATCAGAGGTCAGTGATTTGGGCTGGGAGGGAAATTGCTGGCTTCCACCCCTAGGACCAGACAGCCATCACCAACAGCTGTGACATGGCAGCACAACCTTTCAGTGCCTATGACTTCTCTTCTTTGGGCTGCGAACAACACCTGCAAAGCCAACAGTGCCTATTTTCATAGAGGGGGCTCCACTGGCTTCACAACCTCATGGCACAATCCTTACAGCCATGGCTGCACCTGCCCAGTGGCAAGACAGGGGCTGTGGGGAATGCCACATGTGCTCACACCAGTGCTACCAGAGCACCAGTAAGGAGGGGATAGTGGGACTCCCATTCCCTGGCAGGGCGTGGTGGAGCAGATACATACCACCGAGTTAGAGTACCAGTAATTATGGTGCTTATAGTTCTCAGAGTGAGGAGACAACTCCTCTGTAGAGAATGTTTTTAGACTGATACTTTTTATGGATTTGCACTGAGTGACAGTGAAGTAACTTGCTAATTCAAATATCAGTTTTAATAAACCTTTCAGGACTTTGCCAGTTTAGGAACATAGGGTGCCATCCTTCTGGGGTGTATAGATTGCTGGCTGGGTTTTTTTTCCTTTTTATACTTTTGACTGTTCTTTCGGCATTAACACCAGCTTCTCATTTCCTTACAACTGAGTGGGCAATAACAAGAGCTTAGACACACAGGAGCTGCTGCTAAACTCACAGACACACACAGCAAGCCAAAGTTTCACAGTAGATCAACTGGACTTCAGGCAGCAAATAACCCCCTTCTGGGTTTTCTAGTGTTCCAACTACAGTATGAAGAGGTCAATTTCCAGCTGAAACCTGCAGAAATGTCCCCTTTTGTTCCTGATCCGACCCTGTGTTCTACAGTGCTTGTTCAGCAGCCTGTCATGAAGGGTGAGCAGCTGGTTTGCATCCAGTGGCTCCTGGACCAGTCAGTGCTGGGACAACCTAGCCTCCCCAGGAGCTGTGAGCCCTGATGTACTGCTGAGAGGGAAAAGTTTTGCACCCTTGATCAAACTGGTGGAGGGTTGTCAGCAAACACATTGACCTGTTTGATCCTGCGCTGAACAAGTGTTCCAGCAGTGGTCTTTCTTGTTCTCTTCCCATAACTCCCCTTTCCAGTGACTTCTACAGATTTCTCTGCTACTGTTCCCCTATGCTAGCCATACCTCTGCAAATTTGCCTCTGTCCTGCAGTGGTTTCCTTGCTCAGTCTTCCCAAAGGAGAAGAGACCCTTCTCACTGTCCCCACTGGTTTCTTTGTGCATTATCAAGGCCCACTTACCACCTCTGAGAAGGTTTGGTAGGCTAACCCTCCTGCTCCACAGCTGCCAGGTCAAGACCAGGGTGGTAACATGAAGGTTATCACACATGCACACACCCTTCTTTTTTTTTCCAAATACCCAAAACCTTTACTAGGTTTCTTCTAGGAACCCATCCATCAAAGGCACAACTTGGGCAGGAGAGCGGGAAGGAGGAAAAGAACTGAAGCAAATGTCCTCTCACCAACTCTAGACCTTTAGTTTTTTCAGGCTGGAGCAGTCCTGGATTTGGAGAACTTTTGGAGATCCCTGAGCAGGAAAGTAAGGTGAGACCTCCATCAGACAGGCAAAGCCCCTCAGCAGATACATGTACTTGGTAGCTTCTGACTTGTTGGTCCATGGAAGGATCTGCCTTCTCCATTCCAGGGTCTGTGGAATCAAATCTTTCCTCTCACCCTGAAAAACTGATCACGCAAGTGTTCTGCTGTGGAACAAGATTACAAGTGTTACCTCTTAGAGGTTGGAAAGACTTATGAATAACTTGAGCATTGAACTGGTTGACCCTTAAAGGCCCCTTCCCAATTAAACAATTCTATGATTCTATGAAAACCCTGAGACTCCATCCACAATTAGGATGTATTAATTAATGGCCACAGACTAGCTTGCCCCAGACTGCCAGAGTAGGAGTGTCCAAGACCATCCTGTGGCATCTCTTCTTTACCACATTACCGTGATCACTCCCTTACACTCTTCTTCCTGTGGGCAGCTCAGTCAAGAAAATGGGCTGACGTGGAGCTGCTCTCTCTAAGTGATGGTCAACCCCATGCAGCTGGATCTGTAAGTCCCCCTCTCCTTTTGCAACTTTGGACATAACGGCCCAGTTGACTGTACCATGTCAGTTGAATAATCAACAATAGAAATGGAAAAAAGCTTACAGAAAGCAATAGACTTTCTTTTTTCTCTCTCTCTTAATTGCAAAGTTACATTATTTGATAGATTCTTTCATGGTTGTATCTTGCATCAATTTTAGTGGAAGTTTTGAATGAGTGATGGTTACAGTAGTTAGTTCATGATAACCATTGACTATATAACAACATTAGTGCCAGCAAAGCTGACACTTTAATGGCAAAGTTACCAGTTCTCAACAGAAAATGATGTCATTTTTCTGAAGTGCATTTGTGAATTCAATGCATGGTTAAATTTCACTCACTGCCTTTGAGCACAGTGAGTTAAAAAAGCAGATCAGAAGGTGGAGAATACAGAATACAGCTCTGCAACAGCTCAACTCCATTTCCTTTTTCCTTTTTTTTTTTTCCCCTAAATAAAAAGGGTAGGTATTTTTCACAAGCAGAAAGTTGCTGTTGTCATTTTTTTAACACAAAGGCCTTTTTGCCTCTCTCAGCAAAACTGGAGCATTCTTGTCTGTAAAAATGTCACATCTCTACCTAGGGCAAATTCATGGAAATTTACAAAGATTTACAACAAGAAGCAAAGTTTTAATTTTCATGAATATGCCCCAGGTGAAAATGTGACATTTTTACAGAGAGGAATGTACCATTCTCCTTGGCAAATGAATATTTTCCTAAAGAAATAGCAGTTCAATTTTAAAAGCTGCCTTCCATTACCTTTTTTAGAGCTACAAAAGGAAAGTTTAATTCACCCATACACTCCACTCCTTTTCCATTTTGCCACAAACTGGAGTTTCTCTATTATATAGATAGTATTATTTTTATTGTCATTATACTTAGGAACCTTAATCATGGCTCAAGACGCCATCATGCCAGGCACTGTATAAAGAGAGAACATAAGGCTGGTTCTTGCTTCAAAGAGCTGAGCCCCCGTGGCAAGAGGCAACAGCATGGGGGGAACGTATGGAAACGAGACAACGGATTATCGGCGGAAGAGGTTTAGAAGTTGATGGACCACAACCACTTTGCCTCGTGCTGGGAGAATGGAGTCTCCACCTATCAAATCACAAAACCTTTGAATTCGAGCTGGGGATTAGGGACAGACTTTGAAGGATCTTGCTCAGCTGCAGCGGCCAGAAAAAGATGAGGCGCGATGCCATTAATGTGAAATTCTCCATTTGTCCTGCTGTCAGTCAGATAAAAAGTTGCTTATATAGGAAGACAGGACTGATACAAAACACCAGGACAGAGCACCAGAAAGCAGAACAGGATTTAGGGGTGACTATGGCCTGAGAAACCAACAATGTTCTGCTACTGCAGAAACTGGAAGCATGTGCTGGGGTACAGCACCAGGACCACCACTTATAATACTGTTCGACATACCTTTTGTCAGTTTAGTGCTGCCAAGGCTTCAGCTGCAGTACTTCATCAGTTCTAAGCTCATCTTATTTTTTTTAAGAGAACAAAAAGAGCTGTGTCCCAAATACAGTTCTTCAGAGTAGCAAAATCAGAAGAGATCTAGAAAACAAATTTTATGAAGTAAGACGGAAGGAAATTATGTTGTTTAGTCTAGAAAAGACAAGACTGAAGGGAGACAATAACAGTCCTCAAATACATCTAAGTTATCTGTAAATATGGGGGAATAATTTTGATGATAGGATGGAAAATAATGGGCTTTGATAGTTGCAAAAGAGATTTAGGATAAACATGGAAAAATATTCCAATAATAAGGATGATTAAGCACTAGATAGATTGGCTGCAGAAACTGTTACATCTCTATCATTTTTTGTTTGTTTTTGAATAAGAGCTTAGGCAAACATCTGTTGTGAACAGCTTAGATACAAGCTGATCCTGCTGTTGGGCAGAGAAGGAATCTGATCTGCGGTAAGCCGCTGAGGTGCTCTGAATCACACCAACTGCTCAGCTGGAATTGTGTTCACCCGAGGGGTATGAAAAACCCAACGAGGCTGAGTGGAGGCAGGGGTGAGAAACTCTGAGCTGTGCTGGACAAGACCAGCTCTCACAATCCTTTCAAAAGTAGTTTGAAAAATTTATGGCCCAGAGTGTAATATATCCTGTGGCATGTATTATAGCTGGGGCCTTCAGCACGTGTGTATGCTGGAGTTTAAGAAAGTCATTAGGGATTCTGAGTACTTCAAAGTTTTGTGCAATCTGCAGCTTTGTGAGGATGTGACAGACACCAGGCCTCTGGAAGTCAAAGGAAAAGCTTGCAGACTTTTTAAAAGCCTGTTCCTCTTGGGCAGCCAGAGTCACTCATGGCTTATGCTAAATCAGAGGTACCTCTGCTCCGCAGTCTTTTTCAGACCAGTTTGGGGCAAGGCTTAATCAGCGTTTGTAAAAAAAGATGTTTGCTCTCAGAAATTGTAGAGAAATGGGAAGCAGGAAACGTGGTTGCATTGATGAAAAGTACAACCAGTGAGGCTTGAGTACAACACTCAGTCAAACCACAAAAGTGCACAAAAAAGGGATTCTGGAGACATGCAGAACAGCCAGGAACTTGTGCTCTCACAAAATTTCTTCTGTGGTTTGGAGATTTGGGTCAGACCACACAGATCAGAGGGAGTTGGAATGACAAGGGTGGGAAGCAGAGAGACCTGCACCATGGCAAATGAAACTCTAGAAGCAATTTATAGGAAGTGCCTCAGTCTTACCCATCTAAAATCCCTTTCAAGTGGAGGAGGAGGGAGAGACTATGGCTGCCACAGCATCCTGCTGCTTCCACGGTGGTAGGTGCTGCTGCACAGCTTTGAAGCATGCATGTTGGGTTCTGAAGGCATGAGCATATGAAAAAGATTACACAGATACTCTGCAGCTTTATTCTATCATACGTAGCTTATCCTAAAAATGGGGATGAAGCTATTTCAGTGTTATTGGGGTAGGAGAAAATGTGGGCAAGAACCAGGGTGAAAGACATGCCAGAAGATGTAGTCATTAAACTTTCTGACATGTCTTCTGCTCCTTACATTATGATGAAATATTTAGCTCTACAGTGTTTGTTTCTCTGTGAGTATTACAACTTGACACATGAAGACTTTGCTTCTTGGAAAGACAGACACTCACCTTATGGTTCAGAACAGAGAAGAGATAGTCAAGAGACAGGTGGCACAGAAACCATTTTAGTTCTTGCCCTTCCATCCTGCTGCACCTACAGCTTGCTGTGGAGTCAGTTAAAAGTGATAGATAATTGGCATCACACTTTGCAGAAACACCTACTCAACCATCCCAGCATAACAGATGCATGTGTCTCTTCGTACCTATCCTGCCAACACCACGAGATCTGCCCAAGACCAGTCATAGAAAATGAGAGCAATGATCTCCCATTGACTCCATGAGGAAACAAGACATCTGGAGAACATGAACTCAGCACCTCAGCCCCTCATCTCTACAGCTGCTCCTTACCAAGTGTTTCTGCCCAGAGAAACAAACCATAAGAATGAGTGATACAGCCAAACAAAACAAAACAAAAAAACCCAACCCAACCCAAACCAAACCAATCCAAAACAAACCCAGACCTGTCCCAAGTTGGGAAGATACTGCATGTGGGTGCTTCCCCTGAATGTGCTGCCTTTCTGTCTAGCACCATTGCAGCTCTGGTGACAGACAGGACAACCAGAAAAACATGACTTTGTAGATGACAGTGGGAGAGTTTCAGAAAGTACACCCACTCAGGGACCTGGTTTCCAGCAATCAAGGTAAGGGGGTGTGTGCCGCATGTGTAGCTGCACAGTGGATGCTGTCAAGTAGATTAGAAGAGGGTGGAAGATTTATCTCTGCATGCATTCACTGTCTGAGTTTTCTTCCAAAATTTGCAGGGAAAATGTAGTTCCCTACTGTTGAGGAAAATTAATGATTTCTAAAAGATGTGCGTCTTGTGGTTGAGTTCCCTTCTTTCACAAAAAGGACAATCGTGGTTTCTTTTTCCTTTTCCAGATAGTAATCTCTTTTTTTTTACCTCTCTTGGTTTTTTGATTTTTTTTCAGAGAGGGTGGTGGAGTAATGCAGACCAAAAGTGACCAGGAGAGTGCCTGCCCAGTGGAGGGGAGAGGCCCCTGTAGGAAATACTTTTCCTGCCAAGTGGTCTCCTGCTTCTCAACTTTGTGAAATGCCTGAAAGACCTGGCTAGATGTACCAAAGGTACACATATGCACATGGGAGAGGAAGGTGAGTGGAAAGAGGTAAGAAGAAGGTAACAAATTACTTTTGAGACAGATTTTGACAGGAAAATGCTCTGGAAGTTAGGTTGCCTGCAGAGACGGACTCATTTCAGCTTGAAGCACAAATGTGGTTGCTACCCTAATCTCCACAAAGCCACACAGAAGTTCCACTGCAGAGTTCATTAGGCTTTGACAAACTGTATGCATTGGGCTGTGTGTGTTTGTTGGGCTCTCCTGAGACAGTGGAAAGTATTTAATACACAGGCAAGAATCTTAGAAGGAAAGCTCTATTTTCTTCACATGTTTCCATGTAAAATGCTTCTGAAATATTTTTTCAATGTAACTTCAAAGCTGCCATGTAGCTCCCAGGAACAGCTCTGACCATGGTAACGGATGGGAAATCAAGGAACTCAGCCCTGAAAACAGTCTTCCCAACTGCTCTCATTTGGTGTTGCAGTTTTAAGCAGGAACTTCCCAGTTCAGTGCCCATGTGGAGGGAAAAATAAAAAGGAAAAAAAGAAAAAAAAAAAAAAGATATTTCTATTCACCAGCTCAGCCCTCACAAAGTATTACTGTGTTTCCTTCCCAGGGAAGTGCCTAGGGAATTAAGAGCTTATTTTCTTAAGGGCTACCTGCTTCAGTTGTTTCCAATGATCTATTTTCATCTCCCTTCTAGGTAGTCTAATTCACTTTATGCAGTCAACAGCAAAAAACAGCAATCAAATTAGATCATAATATCAGTTTAAGATAAAATAGTAGTGGTTTTATTTTTTGGAGCATTTTTATCTCAATAGCACAATTTGGAGCAAGTCCAAACATTCAGAAATTCTGTAGATTTGCTTTTAAGAGCCCAGCAGGGGGTTTTCATGGAAAACGCTCCAGTATATAAAAGAATTTTTGAACAGCCAAACCCATTTACTACAAGATTTAATGTGGGTTTTTCACAGTGTGATTTGGGGAAGTCTGCATTTCTGGTTGCTACTTCCAACCATTATGTTTCCATTTTAAAATGTAGGAAAGTTTTCCTTTTTAAAA
The DNA here is from genome assembly GCA_035583155.1 of Acropternis orthonyx. Lineage (NCBI taxonomy): Eukaryota > Metazoa > Chordata > Aves > Passeriformes > Rhinocryptidae > Acropternis > Acropternis orthonyx. The sequence continues at coordinate 103,148,970 of JAWWEU010000001.1, read as the reverse complement.
AAAGTTATTAGACTAAATAGCAAAACAAGCAAGCCCTTAATAGGGTTATTACTGTAGGTGTAACATTTTGAAGTTCGTGTGGAGAGAAACATCTTTTATTAGAGCTACTGACAGGCCTTGGAAAAACAGACAATTAATTTCTTCAGGCCTGAAGCAGCTATAGTCAAAGCCTGATTCTGTTTGGCCTCAGCGAGAATGATAAACTATTATTTTGATGAAAAATTTATTATACCAGGCACAGCCATGAACTCCTGTGCACTTCTATTAGTGAGCTGTCCTCTTAAAAGCCAATGAATCCTTCTTCTTTAGGCTCTGATACAACACACCAGGCTTGTTTAACTTCATGAAGTATCCCCAGCTCCTGAGATGTCAAATTGAGGCTGAAGGAGCACCACAGCAATGAGAGGGAAGAGCTTTTGCAGTGAATGAGCACCACACAAATCCATGTTGGCCCATGGGATGCAGGGCTGTGATCCTCTCAGCTTCCCACAGCTTTGCAGCCCATCATGCAGCTTGGATGCAACCCAGAGACATGGACATCTCAGAAATCCTGTCTAACTCATGCCATAAAACCAGACATCCAGCTGATGGAGGTGTCCTGACAATGTCCCACTGAAGAAAAAAAAAGGCTTTGGAGTCTCTGCTCAGCACAACCACAAAGGTTCCATTCCTCTCCATCAGGTGGTTCAGTCCCCTCTATACACCAAGGCATTCATTTAATAAAGGATCCTTCATGAGCCCTGCTGCTCTCAGGAGGGCAGTGCCTTCCTATGCCTACACCATGGGACTCTAATTAGGAATCAGTTCATTAGAGACTGCTATCTGTAATGGAAAATGGCACTTTGTTTTCAAGTCTGGAGTTCACACCACCATCCAAGCAACAAACTCCCTTTTTTGGCTCTGCCACTGCACCCCTGTGGGAGAGCACTGCACAGGATGTGGCCCCAGCAGTTTTCAAGTGCTTTTTGGCTGGAAAGCAGTGGTTCATCATGCTGCTGTTGAGATGGGTGGGAATGGTGTAGTCTCCCTAAGGACAATTGGAAAAAATGTCTTTTGATAAACTTCTGGCAGTGCAGAAAGGTGGCAACAACCATCACAGATTTGCCTCAGTATCTAGCTGTCACCAGCCCTGGAAGGGCAGGGGGAGAGATATAACTTGTCATTCAAAACCTCTTTTTTACTCTGAAAAAATATTGGTAAGTATTAGTGATTTCAGCTACCAAAACAAAATCCATCTAATCAATAGCTTATTTTAAATTCATTAGCCACAAAGTTAAAAAAAAAATCACAAATATCTTATTTTGCTTTCATGAGGCTCTAACCATTTACTTTTCCCTGTCATGGCACACAGCTGAGAAAAAGCTGGGCTATCAACTCACTGTCATGGCTGAGAAAATTGCCAAAGCAATAACTTACCTATGGAAGTCTGTAAGAAAAAGTGGATTGCCCCCAACTGCTCTACAGACCCTCAAACACATGCGCTGACAATGCATGGTTTTCTGCAGCTGTGCAATGGGGTTTTTTGGGGTCAAGAGGCAAAGGGAGAGGTTTCACCCAGCCCTCCCAGCCAGGGAGCTGTCGGGTCCCTCCTACCTCTTGCTGGCATTGGGCTGGTTCTGCAACTTGTGAGGGTTCAGAATGCAGCTGAGGAGTTTTCAGCAATGTTTTCCAGGGCATGGATGGCCCAAGACTGCCATAGCTGTGAGGGACAATAGCCAGTTCTGCCACACCAAGGGTCAGCTTGGCCATTTCTAAGGATCTTAAGGAAAGCAGTTAATTTGCATTAAGATTTTAATCAGAGATTAATAAAGAAAGGCTTTGGTGATTATCTACAGAGATCATGACAGTAGTGCTTCACACAACACCATGTCCATCATCATTTGCCCTTGGGGCTGCAGGGAAGTATGGCTAGAAAAGAAAAACTGACTGCTCCACTGGATCAAACTTCTCCAGACATGGCTCTTGCTTCACCAGTGACTGGACCCCCACTAGAGCACAGGTTCCTCCTTTCCCTGCGAGACAGGGAGCTGTGCCTGCACCTCCAGCACTTGAGCATCTCTGCTGGGTCCCTGGCAGGCTGAAAGTCACCACTGGCTGCAAGCAGGGCTCGAGCCTGAATCCTTTCCTCATGCTTCTCCTCCTTTTCCTTGCCATTCTTCTCACCAGAAGACACCCTGCTTCAGCCCAGCCCCGTGGTCTTGGGCTGCCATCCAGACTCACTGAATTGCCACACTTGGACCCTCCAGCACCAGGTGACCTTGTTAAACAGCTTCCTATCATAGCAACAACCTTTGCTGCTTCTTCATATCACATCAAGAAAAAAGCACATTGTCTTCAGTGGGAGAGGGTCATCTGCCTACACCGTGCCTGTGACAGCTGGAAAGGCACTGGCACAGGGTGTGCACAAATCGACACCCACCAGGGAGGGTGAAAAAGGGGAAACCAGTTCTTCCCCACAAACACTTTACACTGAAATAACACAACAGCTTAGGGAGATTTATACTTCTCCATATTAGCCTTAAGTCACAGATTTATCTGTTGGTTGGTCCTGTTGATTCCCCCCTTATGCAGTCTGGGATTTTTGTCTTTGTGCATACATACACCACTGTTCAGTTAAAAAAGGAATGGACATTGGCCTTCCAGTTCTCATCATTTTGCTTTATGCTACTATAGTTAGTCATACAAAAATAGAGGATTTTAAGTCAATACTGCCTAGAAACTGCTTTTGCATACAAAAGAAAGGAAAAGGGATGTCTGTCCTTACTTAAAGAAATGCAGGACCAAAACCATTCCCTGAGCACAAAGGTGCTCTGTTCAGCATGGCCACTTCAGTATGCCTTGGAGAGCAAGGTCAAGAGACACTTTATTATATAATAAAAGCAGCAGCTCACTTGTCCCTGTTTAAGGAGTCATGTCCCTAGACACTGCTAAGAAAAAACCTTCTCTAGCAGGAAGGCACTGGAACATCTCACCGGCATGAAGGACTTGGGTGCTTCTCCAAGAAACTTGAACTGATCTGGGCTTTAAGTTTGATTTTCCTCAGCAATGCTAGGCAAAAGCAGGCACAGCAAGACTATTTTAGCTTACTTTTTGTTAGTGGCTTGCAAACGGAAACTCAACAGCTTAACAGTTTAACACAGCTGGGGACATTCAGCTTCAATGACTAAATATGCCTGAAAGATGTCGTAGCTGACTTGGAGGATTTTATATTTATTCTGCCTGAAGACTTGCTGTAACACTATTTGTCTCCACAGATGATTGGTTCTGCTCAGGCTGTGTTCAACAAAGGAAGGCTGCAGATTTTCCCGTCCATGGGTGAAGGAGACTGTTTTTTAGTCCATCTTGGTGGTGGCTTTCAAGATTTCTTTTCTAAGGAGTTGGCCAGAAGGGACTGATTGCTGCACAGGGATGGAATGGGCAGCAGTCAGCAGGTGGTGAGCAATTGTATTGTACATCACTTCTTTCCCTTGGGGTTTATTTATCTCTTTTTTCTTTATTTTTTTCCCATTAGTAGTAGCAGTATTTAATTTCTTTTCTGATTCTCTTTCCCATCATACCAGGAATGAAAAACAAAAGAAAACAAGTAAGTCTACAGCTGTTTCTGAGAAGGCCTTACATGCAGGTACAGATTCACAGGGATGAGCAGAGTTGTGGACAGGAAGGAAGAAAAAAATTAAGATATTTTTCCGTGTTTCTCTCCCATTCCCAAATCCTGTGCATCTCTGACCACATACACAATTTTTCTTTCACCCCCACTTGTACTGATCTGTTGAAATTGTACCTGTCCTCATCTTTAAAAAAGACCTGCCACAAGCACTGCCTTTTACTTCTGAGATGTTTTTGTCTCAGCAAGCACCTCCCAGCCTCCTCCCAGCCTCCTCATTCTCCTGGGGCACGGGAGGGCTGATGGCCCTTCCTCACCAACACTCGTGGCCCCAAACTGAGCACATGGTGGGCCCTGACTCCAGTGCAGGTGAGGATCATTCCTAGTTCAAGTTAATCTGCTGAGGAAAATCTTATTTGTCTTTCTCACTTTAATGTGCTCAAGATACTGTACAAGCACCCTCTCAAAACCTTCCTCCAGATAATACTTTGCAGCCTGGTGGGGTGCTTGGTGAGAAGAGTGGAAATAGATGGAGGAGATGAGTGGAGAAGGGCAGTTAGGGCCACTGGAGGAGCTGACAGAGTTGCTGCAGCTGGTATAATGGTGCAGAAGGATGCAAACTTGCATCTCTTTCCCACTGCTGAAGACAAAATTCAGTGAAAACACTCATACTGTCGCTTTGTAAAGAACTTTCCAGGTTATAAAATCCCCCCCAAAAAAATCAGGTTGGAGGGGCTTTAGGAGGTCCCCTGCTCAGAGCAAGTCCAATTAGAAGAAGTTGCTTGGGTCCAGTTGAGTTTTGAGTGTGTCCAAGAATGGAGAAACCACAATGCCTCTGGGCAGTCCATTCCAGTGCTCAGTCATCTTCTGTGTGATGCTTTTTTTCTTGTATCTGATTAAAATTTCTCTTGCTGCAATCCATGTCCTTCATCTCTTGTCCTTTTCAGCCCTATGTTTCTCTGAGGGGAGCCTGGCTCCACAAGCTCTCATCTGGTAGCTGCAGACAGCAAATAGATCCCTCTCTTTGTGGTTTCTCTCCTAGGATAAACAAATCTTGCTCCCTCAGCTTCTGCTTATACAGCAAGTGCTCTTGCCCTCACTATCTACCTTCATATCCCTCCAATAAAGTCTCTCCAGTGTGTTGACACCTCTCTCAGATTGGGGTCCAACACTGGAGACACAGTTCCTCCAGCACAGTCTCTCCATTAATGGCCTCAGAAGTGTCAGTGCCTCCGTGGTAAGGGATCTCACCATGCTGCCTGAGTAGGATGCTGGAGCAGGCTCTGGAGCCGGTGGAGATGGTGGAGATGTCCCCCAGCTCTATTTACTCTTTACTTGCTAGACCACATCTGGAGTCTGTGTCTAGGGGCCCTTGATCCAGGGAAGTCACTGATGACCCAAAAATGTTCAGCAGAGGGCCACGCAGCTGGAGCATCCTGCACTGTGAGGACATGCTGGGAAACTTGGGCTTCTTCAGCCTGGAGAAGGGACAGCTTCAGGGAGACCTTCAGGGAGAGCTTTCAGTACCTTCAAGCAGGTTACCGAGGAGATGGAGCACTTTACTGAGGTGCACAGTGGGACAACAAGAGACAGTGGTCCACTCCAGGAAAAGCAGGTGTCACCATCTCCCAGAGGTTTCAATATGTGCCAGCTCTGGCCCTGATACCATGGGAAGGCTGTCCCTGTGAACACAGCATGGCCCCCACACGCGTCTTGTGAGGCACGTGGTTCTCTTGTCCATGTCCATCGTGGCAATGAGTGACACATGAGAAAATTTCCTGCATCCTGACTCTAAAAATAGAGTCAAAGTAGGACATTTGCTCTGCTACTTCAGGGCTCATTCTTTGTTACTGAAGCACATCATGTAACAGTTTGCAATTAAAACCATCAACAGCATGGAAGGCCATACCACAATAGCTTTGTAGTCAATTATTTGATTTATAATTAAACACTCAGAATTTCAGCTTCCTGACTAGAAAGTAGGACAACTACTTTCTGTTTTCCTGGTTCTAAAAAAAAAAAAAAAAAAGAAAAGAAAGCCGGAAATTCAGGTTGCAGTTTCAATAGCATGGATAATTCCTCTCCTCCAATGTGGGCTGTCTAGACAATCAGCAGGTTAGAACAAGGTAAGGGTTTAGGAATGCAAATTTTAAGTATTACAATAACAACAATTAGGAACCCCAAAATAAACAAACAGCTGGTGGCTACGAAAGCCCTTTAGCCATGTGGGAAGGCAAGCTGGGTAAGAGAGAGAGCACTGCCACACTTGAGTCGGATTGATGTGCTCCCTCCATGTGATGTGTTCTTCTGGATTCACCAGTTCTGCCGTCGGATGACACAGCATGGTAATTTTGAGTTAGCACTTTGAATCGACCCCAACAGTAACAATTTCCAGCTACTTTTTCACTTTGCACACCAATGCCGTGTTATCTATCCCTTCGTTCCCTTCCTACCTCCTCCTCAGACAACAAGGAAGATTTGAAGCTGGTTCTTGTGGCAGAGTCCTCAAAAGGACACAGAGGAGTCCTTTGTGTTTGTCAGCTCTAAAAGAAAAGACAGACTAAAGAAAAGGCCAGTTATGTGACCAGTCTCAACCTGACTGTTGCACCAAACTTTACTTTGTCAAAACCTCCAAATCCTTGTTCTGGGACCAACCAAATGCATACAGAGATGGACCATCTCTGCTAAGCACATCAGAACAACATCTGCAGTCAGGTCTTGCAGTTCTTCAGCTGGTTTCCAGTTTTAATGCACATAAAGTAATATAGAGCCTACTCCATGAGCATCCTGTGCACAATATGAGGTGTGCTAGGGCTAAAACTAATTTTTACCCAGCTGAAGGACAGAGCGCTGTAGTGGATTTAGCCAATTCATGGTGTGTTCCCTGAGAAGCTGTGAGCTTGTCATAAAGGCTGTTACACTTTCCTAACCACTTTACACAATTAGTCTTGAGGGCCTTTTTAGAAAATTTCTGTAAAACATACTCTATCCACTGCTCTCTTGTGTGCATTATTTTATGTTTTTCTCTTCCACAGCTTTGTAAGAGGCCACTAGAAACTTACAGACTCTCCACCTCCACTGGACATGCCACAAAGCTTATGAGGACCACCAGCTCCCAGTTTCTTGGGGATTTCCATGCTCATGTAATGAGAATGAATGCTGAGCCACAGCTCATTGTTCAAGATCCCAAACATCTGTTTGTGGGAGTCTGTCTATCCATACAACATATTCTAAAAGTTACTTCCCTGTGAACTGTGTGACTTATGCTTAAGACTTTGATGCTTTTTCTACCCACAAGCACTGTGGGGGTGCATCACTGGAGCAGCAGAAAGACGTCAGGTTTTGAGTGTCCAAATATGCATATAGCAGATGTGTTTTCATACCTGGAGATCAGACTTTGCTCCCTACATAGACAAAATTATCGTTACCTTTCCCATACTCTGAGTTTTTAACATCTCCATTACTTATCCTTGAAAAACAATCACCTTTAGGGTCATGACATGACAGTGAAATGAGGCCTGAGTAATGACTATCTGCCTATTCCACTCCTTGACAGTAGAAAAGGGGCTTTTCTTGTTGATTTGTACACTGGGGCATTTTTATGCCTGCTTACCACTCTGCTTTTCTACAGTGGTGATGAACTGTTCTTTGTAGACAAGACTACCCGCTGGTTTGTCAGAAGAACTACTTGCATGTGCTGTTTCAGGGAAGTGGAGCAATAATGCTTACAAGGGGGTTGGTTCAGGGGCCAGGTTTCAGCTTGATCAGTACCAAGTATGCCTTAGCACAGAAGTGGCTCCTCTCTTCTCAAGAGCCTAGCCCAAGCATAGTTTCCAAAGGCTTGGGTTATTTGGTATCACAAGGTCTGCACATGCAGAAGAGGCAGATTCCTATCTTGAGAAGGTTGCAATAATTGGCCTAATACTTTGCAAAGGTGCAGAGGAGCTCAAAGGTGTTCAGCTGATGGGTCAGGTTGCAAGATAGGAACATCAGTGACATTTAACAAATGCCAAACAAGAAATATCCTTTTTGTGTGTCAATTGCAATTAGCACAATGCTAAAAGTACTACTCCTCATGGTTACAATTTTCATACAGAAAAGCAATCATGCACAGAGTAGAAATGACTGGATTTACATGCAAGAAAACAACAAAAAGGAAGACATTTCCACCTATAAAAACATGCATTTCACTTGTTGCATTCTTCCTGCTCAAGCCCCATTCCTGAGCAGAGAGTCAGCAGTGGATTTTTTTCCCCATTTTCATCTTCAGTACACAGAAACATATCTTCTGTAACCAGGAAGATCAAATGGTAGAGTTCTAAATAAGGGCTATGCCCAGTATTTCTACATTCACCAGGGACGTCAATTGTTAAAAATAAAATTAAGACCATTTTACCATATTTTTCTTACTTTGTCATCCAGCCATTTTTCCCAAATTAACTTTTCAGCTGCACACAACAGCAGTTTAAGTATGAAACAACCAACTGGGATTTTTGTATGACTAAACATTATTCCCTGGGGTCTGGGAAATGTTTGCATCAGCTATTGCCAAATCCTGCCTACCTCCCAGCAAGCAGAAGGCCACGGCCCCTTGCTGGGAAGTGGAAGATGTTCTTCTGAGCCCACTGTCAGGCATGAGATGACTCAGAGTGGAAAACTCTTCTTCCCCCCAAATCATGGCACAGGCCTAACACTGCACCACATGTAGTTATTTACATCTCAGCATTGTAAAGCACTGTTTTTCCATGCAGACTACCCTCAGAACAGAACAAGGGGAGTTGCAAAATGGAAGGCTGCTTTTTAAAGCAGCTTATAGGAGATGCAGGCTGCATTGGAATCCAGGTCTTCTCCCCAGGCCTCTCCCTTGTGCTTCCTTACGAGACTGAAGCATCCTTTTATTTTTCAGCCAAAAACCCAGAACACCAGCAGAGAACAGGAGCCCTCTGGCTGGGTTTCAGACTCTGGAAGGACACCTCTGGCAGATCTGAGCTCCTGGGAAGACTGGCATGCTTAGGCAGGCATTTCAGGCAGGCAGCAAAGCTTCTTCCCAGCACTGTGCTGTCACATCAGTGCACTGTGGGGACCATCCATCCAAGCAGCAGCCATGTGGGTTTTATTGATATACATTTGGTAGGACAAAGAAGTCAAAATGAGCTTGGGGTTCACCACCCAGCAGCACGAGTCTTCCCCACAGTGCATCCTCCAGTGCTTCATTCAGCCATGATTAAACTGTACAGTCAGTGGTGTTGGCAAGACAGAGCAGGAGTGCCCATAGGTGCTGACTGTGGCCAGTGATTCTGAATGCTGCTAGCCACCACCATAGTACTGCTCTACTTCTTCCCCACACACCACCACACTTCTCCCTCACTGGCTTTAGGCTATTTTGTTTGACAGCTAGACAGAACAATTTTCTGCTCCTCTTCCTCATTAATGCCCCAGCTCTCCAGTGAAACACGCTTCCATTCATCACACTTGCCATTTCTCCAGCTGTAACCTGAATCTGCGACATCTGAATGTTTCAGGTTTGCCCATTCACTTTCCTGTGGTCTGTAACCTCTCGCACGTGGACTCCAGTTGCCACTTCTATGGCTTCCCATGTGTATCTCTAATAGAAGAGCTGATGGCAGACAACATCTATGTGGGACACTCCAGGAAGGCAGCAGTGGTAGTTGACTCCTACACAAAGCTAGCTATGTATTTTCTTTTCTGCGGCCCAGCACATGAATCCTTTCCCATAGCCACATGTCTGAGTCTTACCCAGCATGACCAGGCTCTCTCCCAACAGGCCAGTGTTCTCATTTCAAATATGAGGAGCGATTTGTCTCTGAAAAGACAGAAAGCCCAAGTAGTTCTCACTGGTAATTGGCACTGAAAAATGTCTTTTTTTCCGTGAAGTTTGCTAGATCTAATTACTGAAACTTCATTTCTAACAGCCATGCTGCCGAACATTGGTTGGCACATTAAGAAGCATTACAACAAATGCAGCAAGTGTCAAAATCCAGTCCATGTCACCAAGTCTCACACCTTGCTTTTCATTATGTTCATTCACTTGCAAAATTTGCTTGGTTTTTGTGAGGCATGAGAGACTCATTACAGAGAATTAAAGAGGGTCTGCTGAAACTGAGGAAGAAAAGCTTAAGCATCTGCACAGAAGGGAGGGAGGGGCACTTCTTCAGGTTGGTTTAACTCTGCATAACTAGGACTGCACATACTCCTGGGAGAACAGAAATTGACTGGAATACAAGTTTGTGGTCCAGAACTAACCTCATCCTGGAAATGCTGGTCTCTTCCATGCAGTTCTCAGCCATGGTTGGGGTAATTATACCCGCAGATTCATGAGCACGGCAAAAACAGGGAAGAACTTGCAGAAAGGAGAAAGCCGCTTACATTTTGTTATCACTCGGTGGAGGTAGTGAGGGATTTAGCCTGATTACACGCACTGCACCTAATCTTTCATTCCCTGGCACCTGCCTCTTGCAGGGGCTCTCATCAGATAATGAGGAGTGACACACGGTGTGAAGTGCCAGCCCTATCTAATCGACACTGTCATCGCCACTGTCACAAGGAAGCACTACGGGAGATAAATTTAAGCCTGACTGGTGTTTAGAATTTGGAAGCTGTTTATTGCTATTTTAATGCAATAACTCTTCAACTCTGTTCTCTAGCAGAGGCAGGAGGAGAATTGCCGAGTCACTGATCATGAGAAACAATTCCAGCTAATTACTGTTTCAGAGCCCTGCTAGCACAGCACTTTTTTTTTTTTTTAATGGGTGATTCTAAAATTACGGGCTTGAGTCTGATGTAGGGAACTTGTAACTACCAGACAGGATCTCACTACCTGGTTTTGGGATCCAGTTTGTGCAACCATTTTAACTCTTTGCATGCAGTTTCCCCAAATCAATGTTGACTTTTTGAACATCAGAAATAAACTCCATTTCGTGGCACTGTCTGAGCCCACATGAACAACTATATGTAACAAAACAAATGCATGAGTCAGCAAATTTTTCCTGCAAGGACTGAAGTTTTATTTTGATTCTTCCAAGAGATTATTTTTAATGACTGTGGGAAAATAATGAAAAAATGCGTGTAGAGTTCTTTCATAATTCTTGCACTGAGAAATACAATAAAAGAAAAATAATTCCCCTTTAGTCTCTATTTTCTTGCATAATCCTTGGTGTTAAAGCTGTGATTGTATCTCTAAGCCCTTTTCTTAACAATTGCTAATTATAATCACCAGCCACATTTCACAGATAATAACCTCAGACCTGGTCATGCAGAAGTTTACACCCATGTTTAAACTCCTGAACTGTGAACAGCATCCTTGGCTTAGAAGAACTGCTCCCTGTACAGAAAAATCGAGTCTGTGCTTGAAGCTCTATAAGAGGACTGGAAGTCATGACCTCTCAAGTGGTCTCATCCAGCCCAGCCTTTTATCTTCTGTGCAGAAACCTCCTTGCTGCCTGACATTTGCAAATGTCTACCCACACGAAAACAAATGGCAAAATTTTGGCCTCAATCTGCAGCAATTTCAAATAAAAAGTTCAAAAATATTTTCCTTTTTTTTTTTTTTTCCTGAGCCAGTGAAAGGAGCATTTGACTGTCCACAGTGCTAACATCCATTAGCATTTTGGAGCATGCACAGCCTTCGCTTTGTTGGCAATGAGTGCAATTATTGTTTAAAGGACTGAGAAGTAAAACCCATGGAAGCTAAATTCTGTGGGCTCTCTCCAGGTCACAGTGTCCACCCCATGTGTGTCTGTAGGACAAGGTGTTACAGTGACTGTCCAGAGGTCTCTGGTGTGGGTTGCAGAGGGATTAGCCTGTACAGGGCCAGGTCAGCAGTGAGGTGCTCGCAACTGTAGGGATATTACAAACATCTCTGTCCTATTGGGAATGTTGTGACTTGCAAACGGGGCACTTACCTTGTGATCAATGTTGCTACTGAAGAGTAGCAAAAATGCCTGCCTTTGAATCCGAAATACTTTCCTATGTGATACTAACAAGACTCCTGGTAAATCTCAAATCTGAACTGCAATTTTTCCTGTAAGAAAATGAAGCACATGCTGGCCATGTGGGCAGCAGACCAAATGTGGTTGATCTGCTCGGAGGTCAACAACAAAGTGGTTTCTGCAGCTGCAAGTCTGAAAATCCAAAGACATTTATTTGGACTGTCAGCAGACCAGACTCTTGGGGTAATGAACTCTGTTGGCTGACCAGAGTGGGGAGTTGTAGTCCTTTGTGTTATCCCCACTCTCCCCAGCAACAACTGGACTATGATTCTGGATGGTGAAACCCTGCTGCTGAGGTAAGGTCCAGGTTTCTCTTTAAGCAAGGAAATGTTTTGAGAGATATTATCATATTTTGTTTCAGAAGAGGAAAACATAGAACACTTTGTGGTTCCCAGTTGTGTGTTTTCTATTGCTGCATAGCATTTAAAAAGAAACATTCATACATAGTAAGCTTGGGTAAATCTGTTACTACAGAAATTTTCCATAAAAATATCATGCAAGCTGTGCTCCCACTCATCCCAATCAGTGACTTCACTGACTGAAGACTGAACACTGATCACCATGTCAAGACCAGCATGTGGATTTTGGTGTATTTCTTCAAAGGAATAAATTAAAATCAGATTAAATTGCACAGAACTGCTAAGGTCCATAAACAGCTTCCTGGTCTCTCCCTTGAGAGAAAAGAAAAACAGAGTTTTCAGCAGACTTAAATTCCTCATGCAGGAATCCCTATTCCCCACAGGAAAATCCTAAAGGTTCCAGAAGCCAAAATACTTCTAAAAACCCAGCTTTGTGAGGTAGACTTACTCTTCTCCCTTGGGTCTCCCTTTGTGTCTGCGGTACGATGTTACTTACTCAGAAATAATTATAGTGTCATAATGGATCCTTCTGCATGCAGCAGAGAGGTGGATGACACTACGTACGCTGCTACTGCTCTTCTCCCATCATCTGGGAGCCAAAAGACTTGCCACATCCCACGGGGCTTACAGCACAGTGGGAGGCATGGCACCATGGGCTGCTCACTGGCTGCAAAGGACTACCTAAACACAGATATCCTATTCTTATGCAAATTACCCCAGGGTTGAATGAGAAAAGGGGAAAAAAATAATAGATACAGATTACTATTAAATTAAATTAACTAATTTTCAAAGTTCAACATGATTTGTGTGTTGGTCTCTCAGCCAACTTTATTCAAGGCCTTCTTAAAGTTCAAGTATCTTCTTTGCTACTTGTTTCACATCTTTCTACTGGAAGAGGACCTGAAATAGAGCCATAGGTAGGATTGCTGAAATATAAGAAGATACTACAAAAGTATATATTAACATGCTGCTGAGGTTTAGGAAATCCAGGTTTCTTTGAAGTCCCTGTGGCTTCAGACACAGCTCCACTGTTCTTGTCCTTTTTCACTAGTTTTCCAGCATGACTTGACATAACCATGAATGTCTGGTTATTTTTTCATTTCAACCATGACATCTCAGTTGATCTCCACTTGTTGGTTAGCAGGTAGTTAATTCCACGAAAACAAAGGGGACCATATACAAATGCTCATGAAAAATTGCTCTGTACTTTTTATCCTCCAAATCCGAGTGGACAATTAGATCAGCCCAAGGAGACACGTTTGCAATACTGCATGAATTGTGAGCTATGTCTTGATCCATGTCCATGTCTCTACAGATGGAATGCATTTGGGAAAAGTAGCATAGAATTTACTCCTCACAGAGGAAGAAAAGTCATTTAAGCTTAAATCCATGTTTATTTGTAAATGCAGAGCTCACCCAGTGGGGAAGACAACCCATGGCTAGGATAGAACTAGGACTTACCAAGCACTCTCCTCAAATATTCACACAGCAAAGAAGTCCCCCCAGCAAACAACCTGTTAAGAACCTGCAGGCTGAAATCTGTGTGTAAGATTCCTTCATGAGACTTTTAGAAGAAGCAGTGGCACCGGTTACAGCTGGTCCTTGCCCCCACCCTCCATGGCCTCTCCCCCTTTATTTTTTTGCAGTTTTTCTAAACAAGAGACTTGTGCGGGCAAAGAATATGAGCGATTGCTTTGGACAGGAGGAGATCTGTATGGCTGCCTTCTAGTTATGGAGTGGGAAGGGTCACTTATTGAAGACCACTCCAAAAATACTGGAGATCTGCATTCAATTTGTCCTCAGACAGCCTGAATCAAGTTCATTCCTTTCCTGAGATGAACTATGCAGAGGAGAATAACTTCTTCTCATCACAGAGAATTTGGTGTTTATTTGGTGAGAAGAAAGAGGATCCAGGCCCCGCTTAAAAAATTATCTGTAAATTTCGTACAAAATCTCCATGGTGAGGGCATTATTTTTACCTCTTCCTTGCCTAATTAATATTTACTGATTACATGTGAAGTGGGACAGCTTCAAGTTTGAGAGATCTTTTCTTGGAAGTGCTTTCTCACTGAGTGATTGACTGAAGCCTACATCTCTGAGAGAGGCAAGTAAAAGACCTGCCCTTTCCATCACTTTTCCCACTGGCAAAAGGTAGGTGCCATTTTGCTCATAAAAATCTGAGGCTGGAAACTGAGGGGATGGGTGTCAGTCAGCTGCCTCAGCTCCCTGAGGAAGATCTCTGTGTGCTAAGCCTGTGATGGCCTTCTGTGCCTCCGCAGGTACTGTGGGTCAAGGAGTTCCTGCTGGAGCATGTCACTGTTTCAGTCACAGTTTTGTGCAATGCTGTTGCTTTCTCAAGCAGCCTGGCAATGGGGTTTGGACTTTCAAAGATGAAGGCATCCTCATCAATGCTCAGAGGTGCCTCCTGAGCTGAGGTGAGAGATAAGACACACAGGTCTTTGTGAATGTCAGTTATCCCATCAGCTGTCCCCTGGCCAGTGGGCTTCTCACTGTGGCACATGATGGACAGACACCAGTTACATAGCTGACCTCTCCAGTGCCCTGCTTTGCCTCTCTTGAATATTCATTGAAGTGTTCAGCAAGGTAGCTCTTCAGGCCACATGCACTTCACCCTGATGCCTGCACGCCGAAGCTGCCACAGGCAAGAGGAAGGTTGCCTAAATCTCCAACTCCTGGTTTAAAGATCCACTTATGGAGATAGAGACTCCTGGCCAGGAGTCAGACAATCTTCTAAGAAACTGCTCTCTTCATGGTAAAGGAGGCAAAAAGACATTGTAGCCTTGCAGTCCCAAGATTCAATGTCCTGCCACAGATGTTCTCTTAATATGAAGTCTGGTTTTGATTTTCCTTGCATAAATTTCCCCTCACAACCTAAAATACTCTAGAGATGGCAGTGGAGAAAGTATCACAAGGAAAACATGGGCAAATTAATTCAGCAGTAACAGCTCGACCAACTGAATGCTGCCAGATTATTTAGAAATATTGTCATATTAAAATCCTTATCTAATCTTGCTTAGCATGGTGGCTTTTGAGAAGTACTTCTGAGGTGCTGACCCCTCTTAGACACGTTGCAGAAAACACTGCAGGGAACACATCAAAACCCAACACTATATTCATGTCAGCAGGATCCACTGCGACCTCCCGCAGTGGCTTGTGCTACACACAGGTGCTCCTCAGTGCTCCTGCAATTCAGTCTGTGTGCTGGGTTTGGAAAGCATGGCCCATGCCCACAGAGTACCCGTTTCCTCTGTTAGCTGGAACCCAGTGTTATGGGCTCATTGCAGGCTTTAGTCTGTATTCATCTTTAAGCAGATGAGTCACATCTGTGCTATCTAAGTTAGAGATCCAGCCACTACACTCTGCACATGCACCAACAGAGCCACCATGAAATGTCACATGAACTCCAGCTGGAGTAACCACATATGCCAGACTAGGCATGTGAAGAAATTGTTGCAGGGTTAAGCCTTGGCAAGCTAAAGCAATGTGGCCTCATTTCCCAGGGAGTCTACGGAGCGCTAAGATCTCCTGTTGAATTCAAAGGAGCTGTAGGTTCTCAGCACTTCAGAAAATCAGTTTGTACCAGATTTTTATAACAGAATGATGCCATGCTGCACTTAAAAATAAACATTTCCCGCTCTCTGCGTCCCATTTTAACTTACTTTTTTCACTTGACTTTCTCCATAGCTTTCTTGGTACGAGCAAAGGAAAGAAAATGCCTAAGTTTTAATTAGAAAGTAATCTTTCAACCTACAATGTAAGCAAGTCTTTAAAACCCAGCAAAAAAATGTTGCAAAGCCTGTTATCCTGAGTTACAAAATAAATACGTAAACTATGTCACCATACTCTTCATAAATATCTTTCAGCCATTCTTTTTCATAAAGAAAAATATGAACACTTCTGTATTACTCTGAGTTTAAAGTAGCTCAAATGTTTAGTCTACCAACTTTGACAATGTCCCTTTAAGTTTTCTGATTTTTGTGGAAGATCTAGCCCTGGGGTTTTTTGGCTTAGACACAGTATTTGTCAAAACCCTTCAGACTCTCCTAGTGAAGTGGTTGATGCTGAGTGTTTTGGATCTTTTTTCTTATTATTATTACTCTTACTCCTTTTTTTTTTTCCTTTTCTCCCCAGAATGACCTTATTTCCAGCTCCAGTTTCAAGAAAAAATGTGATCATGTCAGAATTTTCCTTTGGAGAGAATTTCCATTTTATGGATCTGACAGAGTTTCAATTTCATGTTTTGATTTGAAGTTTCTGTGCTTCTCTTCCTCTTTCATTTTAATCTGACAGTCTGTGAGGGCTCAGGGGGATCTAATCTTGAATGGTTTTGCAAAAGGTTTTGCATCAAGAGATCTGGATTCTATTTCTGGTCTAATCTCCAGACTTGCTATGTAATTTCAGCAATATGAATATATGAGTTTGTCCATTTGTGTGTGTATTTTGCTGTGTCTTGTCCTACAAACATATAAATAGGCACTTAAATAGTCAACTATATTCATAAAAGGCAGTAATGCTTACCCACCATATTTCAATTAAAGCTTTTGAGTATTTTAAGCTTTTTGGCTGTAAAAGGAAAAAGAAATTAATGCATGTGAGCATTATGGTATCCACTAAAGTGTTCTCTTCAGTAGTTGAATTTTTATGTATTTAAAGCTAATGTTGATTTGGCAGAGTTTTGCATGTCTGTGCATTCATGCAATAGCCTAAACAAGATTTTCATACACCAAACAGGTAGGGAGGGCTGCAGGCTGCAGAGCTGGGAACACACGACTTTTCCCTGCAGCTTTGTCTTCTGATGAAGTAGTTCCTAAAACAAGTTTAGGCTCCCTGGTCAATGACTGAGAGGCATCTTCCATGGAGGCTCCAGCCACTGCCAAATAGGTGCCTTGAGAGCAGGCAAATACCACCAAATTTTCTATTTATCTGATGGAGAGAATTTTAGGTGCTTCTGTTCCGCAAAATGTATCTCCTTGGGAGACCTTCAAAGGCGTGTACTTCTTCATAGGGAAATGAGGTGGTTACTTAAAAAACACTATTTCATTAGGTGCCAAAAATGTAGATGCAAATTACATGCTTCTGTTGGCTAGATCCCTGTCACAGAGATGTGAATATTTGGCTGCAGATCTTCGAGAGTCCTTCATCTGCTTCTCATCTTGTGGTCACTAATATTTTTATACTTCTGTACTCATAGGTGAGGAATATCTCACTAAGAAGACTATCTGAAAATTAAAAAAAAAAATAAAGCCTGTCTAAAATAGACAACAGATCAAATCAGACTGTTGAACACTGAAAATACTGCTCTGTGGAGATCAACTATCAGCATTCCTGTCCAGCCTCAGAAATTCTGTGCTGCACTTGCAGGTTGTGTCTCATACTTGTAATTGAGCCCAATGGTTTCCCCCTTTAGCTGTCAAGTAGACCTGGGAAGGGGAATATGGAAAGCCACAATTTTGGTTTTGTTGTCCAACTATTTTCTGATTCATGAATTAGAGAGGAACTATGGGACTGTTTACAATTTGGTTATTACCTGAAATGTGATCTGTGTAATTGGTCAAATTATTCATATCTCTTCTCTCTTAGACCAGACAATTCCAAGACCATAAAAGAGGTTTCAGTCTTGTTCCAACAGCCTTGCCAGTGAGAGTCTCCAGGTGATCACTATCAGATGAGTTTTCACATGGTTTTCATTTTACAGACTTATTTTCGGCGGGAGGGGAAAAAAAGGAAAATTTATCTACTTGAAAGCTGGTGGAAAACACATAAAAGGAGATCTGATACTATGAAAGAGAATTTGCTATTGTCTGGAAATACTGGTATTTTATCAGCTACTGTTCATTCAGAGGCCATCTGTATCCTGCTAACACAGAGATTATCAGATCTGATGAATGATTTGATTCATTTTCATTCATATTCATTCAGAGAGGAATAATAAGCATGTAAGAAGAAACATGGCTCTTCCATCTCTGGCTATATACGTAAAAGAACAAAAGCTTGGGCCATGAGAGAGACTGGTTCAAATGCTGTCAGGACCTGAAATCCTGAAAGGATTTAATTCTTGGTCTTTTGAAGGGGCTGTAAGCTTTTTGGTATGTTTACATGGTGTCTGCTACATGAGACTAGGGCATAAATGTGAATGGTGCACTATGAGAGGAAATAATCCTTAGTGAAATGCATCGCATCTAGAAAGGTATACAAGCAGAGAGGGAAATGAACTTCAAAGAAGAGTGTGCAAAATATCAATTCACAGAAAAATGCTGTGTTTTAACTAAGGTCACATGCACTGTTTCAATAATACTCTTTAAAAAGAGATATTAAAAGCAGCAGCAACACTGATAACCTGTTGCTAATATTGGTCTCTGTCTCCTGGGAAAGGAGCAGATTCAGCAGCATCCTCAGCTCTTGGCAGGGACACAGAACTATGGCATAAGCATGGCAATGGCATAAGCACAGCCCTTGGGGGGAACTTCTTAATCCCTCTTTAAGGTGGGGAAGTTTACCTTCATCTGGTAAGGGAGACGCTGTCTTACTCTTTCCAAATTTGGCACAGCACAATGCTACAAATACAGGTAGTCATTGAGAGCACATGTATCTTGTGTTTTTACAGTAATTTATTGCACTGTATCTTCCTGAATAGTATGCTGCATATGGTAACCAACTTACTTATGCTACGTCATTTTTCTTGAAATACAGTCTTTTTCTGGTTTTGTTTGGTTTAGCAGAAGTGTGGGGAGGTAGTGAGCAGGATGGGCTTGCAGTGGGAGACAGTTGTATGTGTGTCCAGTATTCATAGGAATTTATGTCATATTGCAACCTTTCTCTCAGCCATCTATTCTCACTGAACTGTGTTCAAAAGGCCAGGTAAGTTGCATGTGAAGGATTCCCCCCAGAAACACTGCAGCTCCCCAAGCCTTGAAATGCCCCACATGTTTAAAGGCCTGGGGGCTCAGTGTTTGAACAGCCCTGCTCTCTGCAAATGACACTCTTTCCCTCCTATGAACATGACCTGTTTAGTCTCATATGGCACAGGAAACACTTAGAGAGCCTTCCTTCCTCCTGGCAATACAATTGCAATTTATTGGTCTCTAATAGGACCTCAACATCACACAGAAAAATCCAGCAGCCTTTCAATTAGAGGCATGGCAGATCAACCTCTTCAGATTCCCTCCAGTTCTTTTCCTGCCCTTCTTCGTCACCATTTAAGCCTTGATACCTTTGCATGTGGAAGGAGTTTGCTGTGTTGGCTTCACAAAAAATGCATCTCTTCCAGGAAGGTCTGAAATCTAGCCCATACTCATTTCTCTGCAGTGGGAGCTTCTGCAGATGAAGCACCAGGTTTGTGGCCATACCAAGGACAGACATCTTATAGGGGCTATTAGTTTCAAGGACAGTTATTTTAAGCATCACAGAAATGATAACCTATTAAAGAGCATTGTAACGCTGCTGGTATGGCTGCCCATGAACAACTCCTTATCCTTTTGGGTAGGAGCAGTGTTACTTAATATTCACCATCAGCAGCTTTGAGGGAGCCGTGTGCCCTCTCTTTATGGTGTCTATGGGAAGTTGATCATGTGAAAGGACAAGGTCCCCTTTTTGCTCCACAGAGGCATAAGTGTCAGGGTCACAGCAGTGTTTTATAGTGGGATCCTAAGGCTTGGTACTGTGAGCCTGGGAGGTGTACAGGGGTATGAGAGACTATTAGGTCTGCCATGGCAGGGCTGGGAGACACTCTCTGAAGATGTGGGGCAAACTGTGGCCAGGAGCGGCCAGCATTCCTTTGGAAACTCCTTATGGGGGAGGGGGGGGCCATGGGAGGGGGGGAATCTCAGTAGGAATAACTGTGTTGGCAGTGTGGGTAACAAGGAGATTGAGTTGATAACACAAAGGCACCTCAGGTTGTTGGGATGAATCATACTGTGGAGGTATTTGTGGCTCTAGTTACAATACAGAGAGCAGAGACAGCTGGGCAGAGCTGTATGCCCTGATTTCAGACTGCTAGGGCTGGAAGAGAGGAGCCCCACTGGTGTCTCAACCCTTTCCAACCTCCACAGCTTTGATTTCTCCCCTTTTACTGTGTCTGCTGGGATACAAGCCAAAGCCACATAGAGCTGGATCTGCTCCTGATGTTCCTCATGTTCCCAGTGTTCATCTCTAGGGCTTTGGGTTGGCCTCTCAGAGGACCTGAGGCCAGCAGGGAAATTTGAAGCTTGATCAGCTTCCTAAAGGGTGGAGTTTTGATTCAGTGGGTTGTTTCAATCCCATCCCCACCAAGGTTTTCTAAAATAATAAAAACTCATTTCTTTCCATTAGTTTGACTTGGATTTGCTGTGTTGGTGGTCTCTTTTTCTCTCCTTTCTCTAAGTCTTCCCATATAAACTTAATCAAAAAAGTTTCCTAGATTTGCCAAGTTATTCCATGACATTTCCTGGCCAGTCTCTTTCACATTTGCTTTGCCTGTTCCTCACTATCCTGCAAGGATCTTTAACAAACTCTCTGAATCCACCCAGTCCCAGCCCTTTGGTTTTCTTTTCATAAGGCACTGAAACAGGCTGAAGTAAGCTTGATTATTTGACAAAGTAAAGCTGGAGGGTGTCCCTCTGATGTTCCAGGGACAAAATCCCTTTCCTGGACCCTCATCTCTGATTTAGAGCTCATGTTCTACATGATCAGGAGCTCCCCATCACCTCTTCCCTCTCTTTAGATAGCTGGTTTCCAGAGAGTGGCTCATCGTGTCTGTCTTGAAGTACCTTACAAACCAGGACACTCATTGTGTCATTCTGATGGATGGTGCTGGAGGTGGGAAACGACTGCTCCCCTGTGCCCCAAGCCCATGTGGAGCTGTGCCTGTCATTCAGAGGTCAGGGTGCAAATCCCCCTTGCATCCAGGGATTTCTCCCCGGAAAAGTTCACACCGCCTCTTCTCCTGCCCTGGATAACCATGACCTACCTTTCTGCATCCTTCTGCTTCTCTCTGCCTGAATGCCCTTTCTTAACCTTGCAGAAATGGGAGTGCGTACTAACCAGGGGGAATGTATAAAACATGTCAGCCTGTACATAATACCATGTGAAGGCGCTTACCTGGAGACACTGGGGCATGAAGACTACAGTATGCTGCTGGGGAGCAGGAATATTCATTGGTGGCTTTAGGCCTGACAACCTTTGTTGGTTCTGAGTGGCAAGGAATGGAGGCAGAGACAGATTTGTGCTTCACCCCTGCCTTAACTACCAGGAATTTATTGTTCAATTATTAACTTCTTATGTAGAAACTCCTTCCTCTAAAAGCTGCAGTTATTACAGGGCAGGGAGGAAAGCCCTTTCTGCCCTTTCCTTGTTTCCTAAAAAAAAAAATATCCCAAGTTAGATATCCTGTGGAGCATTCATTTTGTTTTGTTCTAAAAGACTCTGCAATAGGAGGATAAAAAGTGTCAGAGAAAAACCAGCGGCTACTTTGTGGTTTTCTTTGATTCATTGTATTCCAGCTGACCAGCTGCAAACATTTTTTTCATGCCTTCATTGTTGTTTTTGCTGTCAGTGGTTTTACTGCTTGATTTCTAATCAGACATTTGTTGCAGGTGTACCTCCAGTGGTAAATCAAGACCGCCCTCAGCTCTTTGATCCGGGCCTTCAAAAAGTGAAACGGAGCACTTATCTCTCCCTTTTATCCAGGTGGCTGCGTACTTTGCCAGCCCTAATGAGTCCAGTCTCACAGCCCAGAGGAGACAAGTTGTAGGTAACTACTGTTCCCATTTAAACGAAGGTTCAGGCACGGCAAGGGAAGGCAGCGGTGCTGCCAGAGCAACCCACCCACCACGGGCTGCCAGCACAGGCTCTCTAAACTGACTCCCTCTGCTTTGATAGCGACACGGGGACAGCAATAGCAAGCCCTGGTAGGTGTCATTGCTCCTTTGTAGATAGAAAGACTGGTCATAATAATGAGAATACACCACGAAGAAGCACATTTCATCTTTCAACTGCTTTTTAAAAGTAGCTCTGTAACTTCCCAGGTACATAATTTGGCCTATGATCCCTGCTCTGCCTTACTGCAACTGCTTATCTGCTGTGCTCTTACTAATTACTCCCAGAGCTCAGGACATTTTTCTCCTGGGAATCAAGGGTGTGCATAAGAGACAACGGGAGTAAGTCAAAAAAGAGAAAGGACTACATCTCCCTCTTAAGAATTTGCCACCTGTATTGTGCCCAGGCTGCTGCAGAGCACAGCCTGTGGAGCATTCTGGTGCTCAGCAGATAACAACTTCACAGCTGGAGACACAGATGACCTCAAAGAGATGGCCCATCTGAAGCTGCAGGGCAAACAAACAGGAGAAGTAGCTGTGCTGCTGACAAGGAGTGAGTCATTTTGGTGTAGCTGCCCAAGCTTGCCCACTGACATGCTGGTTCATGAAAAATTACACAGAAATTGGTCCCTAGTGATCATATAACCTAGTAGCTGTTTCAGATCCACTGCTAACATGTTTTTCCATACCCTCTGGAATATATAATCCCAATTTTAAGAAATGAAAGGTTGTTCTGGTGCAAACTGTGTTCAGATACAGCTTAATGCACAACTGTGCTTTTACCTGGAGGGTGTGGTTTCACAAGACACCTTGAGTTGAATTAATAACGCATGGGTCTGCAGTTTTACCAAGCCAAATTGGCTTATCTTGCCATCAGACAAGTGCCAGAGTTGGTGCAAGGAGAACTGGGGAGGTGAGGAGTGTGTGGTGCAGACTGGAATCCAGAGGAGGCCATAGAGGGGATCCAGGGATGGAGGAGAATGGTTTCTCCCCTCCTGTAGCAGCAGGAGGTTCACCCATAACCAAGCGCTTACTGACCAGAGAGAGATCAGATCACAATGGTGCCTGGAGAGCTGAGCCACTTCTACACCTACAGGGGTAAAATTTCTGAAGGCTCTCATGGCAAGCCTGGTGCTTCAGGCCACCATGGTGAGGGCTCAAAGACCAACCACAGCAGAGGTGTCAGCTTGGAAGCCTCATTACTCGGGAGACAACAAAGGCAGCTCTGCTATCAAGCTCCCTCAACAGTATTAGTATTATAGGCTGGTATCGTACTTCCACAACAAGGGATGCAAGTTTCAATGAATACACTGTAAAAAGTAGGGGGAAAAAAGGGAAAGAAAACAGGTATTCATGAGCCAAACTGGTTCAATAAAGCAATAAATACTTAATGGATGATGATTTCAGAAGAAAACCAAGCAGGATAGCGGAAAGGTGTGAGGAAATGCAAATGCAACAGAAACAAACTGGAAGACTCTGAAATTCACAAGTGGGGTCTGACGAGGCAGAGGTAAAGGGAGGAGCTGGTTGGCGATTTCTACTGACTTCTTTCTCTAGGGTGTCTCATAAACCCCCACATAGCTCAAATTATTTCATTCCAAAACACACATTATAAAGACAAACCTATTATTAATGGGACTTTCCTGATATGAAAGGCAATATAAATTTGATCTTGTTCTTGCCATACATGTTCTGAAAAGACAGCTAAAGATGGCTGAATTGCCTCCAAATGCCAGTCAGTGGTTACTGACTAAGGAGCTTTTTCTATTGAGAAAACTGTTGTATTCCTTTCCATGATAATAATATTCTTCATGACACTCATTAAAAATACTAGGACTTCCCAGGTAGCTGCTGTGCCCTGCCAGGAATGTGGTGGTCTCCTGGAGCTCAGGCAAACCAGAGTAATGTGTAGAGATGGCTGTGCATGTTCAGCATCTTTGCAGTCCTTGTTTAAGACCTAGCGATTTGAATAAGCCCCAGAGTGTCCTGATGTTTCTGAGCTGATTCTTGCGCTGCTAATCTTTGCTCCACTATTTTTAGATAATTTTTCAATCTGCTTGCTTTTCAGTTACATACTTGCCCAAAGTGACAGCTTATTTGGTCTGGGAGCATTTGCTGTTTGGCTCAGCATGTCAGTCTGAGCTCTGTAAATGTTTCCTGACACAAGCAAGCTCCACTTCCCCTCATTGTTTGCTCCCTGCTGTAGGAGAGGTCCCTGTGGGACACCTGACCACGGGATGCTGCAGAAGGAAGGTAGAGTCCAGACCCCTCTCTCACCCCTACTCTGTGCCCCTGTTGCCCACCAACAGAATAATAATCATCATTAATAAATAGAGTCTTCATGGTTTCAAATGTTCAGTAAGACTATGTGCTCCTCCATCACAAGTGTGTGTGCATTTTCAGTGTATAGCAGTGTCCTCATCCGTGACTAAAGGACGTTCCTGTGGCACCTGGCAGAGGGCAGGGAAGGTGCCCTGGAACTACTACAAGCTGGGTTTTGTCACATGTCACCAAAGATGAGATCAGAGGGCCCAGACCCACATTTGTGCAGCTGTGCAATGAGATGCAGCAAGGAACAGGGTAAAAAAAATTACGATTTGGTTTCAAAATCTGTTTTACTCTTGTCCACATTAAAATAGCTGCAAGCCAAAGACCAATGGGCTGGAGCCTGGTGGGTGCAGGAGCAAAGCTGCTGTGTCTTGGCCACTTGGTCTCATGGATGTTTTGATGGATGCGTGGAACTTTTTTCTGCTCCCAGGTGGAATAAAAGTCTCCTCAAAACTAGTGAGCCACCCCACTGCTACAGCCCTAAGAGATGGAACTGGGGCAGAAGCCAGGGCTGGGGAAATGTCTGTCATCCTTCTCACCATGTGAAGTGCTCCCAGACCAAGAAACAAAGCTTTATAACATTCAAAGATTTAGTGCCTTACATAGTTGGACGGATTCAGAGCTGCCTTCTGCGTTTGAAGCATGGGCTCCTCAGGCTGCAGCCGCTCAGCGTGTGAGCTGCCAGTGGTGGATGACATCTGTGTTGGCACTGCAAAGCAAGACTTCCATTTTGCTGTGAAAAAAAGCAACATTTCTTTATACAGGCAGGCAAGTTTCATCTTGACTTAAACTAGGACAACTCATGCAATATTTACTGGAGGAAACACAGTGAGAACAAAACTGTGATGGCAGAGAGATGGGCTGGGTGGCTTTTGCCCCTGTCTCTGAGTCTCTAAAAGTGAGGAATTCTCACTTAGGGTCATATCTGAGCATCTCTGTGGATATTCACAAATCTGTCAATGTTTTGCTCAAAAAAATAGCCCTGAGCTGTTCAGACGAGACAGTTCAATCCCACCCTCCTTCTCTGCTGAAGGGGCCAAGAAGCAGCAGAGGGTCAGGGGAGTGTGTTTCAGCTACAGTGCAGCAGTTTGTGTTTCACACTCCCATGCCTACTGTGTGGGTTTGCACTTTTAGGAAACGGGGCTGCCCTTGAGGAAAAAAGAGAGGTTTATCTAAGCTGATGCTGTGAACAGCACTTGGCTGCTGTAGCTGCCACTTTCATTTAAGGCCAACACGAGCTCACGTGCTTTACACAACTGCAGATGCTGTGGGTGTTGCAGAAAAATCAACAACTGCTGACAATATATCTATGGATGAGCCCAAGCCCAAGC
This sequence comes from Acropternis orthonyx, assembly GCA_035583155.1. Lineage (NCBI taxonomy): Eukaryota > Metazoa > Chordata > Aves > Passeriformes > Rhinocryptidae > Acropternis > Acropternis orthonyx. The sequence continues at coordinate 103,123,527 of JAWWEU010000001.1, read as the reverse complement.
TATTCCTTGAACTTGAACACTGAACTCCACTGAAGTGCCAAATGCTATTTATACAGGATACAGGCAGAATTTTAATTCTAAATATTCTTACAGCTAAAGTTTTGCTTCAAAATGGTTCCAAAGTAGCCAGTTCAAACCCTTCAGTAATTTGTTTATTTTTAGTTTCTTTCTTTCACATTTGTGACTCAACAGCCTGGCAGCAAAAGGCCTCCATTATTCTCATTATACAGGGCAGTGCATTTAGAGAAATCGGACCCAGCTATGTTGGTTATGTTGATCTTGCCGAACTACCCCTTCCAGCAAGGGAATTACGTAGCCAAGATAATTTCTGGGTGATAAATCTCTCTCATTTCCTTCCAAACCACAAGTGCCTTTTACCCAGAGAGGACTGACCAGAGCAGCAGGTTGGTGAGGCCATCTCCATCCTCTGACCACTGGCAGTCTGCCTTGGGCACCTGTCTCCATTGAGGGCACCCAGGCCACCTCATGCCAGGGGTCCCTGGTGCTGAGAGGGTTATGCAGCAGGGGCTCACAACCCACTGAGACCTGACCTGCACCTGGCTGGGTGCAGCCTCTGGGAGCCCCAGTTTCACAGCAGGTGAGGCAGAGGGGATAGAGCCTGGTTCACCTTCAGCACTGCTGGGTATTCAGGTACTGCAGTGACAGAAGTCCCAGGAGCGGATTGTATGTTGGGAGGTGGCAGTGGCCTGTTTAATTGTGCAAGCTGAGGGAATTGGAAAATGCTGTTTGCAAAGAGCATCAAGAAGGAGAGGAAAACAAAACTTGAGTATCCTTTCAATAGGTAGGACTGAAGGGGGAGGGGGGAAGAGCTTTTAAACATACCTAGTGACCTTTGAAGATATCCAAATCAAGAGCAACAAGGGGCTGGGGGCAGGTGGTGGGGCAAGATAGGGATATGATGACAGGCTGAGGGAAAAGGAATAGCCATGAGCCTGCTGAAGATCATAAAATCATGACTTCACCATCCACCTGTCCATGCAGACAAACCAAAAGCCTTCAATTTTCAAAGCCCCTCACATTCAAGTCCCTTTAAGGCACCTCACAGTGAACAGGCAAAATGTAAATTTCTAAAGCCCAGGGCACTCTGGAAATGACCAAATATATCTATTTTTAGAAAACCTTATTTTGAAATTATAACTAGTTTTATCTACTGAGGATTTTTCTAATGTTTTAAATTAGTTATGATTTGCATATTTTGGATGAAACAGCATCAATTATCTTTTATTTAAATTTGGAAACAAAATGCAGCTTTCCTGGTCCTCCAGTCAGCACTAAATCAAGGAGGATTAACCAGCATGCAGCGCATTTCTCATTCATGCTCATTTCGCCTTTTTTTATTTTCCCTGGAAGGTTATGGCCTCTCATCTTGAGCTGACATTACACACCAATCATCACCATTAGTGCTGAAAGCTAGGATAACACTTGTGGCAGCAGCCACTTCTCAACTAAATCCCCATGTTTACCTTGAGAAATGCCAATCATTCTCCAGTCCCAGTACCCAGATCCTACAGGGCTGGGTAATGGCAACATTTACCAGCTGCAGCAAAAGCATCATCCGTGCAATCTTTACCTGGTAAGGCAACTGGGACAGCAATGGCAACCCATGGACCACCTTTCCTTACAGGAGCCAGGCCATCCAGAACCTAAGCATTGGGAGGGGGAACTATTCCAGGTCTGGATACACCTGACCCCTTGGAGCCTCACTGAGAAGGGGAAATTAGTGGAGGTGATAACAGTCTGATCGAGGTTCTTGCTGAAGTCTCTTGTCATCTAGAGTTCATCATCGAAAGGGGAATATAGCACTCTGTCTCCAGAGAGTTATAAGCTCAGACTAAATTTTCCAACAAATCCCCTCAGTTCTGCAGAGATCAAGTGTAAGAGCTGGGGAATTTGTCAGCTAGCACACCGAAGTGAAGAGAAAAAAAGCGGGGAAAAAGGGAAGAAAAAAAAAAGAAGGGCTTTTAATAAATAAAATGCAAACCACAGTAATAAAATAAGCATGGTAGATTCAGTGTTATTTGTTTTTATACTAATTTTATGCTGCCCCCACAAACTCAATATACCACAGCTTTGTATATTAAGAAAACATGTGCAACATGGTAAGTATTAAGGACATGATGTTAGAGGAGGGTTGTTCCTTTTGGCTGTCTGAGGAGCTGTCTGGAGTTGAGGAATGTGTGTGTCAGCTGATTAAGACCACAGAAGTGATTAGCTGGGGAATGAGGGAACTGTTAACAACACTGCAAGTCAATGCACATCTTGAGGTTAAGGAGTTAATTACCTCTCTCAAAACTGTGGTTTCAAGACTTCTGTAGACCTGGGAAGAAAATCCAAAGGCAGTTTGAACTTGATCCACATTTTTCAAAATTCATTTCACAAATACAAAGGCTACATATGTCTCCTTTTAATTTCTACAGGGCATTTTAGTGCTGAGGAAAATGGCTAATTCTGTAAAGAATGAGGCAGCCATGAACTACACAAGTGTTTACCCATGACCTCCCCCATTTGCTCCAGCTTTCTATTTTCAGGGAAGCTTTTCCTTGATTTATGAAGTGCACTTCTCTAAGAGTTCAAGTGTGTGTACAACACAGCACCTTCAACAAAAGTGCTGATGCGTAGCATCCCCTTCAAAATGCCCTTCCTACCCCTGGGAACAAGCACTTGCCATTCCTCCCATCAAATCATCCTCTACCCACCCCTTACCTGAAAGCCTGAAGGAATAAGTATTGTCCAAAAATGAAAAGATCAAGATTTTATAGACTGAAGGAAAAGAAAGAACTCTTGTTGAAAATGCTTTGGTGTCTTCATTTCCCCTGCATGAGAATCTGGAGCACTTCCACTTGGCAGCACTGCCTGGACCCCCCCTGGGGGGCACTGGACACCCTCCAGCCTGGAAGAAGCAACACAGAGAGCTGTCCTGGGGGGCCTGGGTGCCTGATCTCTCACCTGGCCCCCAGACTGTCCGCAGTGCTCACACCCAAGCCACTGCTCTTCAGCTGAAACACTAAAATGTCACTTCATGAGAAAATTAGGTGGTTTTCCATGAGAGGGGGTACCAGACCGTTTCCAGCTTTTAGAGATCCTCCAGAGCTGTCCCCAGATGAAACATGGAAATCATGGGTGAAATGCAGATATTTTCCAGACAAGATGTACCCACAGAAGGCAAGTGCTGCTTACTGTCCCTCAGTGCCACCGCTGGGAGGACTGCACTGTGCTAACCCCGTCTGGGGGTGTGCAGGTACTGCTCACTGCACCACAGTCTGTAAACAAATTAAAACCAACAAAAGCTCCAGCTGAGCAGAGGAAAAATAAACATTTTTTCAGGTCAGCTGCTCTGATCTGTTCACATTTTGCTCAGCTCCCCATACAAGCCACAGAGATACACGACACACATAATCTATAATCAAGTGGGTCTTTTCCTATCACTAAAGTGCAGGCACAGTCAATCCTACCTTGGCCGAGGCCAGATAGCACTGGGTGCAGCCCTACCCTCAGCCAGCCTTGAGCAAATAACCTTCCCCTCTAGCTCTGGGTCTATAAATCCTGATCCGTGCCCCTGCACCGGCTCGCAGGCTGGGGAGGAACAGGACAAGCTAACAAGCTCACTCAGTGCCTGGGGAAAATCCCTCTTCTCAAATTGTAGTTGCTGGGAGCAATGGCCATAGCTGTAGACACTTGGTGTCCCTGCCAATAGCTGCTTAACACCACTACAAGTTCTTGCAAGTTATGCACCAGCAGCTTCAAACAATAGGCAACGTCCTTCGAGACCTTGGCTAAATCTTTAACCTGGGAAGGGGAGAGCAGCTTCAGTTTGCACAAGCACCTGCAGATTCAGATGTTTATTTCAGTTGGTTTGTTGTTTTGTTTTTAACAACTGGGCTTGTCTTCTCTAGATATGAGTTTTTCTTGAGATATTCTGCATTTAATTATCAGCTGGGATAGGAGGCTTGCAAGCACAGCTGTTACTGCCACATTTGAGTGCTTTGACTTTCAGGCTCAGATGGAGTGAGCTGTGCAAAAATGACGAATCAGAAGTAAAGCAAACTTTCTCAAACTTTCAAAGCAACTCGATGTGAGAAACAGACTGGGATGGATTAAGAGTGCACACGGACCAGCTGAGCTGATGAGTCATGGTGCTACACTGATGTGATACCACACCGTGGTACCCTGCCTCTGCAGAAATGCCAAGAAAAAGGGCTCCTCCACAGCAAGCCACTGGAAATATCTCTGCTGTGCCCAGTAAGGATTGTGCTCTGCCCTAATTTAGTCAAACAGACTTAATTCTTTTCTGGGAGCCCATCACAGATGATGGCCTTGTTTGCAGAAGAAAGTATTTGGCTACTGAGTGTAGACATGAGGGGCAGGACGGGCTCCTTCGCTCGGTTGTAGATCATTTCATCAGTGCTCGGTTGTCAATCATTTCAGCAGCCCCGGCTGCTGAGTCACTGTCCCTGGTCAGGCATCAAGCTGTGCCAGGGGCGATCACAGAACCATAGAATATGCTGAGTTGGAAGGGATCCATCAGTATCACCGCATCCAACCCCTGGCCCTGCACAGGACACCCCAAGAATCACATCAGGTCTGAGAGCATTGTCCAAACACTTTTTGAACTCAGGCTTGATGTTGTGATTACTTCCCTGAGGAACCTGTTCTAGTACTCAACCATCCTCTTGGTGAAAAACCTTTTCCTGGTATTTAATCCAAACCCCCCCTGACTCAGCTTCATGCCATTTTCTCAAGTCATGCCACCGGTCACAAGGGCAAAGAGATCAGCACTTGCCCTCTCACTTCCCCTTCTGAGGAGGTTGAAGACTGCAATGAGGTCTCCCCTCAGTCTCCTCTTCTCCAGGCTGGACAAACCAAGTGCCCTCAGCCACTCCTCATACGGCTTCCCTTCCAGACCCTTCACTATCCTTTTGGCCCTCCTTTGGACACTCTCCAGTAGCTTAGTATCTTTTTTATATTGTGGAGACCAAAACTGCACACAATATTCAAGGTGAGGCAGCTTCAGTGAAGAGCAGAGCGGGATAGTCCCCTCCCGCGACCCGCTGGCGATGCTGTGCCTGATGCCCCCCAGGACACGGTTGGCCCTCCTGGCTGCCAGGGCACTGCTGACTCTTGTTCAACTTGCCAGGACCTCCAGGTCCCTTTCTAAGATGCTGCTCTCCAGCCTCTTGTTCCCCAGTCTATACATATATCCAGGGTTGCCTTGTCCCAGCTGCAGAATCTGGCACTTGCTGGATGATGACGTTGCCAGGTCTCGATTTCCAAGCCAGTAGAGAACGTTATGCTAATGATGGTTTTGGTGCCATCCTTCACCTGCATTGAGCTTGTTCCAGGCTTTCCCAGTCTGTGTTGGTATTTCAGCATCTGGGGGGCCTCCCTTTCCCACCCCATCCTCAGGGCACCTGCCCAGCTGGGGCCTGCCTTCCCCACGGCAGGACAAGACCTGTCTCTCAGGCAGCACATGCATTCTCCCTTGAGCAGCAGGAAGTGCTCTGGGTCAGTGCAGAAAGGCTGATGCTGGGACTCACCTCCCCTCATGCCAACCAGTCAAAAAACAGGCACCTATTTAACATCTCCATTTCTGGCAGTCCTGCTCCGCACATGTCCCCTCCTTGTTTACCAGCTCTGCTATCCTGGTGACAGCATCAATGGCCTCACAGCAAGCCAAAGGAAGGAATTAGTTTAAGACAACATGATTTTTTCCTGATTGGTGTTAATTCATTTTTGTCCCTCTTTTGGGGTGGCAGTAGAGCCCACAGGGCATTGCCACAGCTGAAAGGAGCAGCTGCAGGGCTGGGAAGGCAGGAGGGCAGTGCTGCTGCAAGGTGGTTCAGGACACCAGTGTGAGAGGCCACAGTGAGGTGCTGGCAGCCCGCCTGTGCTCACCAGCACCATGGCAGGACCTGCCTTAGAAAAGTGCTCTTGTCTCCCTGTTAATGCAGTGGGAGCCCAGGCAACCAGATGACACCAGAGCTTTTAACTCCTACCCAGGTGGAATTAAGCAATGTCAGCTCCATCTGTGATGGCTTCCCCAGGCCACAGAAAAGGATCTGAATACAGATTTCTGTGGCTCATGCCCTAATGCCTGGGCAATCTTTCATGTCTGGATGCAGGCATCTGAGAGCCAGACTCTTGTCTGCAGTGTCAGTGGCAATTAATCAAACACCATGACAGCAAAGACAGCCTCAAGCACTTTTTCCTCTCAGAATTAATCAGATTATTTCCTCAGGATAATATTTTATTAATATAACTGCAAGCCATCCCATTACTACCTGTATTTACGAGTGGCTGCCTGTCAGGGGTTCCTGCTGCCGTGCACTGGGCAGGATGTTGGCTGGTGATGTTCAGCACTTGCCCCCAGTCAGTAGGATCAGTTGAGGTTTTCCAGTTGTTTTCATGCTAATGCTAAATAAAGTCCAGGTCTCTGTTTTCTTGTCAGCTGGTAACAGATGAGGGGAAAGGCATTCTGTCTCTCAGGGGCCAAAGAATCCAGTCCACAAGCTTAAAAGAGTGGATTTCTAGGAAGGTAGGATTTCAGACAGCTTTGTGGAGCTCTCCTACTGCCTGTACAAGAAAATAATCTCTTTGGCTGGCTCATCCCATATTAGCTTCCCGATTCATCCCCCATAGTCTTGAGCCAGGGCCATCCATACTTCATTAGTTCACTGAGCCCTGTTGCACCTGCCACAAACATGTTATTAGGTCACTGCTGATTAAATAATTCAGTTTCTCTGAAAAATTACAGTCCTCAAGAAAGTGGGTTATGTGCTGAGGCCAATCCTGTTTGCCTCAAGCAAGGCTGGTGGTACTGGCCATTGCTGTTGGGTTCAGAGGGATTTTTGATGGAGGAGGAACTGCAGTAACAGACTGGCTTTGTCAGGAATATAGGCTATGATTTCTCTGCCCTCAAAGTGTTTTCAGAACAAAGATCACTGCTCTCCTGCCTCTCCAGGGCACAGAAACAAGAACTGAGTTTCATTAATTTTTCCTGGAGACACACTCAGCTAAGCAATTATGATCAGCTGCTGCTAAACATGAGATGCATGCAGGGTACAATTCATAAGCAAAATCTTCCACTTTCTTTTACAAAGCTGGACATGTGGGTCAATTCACATGGGATGTTCCCATTTCTAATGGGACAATAGCAACATTGTTTTATCAGAGGCTGGAAAGGATCTCTCTGGAAATCACGTGGTCCAAATGGCCACCTAGAGATGGTTGCCAAGAACCACATCCAAATGGCATTTGAGTATCTCCAAGAAGGGAGTCTCTGCAACCTCCTGGGCAACCTGTGCCAGGGCTCGGTCACTCTCATAGTGAAAAATTGTTTGCTGATGTTCAGAGGGAACCTGCTGGGCTTCAGTTTGTGCCCAGGCTCTGGTCCTGCCACTGGGCTCCCAACAGTCCCAAACACTCTGGCAGTCTCCTCCGAGAAGGCAAACCTTGGTCCTACAGGAAAGTACAGGTCACATAGGTTTACTCCTTTGTGATGGAACTTGGAAGTCAATTACTGAACTCTCCACCAGGAGAAGGACCTTCAGAAGTGAAACTGGAAATGCTCTTTGAGTTTATAGCAACAGGCACTCCACATCCAGGAGTGTGGCATTGGGCAGTTTTCACACTCTGTGCTCGATACCAGAGACAGGACAGGCCTGAGGTAAGTATTAGCCATTTTAACACTTCAGATATTTTGACTTAGAACAAATAAAACTGCAAAAGAATAATGTACTACCTGAAACATTTTCTATTTGTTTTGGAGAATGAAAAGGATAACACTGAAGCTGGTTGAGGGGTTTTTGTACGGCTACTACTTACACATTGGATATGATGCTTTAGGATGGGAACAATGCTGTTACATATCAACAGCTGAACAGCACTACTGCCTATTTGCTCTCTTCCAGTATAGACTGTATTTCTTAAAGCTCCAAAAGTTGAAAGCAAGGGATTAAAAAAAGAGTAAACTTAGCTTTAATTCTGAAAAATGTGTGGTCAAAGAATTAAAGCAGGGCCCAGAATAAAAATTCAGGAGCCAGAAGTCATGTTAAGCAAACTTCCCATTTAATTTTTAGTTCTCACTGAATGCAGTGGTTTGGAAACGCCGTGGTTTGGAAAGATGGATTGATAAGTTTCAGTCACTGGGGCTTGTAACACCTTGGCCAACATGACACGAGGAAAGTGAAAATTAAGCCTTTCTGGATAAAGTTGGTTTTCCTACTAATATCTTGAGTTCTTAAAGAACTTCTAAAATTTAATCTAGTTTTGCCACTTTGTGATGTGCATTGACTTTTGCAATTTACTCAACTCAGAAAACGAAAAAAGACCAGTCTTTCTGAGTACTGTGGCTACCCTTGACCTGCATAATTACTGATTTAAACTTAAAGCACTTGCCTACAGCAAACTTACACATGCAGCAAATAAGTTCACATTCCCCCATGTGTCATGCACTTTCCATTGCAGTAAAAGATGCATAATGAAACTACTGTTAGAAAATAACAGCTACAGACACATACATCTAGGTTGAGGATTAACATAAATAACTTGTGCCCTTCTAACAGATGAGGGGATTATATGGTATCCTATTGTGTAGGCAGTGCATAATCAACCTCATTTCTTTTAGACAAAAGCTACATTTGAGGCCTGAGTTATTACTTCTTCCCTAATGATAAAAGACAGTTGCACAAGGCAAAATGTGCAGTGATGTCTGAGCACAAAAATGAGTGCAACTCTCAAAAGGCTTCACGAAATTCAAAGAGGAGAAATAAATACTCCTGTTTAAGGGAAATAAAAATTGAGACATCTATTACTTTTATTAGAACTGATTTTGTTATCTCCCTCCTCTCCTGCCTTTGATCCTGCTTCTTCTTCCTGAGACTAAATAGATCTGTCTGCTAATGAGACACCTCAGGATGTAATATTACCTGCAAAATGGTCCTTTTCCCTGAGAGCTTCCCCAGCCCATGCTCAGTCACCATTACCAAAAGCTCCAGAGCAACTCTTGAGCTTGGGATTTGCATTTTCAGGAGATGCACACAGTGATGCTGTTATCTGAGAGAGTGGAAATCTAAGTGCACAAGGTCACAGGACAAATTTTATCCATTTGAAGAGACACCTCTTTTAGCACTGTTTTTCAGACACATACAGGCTTTCAGTCAGTGAAGGCCTGAGGTTTCCCCTAAAGCTTGTGCAGAAACTTTCTCATGCAATTCTCTGAAAAATGCAGTTACAGAGCTTACCTACTATGGGGCAGGCTGGCTCACACACTTCTCATGGTTTACAAAAAATATTATTACTTTAAAATGATGCCTCAGGTTTGATGCAAACATTGAGAAAAGAGAGACATCTCTCTTACAGACTTGTACAGTATTGTTTACAAAGTATCAGTTCACTAGTTTGATCCCACCCTTCCAGGATGCCTGATGTTTGCAGGGCTGCCAGATAGAAGGGGAAAAAGAGGATAAGAAGTATAAACCCCTGGGTTTCATGATGCTGTATTTTACAGAGCCATTGCTTCAGAAATGAGATGACAATAAACTGGCTTCAGTTTTGGCAACCCTATTACAAAAAAAAAAAAAAAAAAAAGGTCCCAGAGAGAAGCAAAAAACCCAACTAGAAACAAAGAAATGTCTGGAAGAAGACAGACTAAACATATGGGAATTCCTCTGTCTATACTAGAGAAAAATGACACAGGAAATTATAAAAAAAAAAAACCCCATATCAAATAACGAATCGCAAAAGGAAAAGTCAAGCAGAAACTTCTGTAAATGTGTCTGTGCAGAGGTTACACTGCTGAGTATGCATTACAGGTATTGCTTGGTCCTGATTTAAGGCAGAGAAAAATGGCTGTGGTCAGAAGTGAAGCACATGCTGGCCTTGACCAACCCACAGCAGTCCATGCTTCGGGTTTCAGGGGTGCCAGAAGAAACACCAGCTTATCAGCCAAGGCAGTGGTCACCCAAACTCTATTTACTGAATTATTTTTGACAACTTTGGGGCTCTTTCTTTATCCCCTAACACTTTATAGCACTGTCCAATGTCAGAGTGATACCTTGAATGAGATGGGCCTGCCTGGAGCTACAGCTCTGCATGTCCTGTGCTAGTGCTGCCATTAGTCTCAAGTATTATGTCTGCAACTTTTCCCAGACTGTCAACCTGGTTCCTGTGCATAGTTTGAGCAGAGTGCAGGTTCCCACTAACCATTTCAATATTCAGCTTGCAGAGCTCCAAGTCCATGATAAGATCATGTCCACCCAGACAATATGTGATGAAGAGGCCCCTGTGCTTCATCACCTGCAGCCAAAGCCACTTCCAGAATCAACTAAACCAGAGTAAAGTCATAAACCCAACCATACTTTGTATGCAGAGCAAAAGCACGTCAAGTCCCCCAGGTTATAGGCTGAAAGCAGGACCAGCCAGTAAGCACCTGTGCTCTGCTCAGCCTTCCCAGTTGGTGCAAAACCAAGCAAGTGCCGGGTGCCAAATCTAGAAAACAAGGTAATGAATCAAGTAGAAGGAAGAATAGAAAAGTATAGCTGAGGATCCAACTCATTAAAATATGAATTAAGCTAAGTTAGATTTATAACTAAGGTGGGGAAAATCAAACTGTGTTTTTCTGCCTCAAATTAGAGCTTACTTACGGCAGTAAAATTCAGAGCAGGAGGAAGATGCTGCTGGCCTGCCTTTGCCTCAGCTTCTGCAGTCCAGCACTGCCTGCCACGCTCTACCCAAACACCTGCTACTTGTTTGCTCTGGCTCTGACATTGCTTCAAGTGCACTGAATGGCAAGCTCTAGTTGCAGCATGACATACCTGCAGCAGCAGTTTGAAAGGCTGCAAGAATAAATGCAAGGGCTTAAAACCAGGTGTTACTATTTTACTATTTCCTCTAATGTGAGTGATTGGGTTAAAGTTGAGGTGAAACACAAAGGCCAATTCCGAATCAGAGACCCTAAAAGTCCTGGGATGGTAAGAATCCTGGGATGCCTGGATTGAAGTACTTGACATGATTTTTGTAGTAACAAATTCAGAAAGTGCAGCTCTGAAGAGACACCTTCTGAATTGCATAACTACCCAGATATTGTCCAAGCTGCACCCCTTTTTGTTGTTGTTTTTTGTGTGGGATTTGTTTGTTTGCTTGGTTTGGTCTTTTTTGGCTTTTGTTTTCTTTTGCCCTGTGGTACTAAGCACTGGAAATATTTTTTTTTCCCTGAGGAGAACTTTTTAATCCCAGGAGACATTTTGTCTGATAGCTTCAGATGACTGATGAGTCTGGCACCACTGGTCTCTTTAGCATCCAAGCTGAAACACCCAAAAGGGAGTTTCTTTTCTATTGGCAGAGAATGGTGCCTCCCAATATGACCCACCACGAGGGTTAATCACTTTTGCAAGTGCACACCTCCTTCCCCCAAGGTGATTACTCCGAAGGGAAATTGCTCTAAGAACTCCTTAATGAATCAGGAAGCCATTACTTCTGACTGAGTATACAGCGTCCTTTAGGGACAGCACGGGGCCGAGAAACCAGACCCAGGTGAGATCATGTGCTGTCCTTCTCCTCTCAGATAAGAGTGTGAAAACTGTAGTAAACAATGCATGCTCTGTATTGGCCACTGACACCAGTATTGCTGGCTTAATGCAACCTAAACCGGTGACAGAAAGCATGAACTGCTGAATTCCTTAAGTTACCTTGGAAGGGAATAGCTCGTGTATCAATTGGCAGCCCTACATCCAAGCTTCCTGATAGTGAGGTGTCCAGCAGAGCTTTTTTGAGCATGTTATTCTTTCCTGTGGGGGTGGAGCAAGGTGGTAGAAGTACAGACTCCCCTGCCACCTCAGAAATATGATTACTTGAGTCACATTTTCCCTCCACTGTGATCCTACCAGAGCTGGCATACTGCCTCCTTCTCTTTCCTCCTTGCTGGGCTCTGTATGCCATTTGCTGCCACAGAGCTGAACACACAATTGCTGCTCCACTCCTGCTCATCTCCGGAGGGCAGTAAGCTCCTGGTGGAGGGCCTGCAGCAGTGAGGCATTACCTGCACATCTGCCAGCTGTTATAACTGTGTTTCCCTGAAAACCAGAGAACACTGATGGGTGAGTTCCCTACATGAACCCAGGATGGCACAGAAAAAGATGACATGTCTTATGGGATCAGCCTAGCTACAGAAAGAATCCCTCTCTTCCTCCCTCCCTCCCACCCACAAAAAATCAGACTTGATGCAATATATAGCCTTAGTCTTGTCTAGCCCATCACATTTCTGATGCATAAAGCATCCTCAAAATGTCCTCAGATAAGACATTCTTCCTACTTTGTGCTATTTAAGTTAACAATCAATAAATGTAAACCAACTCAAGATTTAACTGGGAATACCAATTCGGCGTTTAGCAGGGGGACTGGTGGGATAACACATCTGGGACACAGCTAATGACACTGCTTCCAGATGTGTGCTGAAAACAGTGGGCACTGAGGCAATATTGAGGACTTGAGACTCTGCTGCAGGCTGACCTCACTTACACAAGGCCTCCCACTCCAAGCTGCATTTGAGGGCACAGTAAAACAGGAGGAGTGATAAGACCACCATGTGAAAGAGCTCTGCTTTGGCAACGGGCTACAGATACCCAGGGATTCCATTTCTTTGTTAATTTTCCTTATCCTCCTTTCCTGCAGAAACCAAGTGAGCATCCCACCGAAGCAGGCACACTTGTGAAGCAGTACTACCTTAAAAACAGATTAAAAAGGACTTCTGAAGCTTCTCCTACTTCTTTTCTTTCCCACTTCAACTAAGAACCTTTTTGTAGAGTAGGAAGATGTATATTTAAGAAAGATTATTTGGAACGTGAATTTAAATACAGAGAGCCAATTTACATTTGCATTAAGGCACCCCAGAGTATCATCTGATTGTAAAAACTAAGAATGGAGGAGCCATCTAAATCCATCCCACTGCCAATGGAGAACAGCTCCCCACAGGATATTTACAAGTTTTTAACGCCTTGGCCTTGTGCCTCATGTGCATCAGAGACATACTTTTAAGGCCAATAAAGCATCCCTTGTCATGGCTTAATGCTGAAAGAATTAATTTATCACTCATTCTTTCCTCTTTTAGAACTCTGGTCTTTGGATAGCTGTGACATAATTCTTAAAAATTACACTGGTTGAAGAGAAGTACACTCTTCCCTCCAGCTCCCTGCCCACAAAGGCCAGCTATTCAAATAGTTTCCTTTTCCCACTTTAATTTCAGCTCTTGCATTTGATGAGGGGCCAGAAAGGCTGATCACAGGGGTGCTTGGGGGAACAGCCTGAGTCCTCTCACAACTCCTGCCTAGGCAGCCTACGGCCAAGCGTCTGCTAGAGGCTGGGAATGGCTTTTCCTTCAGGGTGGTGAAAGGGTGTGCCTCTTTGGGCTGAATCAGGGAGTTCAGTCTGAATTCAGACAAAGCAAGGCCTGACAAAGTAAAGATGAAGTTTTGACTTAACTGAAGCCGAAAGAAATATGATTTCGCTTTAAATAAGCCTGTCTCTGTCTCTATCACATACACACAATCCCAATGTAAGTGATTTCATCTTTCATAGTTGAAGGTCAGCCATTTCAACACAGTATTTTTTTCACAGCGAGTCACAGTTTCTGCTCTCCTGGCAGGTCTGCACCATCAACATCCTAAATAAACCACAAAAGCAAGGCAATTTGAAGTTATTGGACGCTTTTATTTTAATGTAGCACCCAGCTTCAATCGCATACATTTTCCAAAATTAGATGGGCATAGTATAGAACACTATACATTTTGCAGCTTACCACAGAGACAGTCTGCAGCTGTGAAAACAAATTACTTAAGTCTGGCTATCTAATTTATAAGTTAAAATTCAAATATTTAATAGCTTCAGGGTATTTTTTAGATTAAAACAACGATAATGCTTGCAATACATTTTTATATCAAAAAATCAGTAACAGAGTAAAACATAATGCATATGTTCATAGCACATTATCATGAAGACAGCTGAAAAAAGCTTCAAAATACATCTTCTCAAAGGTACTACATCACTTAGATTTATTTGCTTTTTCCTGAAAAAATACTTTACTCTTTACTTAATAAAATATGTGGCTTCATTGTTAAGGACTGTGTATGCTGAAGGCCAAAAGGCTGATGGTACTGGAAAATGGACATTCCTCACTCCCCAGCTAGTAACTTTTACAGGTTCTCTTCCTCCTGATCTGGAAGCTCAGCTGGGAGGAAAGCAATGTATACATCACCAACAGATAATTTTCACATCACGCCCATCGTAAATGCTTCCTGTAAAGAGCTCTAAATCCCAACCATCCCTTTGGGGTCATTTTACTATGCAAAACCTCACCACCCCATGCTGGTTAGCCTTGGCGGTGCTGCAGAATCACAGAACAGAAGGAACCTTAAAGATCATCTCATTCCAACTCCCCTGCCACGGACAGGGACACCTTCCACTAGACCGGGTTGCTCAGAGCCTCATCCAACCTTGCCTTGAGCACTTACAGGGATGGGGCATCCACAACTTTCCTGGGCAACCTGTTCCAGTGTCTCACCATCCTCACAGTAAAAAATTTTTCCCTAGTATCTAATCCAAACCTGCTGTCTTTCAGTTTGATGCCATTCCTTCCCTCTTGTCCTGTCACTGTATGTCTGGATAAAAAGTCCCTCTCCAACTCTCCTGTAGCCCAGTTTAGGTACCTGGAGGTGCTATAAGGTATCCCAGTCTTGTCTTCTCCAGGCTGAACAACCTCAACTCTCAGCCTGTCTTTATAGGAGAGGTGCTCCATCCTCTGATCATGTCATGCTGTCACATACCACTGAATGATAGCCAAACAAGTTCTCCTCCCTGATGTGGATACAGAATTTCCAGCAGCAAAGCTACTGCCGTGCAGTCTGAAGATAATATTTTGACTTTAAAAGGATATTCAACAACCTACCAGCAACAGGGCTGCATCAACTAAACACTGACGCTTTTTCCACGGCATCAAAACTCTCTGAAAGAGCAAACTGAGGACTGTCTGGAGAGTAGTGTTTCCACCGCATCCTAGTATAAAATTAGTAATTAGAAGAAGGACATCAATCCTTCAGGATTAATGTGTGTTCACAGGTAGTTTAATAAAGGAATGCCTCTGAAATGAAAACTGTTTGCCTTGCTTAATTACAAGGTCATTATTTATTTTTAAAGGCTCAAATAAAAATGGCTTGTCTACAAAAGGCAACCAGTCACTACACTTGGATGGGAATTTTCTTTTTTTCACCACAGAATTACCATAGGTTGAAAGAAATATGTCATAGAAAGGTATCAGGTGATATGAACATGAACAGATCCATAAAAAAAATGTACAATCAAAAGGAAGACAAATGAGCGCACACTCACACTGAGGAAGAACCTTATCTGCTCCGCCTAGTCCTGTTCTGCAGGCTTGGAAAGGGGCACCAGGCTCATGGTCAGCACATCCGCTCAGGTGCAAGGATGCCATCCTACACCTGTTCCCATTTATTCTCTACTGCTGGGCATGTTCTGCTCTGCCCAAGTACGTACAGAAACCATGAACTGAGGACAGTGAGAGCTTACACACGGGAACCTGCTCTCATCTTTGGTCAGGCTGGAAGCTGGGACAGGCACACCCTGGTTGTGGTTCTGGGTCAAGCATGTCAGGGGCTTAAAGCTAATCACTCACCTGTAGATCACATGGAGCAAACTGCCCACGATGAGGTCTCCCTTTGTGACCAAATGGTCTTGGATTTAGGAGAATCTCCCATCCAAAGTCTGCGAAAGTAAAGGTTTCTGCAAAAAATTACGATTTTGCTACACCTGTATCTTTCTAAAGGGAAAATAATTTTTGAGAGATTTTGTGACACTGGATTTAGATGCGAACTTGGACCAGCCAGGGCCTGTTAAGAGCAGCCATGAGCGTGGCTGCATGGAGCAACTGCCAGAAGAACTGTCTACAGATTCATGATGCCTTCTCCTCTTCTCAAAATGCTAACAGCTTCCCAAGACCAGACACACTTTTTTCATTTTGCATGGGCTATTATAAATGCTTAACCATTGACACATACAGAAGAATAACTTCCTGCATCATACATAAAACACACCAACATTTCTCCTTGAATATTTCACTTTAGTCTCCATGTGAGGCAGTGTATCATCATCATAGCTGACACTTCACCAAACAGAATACAAATCAAGTCACATTCTAGTCATTGAAGCTGAGTGGGGCATTTGATTGCAGCCCTAAAAATGCAGGGATGGTTAAATATTTTTTATTAAATATTTATTAAGTCTGTTGGTAAAGTAACAACCAAGCAAGTATTTCATTGTTGGCTAAACACGTATAATAATTTCCAGTGAACGAAAAAAACCTTTCTTATTTTAGAAGGGAGACATTTGAAAAAGACAGTATAAAGCAGACTCTTCCACTCTTCCTTTAAACAGCGTCTACTCCACGAATAATTCAAGTGAAATAAATGCAGGATTATTCCAAAGGAAGCCCCTATCAAACATGAGAAAGTCCTCTGCTGTCTTAAAAATGCAGTGTGCAGACTTCTTTGTAATAATTGAAAAGCTCTCCTTAAAATATCACCCATAAAAGAAAATACAAGTGTGCCATGCGATTATTTTCTATCAAATAATAAGAGCTTATTAACCAAATGACAACGCAAGAACTAAAAAGCAAACAGAGGGAGCACTTAGACTCATTAAACCTCCAGAATGACTCAGTACTATTATGAACAAATGATGATAAATTTGGAAAAATACCACTACTAGCAAGAGGGCAGTGGCTCTTTTGAAGCTTCCCAGAGAAGTTTGCATTCCTCACATTTTGTCACTGACCAGGAATGACTGTCTGACCTCAGCTATGTAATAGTCACACAAGAGAAGTTCCAAATCCAGAGAAAACAGTTGTTGTTTGTTGACATAGTGATGTTTAGCTGAATCAAAACTAATGTATCACAAAACCAGACCTTCAGTAACAATTCTGCAAGTGATTACTTTCACCTTCAGACTTCTGGATTCATGTCCCACATCCACATTCCTTCCAGAAAAAAGAGACTTTCCTCATCAGTTTAAACGTTGCCATTGACGTCTTTCTTATCTCTCAACAAAACTTTTGGCTGCTCTGATACCCTCTGATAATGCCAAGGCAGCCATTTCATGATACACACTGAAAAGAGGCTGCCCAGTTGCTTCAAACCTGCTTCTCCTTTCTCTCAGCCCCGGGGCCATCCTACAGCTACAGGGAGAAAGCATCACACCAGCAACAGTGACAAATTTTTGCACTGTTTCTGCAAGGCAAACACATACACTTAAATTAGGTCAGTGAGCAACGGGATATGAAACATGTGCAGTGCCATGATTAAGGTGGATAGCAGGGAGGTGACACTCCCTTGCAGTGAAGCACATCATACCCATGGTGGGAGCAGGGATGACATTTTGTCTGAGGTTACCCAATCTAAGAGTATTGCCTGAAAAACTAAAGCAACATTAGTCAGCCAGCTTCCACTGCAAGAACTGAGATCAAAGCCACCGACCACTGCATCCATGGAAAAATCCCCACAGGATTCAGTTGGCCCTGGATCACATGCAGGTTAAAAATTAATCTTTGCTTCTTCATTTAGAAAATGGATGGGCATCAGCAGCTCTATCCTATCAGTAGCATCTCCACTGATGTGCAAAGGAACCCTAACGAAAGCCTGTTGTAAAAGGCAATTATTTCCACCACACATTTTATAGCCTCCTACACAGCACTTTTGCTATCTTTCTTCTTTTGGAAATACAGTTCTTGTACACATCCTTAAAAAATATCAGCAGCTATTAAGACAACAAAGCAGACTAATACAAATGTACATAGAATAACTTTTATAAAAACGCCCTGAATGCATTTTAACCTGTTGTTAGAAATACACTGTTGGTTTAAAAAAAAAAAAAAAAAAAAAAAGAGCTATAAACCAATGATCTCAAACATGCCAAAAGAATGCAGAGACACTGGCAGTTGCAAGCAAGGGATCAAACATTGGTGATAAGAAACAACTGTAGCTCAACAAAAGATTTTTTTTTCCTAATCTCCAAAATAATTAGATTTTAATATTTTTTACTGTTCTCTCACGTGATTTGAACTTCTAAAATACAGTTTCTCTAGCATTAAAATACATCCATGATTGCATAATAAACAGTACTAAGAAAATAATTATTTGACATGTGATTGAGGATAAAGATTCTGTACATCTTGTGAGTTTTATTCCTATGGTATGTTAAACCCACAGGTACTCTACCATGATACAATTCTACAGGAATCGGTAACATCCAGAAACACATCTCAGCAGATGAGTTTTCAATTTAAGCAAGAATTCAGGAATGCTGTACCTCTTAATGATCGGGGCAGGAGGTGCTGCCAAAATGCATATAAATCAGGAATTCTTTACATAAATAAAATACTCTTAGATTATTCATTTCAGTGATAAACTGAATTTACACATCAGGCTGGGAAGAGGGAGGAAAAAAGGCAAAGCATCCCCCACTCAAAAATATCTGGCAGTCAGATATTTGTTTTCTGTGCCTTCCTCACCTGGAAAGGCAAACACATGTAGTGGGGTGAAGGGAGACCTGACAGGGCTGGTCCTCCCCACTGCCTTGGCAGAAGCCCTGCTCCGCTCCACCAAGCTCCTCTCCTTGCAAGGCTGTTGGGACACGTGCTCTGCTCTTGCTGCTGCACATCGGCGCGGGAATTCACAAGACAGTGACAGGACGTAGCTGCTCCAGCTGTGTTTCCAAGGCAATTCGCTCCTTGTGAACTTCCTGCAGGAGGGAGAGATGTGTTGTAACTTTTGGGATGCTCACATGCACCACCCTGCTCTGGTGAAGAGCAGCCAGGCAAACGACTGCCATGGACTCGAGGCTTGGGGCTCTGCTGCCAAAGTAATTCTCCTTGTGGTCTCAAAACACTGCCCCAATGCCATAAAACCCACCTGCACAGCTGTCTGCTGCCTTCTCTTCACAGAGGGGCAACACAGAGGTTTAACCACATGCTTGGCAATCACAGAGAGAAGCAGTAATCCACTGGCCAGTGGAACAGCTGGGACAAAGATAGGCACAATTGGCCATTTTTGTCAAAGAAAATCAGGCTATTTGAAATTAAGTTTCCTTAAAAACTGCTTTTAGATAATCTTGTGTTCTACAACCAACCTCTTTCCTTTGGGAAATGATCAAGACTTAGACTTCGCAACCTACCTCTGTGGCTGCTGCAGCAAAAATATCATCAGTCTTAGTCAGAAACTAAGTGTGAAGGCTTTGGGGACCAGTGATTTGGGGAAAGCTCTCCTTGTCTCAAGGCTGCCCCTGTATTGAGGGGCACCTGCCTCTCGCTGACCTCCCATCAAAAGGCTCCCTGCCAGTGTGGGAGCTGGGCTGAACTAGGGCTTCTCCAGGCTTTGGTTCCCCATTTGGGCAGGCTTAGAGCCCAGCATGGGAGTGCTCCCAAATCTCAGTCCAAGATGTGCCTGAGGGGTATCCGCCAAGTCTTCTGGTCTCCATAAAAACAGCAGAGGCCTGCTCCACCAGAAAGCTTCCAGGCAGCAATACAATTTAAAAGACAAGTTCAGTTTTCTGTTCTCATGTGAACTTAGGCAAAACTATGTGTTTTCCTGCTGTAAAACACAGGTAACAGCACTGGCCTGCTGAAGATGGAAGCAGGTAAGATCTGAGTCAAGGAATGATGACAACATGCTGTCATTACAAGCTTTCATCTCTATGTTTATTTCAATTACTGTCCTATATTTTGCTCTGATTTCAGTAGAGAGCATCCACCCTGAATCTCTCTTGGGAGATCCTTGAAAAGCAGTTAAGAAATTACATTAAGCAAAGTTGAACATGCAATCAAACTTCCACCTTGACTGAAAAAAGTGCACTGCCCTTTCCAGACAAGTATGTTCATAATATGTAAGGAAGAAAAAGCTGTAGCAAATAAAAACCTGAAGTCTGTACTACTTTTGGACTAAGACAACAGAAAAATGAGAAGTGATATTTATAAGAAAACAGCCCCTTGCGAACACATTAAAGGACAAGTCAGCAGACATTAAAAATCAGTGTTAACTGTTCATGTAAAGCATGGCTCAACCAGTCCACGTGTCTCAAATGCCTGACTCCAGGAGACAGTTATGTAGCACAACTGATCAGGAAACAAGAAAGCTCGGCTTGAATTGATCTTCTGCAGCAGGTGACACCATCTTATTATCAAACTTTTCAGAAAGACAGGGTTCATCCTTCGGACTTACTCTGCTGGTGGAACTGTAGGCTCCTAGGTTGTAATTTTTCACAGAAAGCATCACCCTACCCACATATACAGCTGTTATTCCCTTCTTGAAAGAAGGAAGTAATGCAATAGGTCTCATCTGAGAAGATGAACCAGATTCTCTGCTGGAGGTGACACATAACTGATTGCAGGGAGCTTTGTCACTGATTTGCAATGCATTCCTTACCTTCAGTTGCTGCTGGAGCTCACTGTTCAACCTGGCAAGCACAGCATTGGCTTCTTTGTTTTTTCTTATAGCAGTCTGAATAGCCCTTTTCTGCTTGGAAGACTGTCTGCAGACAGAGAGATACAAAACATTTCAATTAAGAGCCTCAGCAGTGGCTGATGCCAGAAGACCAGCCATCCATTTTGCATGACTGTATTCTATACACACTGGACTATGCTTCAAAGACAAAGTACAAACTACAGATTGGAAAGAACAAAAATGTAACGCTGAAATTAGATGGTTGAATCAGGTAGAGTTTTTGAAAATAAAATGGTCACGCTTGTTAACCTAAATGACAGAAACATTTTAGGCTGTCTCAATTATTTCAAAACCACTGCACTCTCATTGAGCTTAAGAATAATCCCTGCGTAACTGTGGTTATTTCAGCATCTTTGCATTAGCTGTTTTCAGACACTTGTAGAGTTTAAAGAGTCAGGAGTGGCTAATGCAAAATCATTCTGTATCATTCTATGTGGAAAGAAAGGACATTGGCATGAAAATATTGTCGCAGATTTTTGGGAGCACTGCTGATTCTGATGTTTCTTTACCTCAAAAATTAATCTTTCATTCAAGAATTAATTTGGTCATTTCCACCAAAACCATCTGATATCGCAAACAGGAGCAGAGGGAGTGCTTATGGACTTTTCTCATCTCTTCTGCTGCTTAAATAAAGGATTTCTCTCTTATTATTACTTCATAGCCTGTGCTAACTGATGCGGAGTCAATGGCAGCTAGGCAGACAGGTACAGAAAGAAACAGCTCTGTACATATGGACCATCCAAGAAGCAAAGGTAACAATAGGAAAAAGAAAATACAGAAAATACTGGCTGAATATCCAATCCCTCATCCAAGTAGGTTATTTTAAAGTTTTACATGAGACAAGAAGAGCTCTTTAATACCACATTTGATGTAAAACAGATGCCCTATTTAAATACAGTCCACAGTGGCACACAGTGCCCATTAGCTCTTCTCTCTTAACAGAGCTGGTGGCACTGATCTTTGCAACAGAATCTTTTTTGCAACACAGCAAGAGGACTTTATGCTGTTATCTTCCAGTGAACTGTCAGCTTTCTGCTTCACTATTTTGCTTCAAACTACTCTCCATAGGCTAGAAAGTAATAGATGATAGAAAAAAAAATAACAGCAGGGCAATATATGTCTGTGGCCATTTAAACGTTTTGGGAAAGATACAGACAAGACAGGACTGAGATGTTAACAAATGCTGTTATCTTTGAACCACCATGGAATACGCACTCCCAAAGCATAAAATAGCACTTTAAGAGCATCCTAGGAGTCTTACTACTTATTCTAATCTCCAATTATGCAGCACAGATTCAGTCTACTGATAAACAGTTTGCCAAGAAACTCTCAATTGCTTTGGGCAGCTTGGTTTTGTTTCAAGCTGAATCAGATGTCTTTGCAAGGCTCTGGGTGACAGCAGGGTATAATGTTTGCACACTCCTTCAGTTGAGGGAGATGCATAGATCCAATAGGGCTTCAAGTGCCTTTGCTTACCATTTGTACAGCCCCTTCTCCACCACTATTAAACACACATACAAGTCTTTGTTGCTGACAGCTTTGACAGCTGTGTTTATGAGAGCGAACAACACACGTTGGTTTGGCCATTACTGGATTATCACAAGTGGTCTGTGGCTCAACCCACACCAGTGGCAAGCTTGCTTCCAACATGCCTTGGAATGAACAAATATCACAAGGATATGATCAACATCAAGCATTTCATGACTCAGTTTCCTGGGCATTTATTCGGTCATATCTGGCCACATGAATGAGCAAAATTCCAGAAGATATGTGCAAGGCAAGAACACACACCCTCACATACAAAAGGAGTTGTGTTAGAGATGCTGGCTGAACAGCTAGGCTTGCTCTTCAGTCATGTCTACCAGGTACAGAAGTAGGACACCCTTGAAGAGGTTATCTATCAATTGAATACCACGATCACTACAGGCTTAGTCTGCATTTGAGAAGACTGATGTAGATTTCAGAGACCTGTATCTTGTGAAGCATTCTCAAACCGAGAACCATTGAGCACAAAATTATGCAAAGAGCAAAACCTGCTACATCAGATCTCATGGTGCAGTTTGGCATGCTTAGTACAGGTTCTTACTTTTGGACTGGGAGATGAGCCTTGGCTGCTGGCAGGGAAGAAGTCACATTTATAGTGGGAGAAAGCTCGGGGGTCTCCAGCCCTTGTGCCTCCGTCCGGAGCTTCCTGCGGGCAGGTTTGGAGGGCGGCTGAGCAAGAACAACCTCCTGAAAGGA
The DNA here is from genome assembly GCA_035583155.1 of Acropternis orthonyx. Taxonomy (NCBI): domain Eukaryota; kingdom Metazoa; phylum Chordata; class Aves; order Passeriformes; family Rhinocryptidae; genus Acropternis; species Acropternis orthonyx. Next base: position 103,100,710 of record JAWWEU010000001.1, on the reverse strand, counting down.
AAAGGCACACCAACATTAAGTCAGGCCATATGTGTCCCATCATTAGGCTGGGGAATACTAGTGACATATAAATTGCTGACAGCTGGACTACGATTTCATAATTTAAGAGGTACAGAGCTTAATTCAAATTTGGTAATAGCTTCTCAGGTTTCTGACTTTGAAAAAGGAACAATAACTCCTGCAACCCCTTAATGAATTAAATTATTATACTGGTGTTTTGCCTTCATCTGGATGACAGGCTCTTCAGAACTGGATTGCATAGCTCTGTTTGTAATGGGCAGAGGTGGAAGGAGGGGTATAAATACATATACTAGCCCCTAGTTGACCCAAAAGCATTAAGACCAAAGAAAGATTTAATTTTGATTAAGCTCAGTTAGTAAGAATGAATAATCAATCAATCACTTGCATCCCAACTTGCTGCCTCACACATCTGGCATGGAGTGTTTCCTCTCTCCCCTCCTCTCTTACATGGAACAACACTGAAGATAGCTTAGAAATACAAATATACAAAGTTATACATGCAATACTAACATGCTGGGAGCACAGAAGGCCAGATATTTCTCTTGGTAAGTTACATCAACTAAATAGTCTGTGTTTTCTAGGTAAAACAGAGTCTAGGACTTTTATGACTTTGATGGTAAGAAGAGTTTTAATTTAAAACGATTAAGACATCCTTTCTTTTGCCAGGAGAACTAGTTTTAATGCCTTATAGCTGTTTTAAATCTGAAATATATCCTTTTCAGTGTATTTTATTATTAGATCTGTTTTACAAGGAATATACCTATTACTGCCTCATTTCATGAATAAGAAAGCTAAGGCTCAAAAAGCTGAAGTGACTTGAGAAAGGTTTTTCTGGCATCACAGACAAAACCAGAGACCAAATTTTATCATTGCACATTTTACTGGGCTAGACTAAATGCATTGCAACATTTTGACCAAATGTTAATAAAAAAAAGAAAAAAATAAATGAGGAAATATTTAATGACATGGCAATCATAAGGAAAAAACTCAACACTGTAATAAGCAGCCTGACTCACAAGAAGAGACTACTATGATGGATACAAAATAAAACCAACATAAGACCATCAATAATTAATATTAGAGGGATTGCAATTATGAAAGGAATTTGAATTTTAAGGAAAAAAGGGGTTTGAACATTAAAAAACAGTTCTGTCATTGTTAAAAAAAAAATCTAAATATATTAAGAGACATTCTTCAGAATGTCAGCACATCATGACTGCACAGGTCTCCGGTAATACCATGATCTGAAATCTTGCGCACATGCATGTGTCTTTACAAACACACATGTGGCAAGTGAGGAACTTATGTATGCCTGCTACAACTACAAACTGGTAGGATGCCAAGCACACAATCCCAGTCTACCTTAAAACCGCCCAAACCACACCAAATCCACAGAATAAATCCCTCTGCCATTTCAAACACAATGCTGTAAGCAATGATCCAATACCTAAAAGCAGATCCCTCTGCAGGGGCTCTTTGGCTGGCTGCTGTTGCACAAGGCTTTGGAAAGTGGGTCAGTACCGCAACAACCACCTGCCTCCCACACCCCACAGCCTGGGGCTTCACTGCATTCTAGGGATCCAGGTGGGATGAGGGTGACCATGAACTTGGTGAACGACAAGGACTTAATTTCCCTAGCAGGGCTAAAAAGCAGAGCAAGGAAGAAGGAGGGCCAGGCTAGAAGTAGCTTGTGATGAGCACCAGAAGAGCAAGGACACTGCATGGAAAACACTGTCACATACAGAAATTAGTGACACTGGACCTTTGTCTGTGCCCCATTAGAGTAGGAGGGATGATGGTGCTCCCTGGGCAAGGTACTCACTACATACAGCCACTGAAAACAGTTCTTGGCTGGGCTAAGCAAAGGTCTTGCAGGTGTTCCCTGGCTGCAGGAGGAGACAGAGGCGAGAGGGTTTGCATTTGCTTTCCCATCAAAACCTCTTCTGGCTGGGGCTGGTGAAAGGAGGTGGTGGAAGCATGATCAGGAGAGGGGAAATGCTCACAGTCACTGCTAAGGCCAGTCCATCCATAAGCAAGGCCCTTTGAAAAGTGCCATTGCAATTTCAGTGTTTACTTTATACAATGATATGTTCATACAAAAACATATCAGAAACTGCACATCTTGAGCAAATCTTTCCCAGTCGTACATTTAGTGGCAGATCCTGACCTCTAGCAAACAGGTGTGTTTACATCAAAATTAAATTCTCAACAACTGAAATCAAGAAATGCACCACAATTTGGCAGAACTACAGTGAGACAGGGGTCAAGTGCAATCAAACTCTTTTTTGTCTTCCCTAAGGCTCCACAAGCCCCTATTGATTTGAAATAAATGGCAAGCTGCCTCTCTCAAAGCACGTGCATCAATGTGTATGTACTAAGAGCTTTCTTAATGATTTATCCAAGCTGATGTCACACACAGTCCCAGTTCTCTCAAGCGTCTTGACCTCCACAGAAAGTAAACATGTGAAAACATAACCCTAACCCTCTGTTTAATTGCTTTAAAACTTAAAACAACCACATTTGTTGATGAAGGCAAATCACTCCATAATGGTACAATGTGTGCAAGTCTCACCTTTTTTGCTGAACTGTTTTCTTCTGCCTGCGATGGGGGTCTATTCATCTGAGGATGTAAATCAACCTCAGATGGTTGCTCTGTCTGCAACAACAAATCAGTCATTGCTACACCCAGAAACCGACTAGCAGTCACATACAATAAAGTCAATGAAAGGAAATGTTACACACAAAAGAAAAGTTACTTTAACAATTCAACAGTAGGGAAAATAGAGATCTAGGGTGACAGCTGAATGGATGACATATGTCTTCTGCAGATTTTTAGTGAAACCATTTTCTTGCATTGTATTGTGCTGGGAAAACAGGAGAAAAGTTTTTGAAGCATTAGAAACTGATGGATGTAAATAATCTAGTACCCAGAACTTCTTCCAGTTACCTGTACGGCCTAGATACTCAGAGAAAAACTAAGGAGGGTGGATAAATGCTAAAAAGATCTTGCATGTGCCCTGTCACCTTCTTATCACCTGAAACCGATGAAAATTCATTGGAGTAAGCCTCTGTCTTTGAAGTTTGTGAGGCTGAAGTGAGAAACCATGAATCATACCAAAAATTCCAGCAAAGTTACTGAAAACACAAGTCATAAAAGCAGACAAATAAATCTTCCCTCCTCCCTTCTCACGTTTCAAACAGAAACCGAGATGAACACTCACCACCCAGGTCTACACATCTGCAAAACAAAACACCCTCCCCCCAACACATCTGACTGAGCAGCAAATTAAAACAGAGGGTTAATCCCTTGCTTTGCCTCTCATGAAACCTTTCCGCATCTTTTGAAAGGGCGCAGCACAGGGAAGGACGGCAGGATTTGGAGCTGCCTGTCCTCAGGCACGCAGCAACAAACATGGTATAAACACAGCGCGGCTGTTTTCGGTCCAGAAGGTATGGGTTGGCTCTCCAAGCCAGGGAAGGCAGGGGAGGCTGAGGGCACTTGGCACTTGCAGAAAGCATCTTCTCCTCTTTCTCAGCTTCTGCCAAGTTGGAGGCACGCTGGCAATGACCCGCAGGCAGAAGAGGCAACCTGCCACCCTGCTCCCTCCTCAAAAAAGGCTCATTTCTACACGAGCAAAAAAACAAGTTCGAGGCAAACCTCAAACTTCCAAGGGACCAACGGTTTTAGCCATAACAACTTGTTGCACACTGAAGAACCTAACCTGTGGTTGCCAAGAGGTTTCTGCATAGGCCAACCAAGCTCTGTAGCAGTCACAAGTTTGCCAGTGTTTAACTGCTCAGCTACACAAAAATGACAGAAAGAACAGAATTTGGTATATTTAACAAGGAGGGACATTTTCATACCACTTCCATTTCCTCCGTAACAGGCACAATAAGTGCTGTACAGAAAGGGGCAGGGGAAACGTGGTTCTGTCAGGTTACTACTGTTCTCCAACCATGTGGTGTCAAATGTGCACAGAAGAGGGAAATTTGGAATTTTTTTTTTTTTTTTTAAATGCATGTAAAATTCCTTGGGAGAGAAGGAAAAGGTATTTTGACTGGCAAAAGTTCTCTCCCACCCTCTTTTAAGTGTACTACATCTATAGTGTTACCTGATGGTTAAAAAAAACCCCAAACAACAAAAAACCTCACACTGTAATTTTCCAGTATCTGAATATTAGTATTTTTTTTTCAATTTCAATAACTATTGGATACTAACACTTGAATTCTGAAAAGCTTTTTATGTATTGAAGGGCTTCCTCTGTAACTGCAGATTTCTGGTCAAGTGAGACTGAAATGAAAAAAAAAAGCAATCTTTTTTTCTGTTTATAAAAAAACAGTCCATTGAATGCAACAGAGCCTTTCTTTATCAGCAAGCTGAATAGCCCATAACCTCCTTGATTTCTACAACTACTGTTTCTATATTTGAAAGAAATGAAGTCTCCAAGCACTGGTCACAGTAACCTGGCAAAGTCCATAAGGTTTTCATGAATGATTTGGGGATGGAAAAGCTCAAATAACAAACAGAACCACATGGTAAATTTGGGCCACGTCACTTTGATAAATCATTCATTTATTTAAGGACAGCAAGAGTAAACCCAGCCCTTCAGAGAGCCATGTAATACACATACTACAAATTCCTCATGGTACAGCTTTGCTGCAGAGTCCAGAACAGTGACAGGGTACATGACAGACAGCTCTTAATCACCCTTCTTGGACATACCCTCCCCCCTGCCTTGGCCAGGCAGGCAGCTTCTGGTGCATACACTCCTGCTGGAGCCTACACTAAACCTTGTATCAAAAGCAAGAATATACTGACTTATTTCCCAGAACGAAAGAAAAAAAAGTAAACAAAAGAAGACCAACCCCATAATTATTTATGTGTAGATAAAAAAATGTAGCTTCTGAACAACCAGTATGTTCAAACATTGTAGAAGTAACTGAATAGACCAATATTCTACAAGGTCAGTTGCAAATAAGCAGGAAAACTGCAGTCATGGTAAGATAAAGGGCCTGGAGGGGAAAGAAAAACACAAAAAAGCAAACTCCAAACTTTAGCAGAAACATCCTTTCTTCTTTCTCCTCTCTTCCATTTTTTAATTTATCTTTTTTAACGTTCTTATTGCAGGAGAACACTGTTTTAAAATTAAGGGAACTGAAAAGAGGGGAAAAAAAAGGTAAACTTTGCAGCCTAGTAAAAGCAAACACAGATTGCAGTGATGATGCCAGAATTTCCAACAGTTTGATATATCACTGTTCCTACTGATGCAGGACACATTTTTTGCGAGCTGAGTGCTGTGCTGTGGCAGCTGTGCTGCAGGGCTGCGGTACCCACTGCCTGGGGCTGGGTCGCTGGGCTGGCTGTTTCTCCCTGCTGCCAGGGCGTGAGGATGGCAGAGTTCAGCAGCTCAGTGGAGCAGGGGCTGGTAAAAATAAAGAAATAGTTACACCCGACCAAAAAAAGAAAAAATTAAGGGGAAAAAAAAAGAACTAGTTCTGGTGATGCAGCTCATGCATAATGAATGAAACCAAGTGACTGCCACGTCCCTAAAGTGCCACCTAGTGGCATGTGGGACAGGCCATTTCTGAGCGCTTTGCTCGGAGAGTACCAAATAATAGGTGTCTGCATCACTTGGAGCCTGCACATCAGAGCCTGCCCCATGGGCACGCTACAACCAGCAGCGCTGAGCCTCGGATCTTCCCAAAGTCCCCTCTCACGTAGAAACCAGCTCTATGCATGAATTATCTGCTGTCAGAGTTACAAGCTCTCCTCTAGAAAGACCTCCACTCCTCAGAGCGATGCCCCTGACACAAGCACCCAAGCATAAAAAGAGATCGGTGTGCTGCTGCAGGGGACTTTTGTTCAGGGACAGACAGTATCCAACTCAGGCAAAAACCTTTTAACTCAGGCAAAAATCTTTTGTTAACTGTATCGTGCATCAATGCAAAGGCGGCTTGCTGATGCAGCTAACCCAACAAGTACTCTCTGGGAGCCTTTACAGATACAACTGCAAACTGATGTTTCCCCACACTGCCCCTACACAGATCTTAAAGAAAAAATAACTCTCACTTTCTCTTTTGGCAGAGGAATTCTTCACAGATTTCCTTCCCTTCACTGATTTGGATATGGGCTGAAAATGAGTACTTGTAGCCTTCTGGTATTGGGCAGAGTGAGCCTGGCAGTTGTACTCTGGTCCAAGTGGAGTGGAGTATAAGGAAAAGGTGATCCTTAGGTGGGTTCCCTTTAGTTCTTCACCATTTCAATACCATGCTTAGCATAGTCTCTGGGCAACTCATTTCTCATTGAGAAACTCAGCAAAAAAACCACCTCACTTAATCACAGAAATGTCTTAGAATTTTCCCACATATTGGGAACTTGGCACAATTATATTTAAATACTTCACCACTGGTTTATAAAACAGAGATTATGCATGGTCTTCCAAAGGAAACTTCAGGTACAGTAGTGCAGAAGCGCTTCAGTGGAGGTGTCTCGCTCATGCCCACAGAACTGAGCAAGCTACTGACACTGGGAGTGCTGCTGTGCTGGCTGGGAACATGCTCAGGGTTACAGTACATGATCAAAGGATATCCTGCTCATTTGCACTATCAGCAGTGCAAACAGACTCTGCAGATCAGGTCTAAGAGTACTTTGATTTCGGGAAGCAGAGTAAGTGACCACAGAAAAGAGCAAGACTGTGTCCTATTCCAAAACTCCTGAAGAGATTGTCTTTGCAGAAACCAGAGTGTTATTAACAGACAGTATTTACTTTTTCCTCAGCAGAGTCTTGAATTTTCTAGGAATAGCCATAGTCTTCTCATTCTTCCAGGCAAAAGGTAAAACTGGCCAACAAAGTTTCTGTGCCATGGCCACAGCCAGAACCCAACCTGTGGCCTACAGCCAACATCGAGCATTAGGACAGATAATTCCTCATCATTAAGGAGAGCATTAGGAATTGCAAATGCTCATTATTTCATCGAATGAGCCTTGACCAGCCATTCATAATCTCCTCACTACTCCAAGTGATAATACTTAACAGCACCTTTCTAAAAGAATATGTAACACTCACTTAAGCACTAAGTGCTTCCAAAGCCTCAGATGAAAGACTTTTGTAACTCTAAGAGAACACAGTATCTTAACAACTGGTTCTTCACTTACATTTCCAAGTTCTTTTGTTTTGCAGTGCTGGATTAGATGTAGATTTCACACCCATGTTTCAAGACAATCCATAACTGATCTTCCAGAAGAAGGTCTACACGGAGCTTTCATATTTCTGTTATCAGACAGCTTTTTTGCAAGAGATGAAGTATATATTCAATCTATCCCACAATTCAATTTTGCCCACACTTATGCTCCAGGCTAACGTTACACATGGAAAGAGTCCCATTGTAGTCAATGGCACTACTCACAGAAATGAAATTATCTCTGTGCATTCACTGGAGTAGCCTATAATCATTACCTATACAGTGCCACTGCTTAGCTTTGCAAAAAAAGTATTGAGAACAGCTTATCTGTAAGAAAAAGCAGGACACTAAATATGCTTAACACTCTGTATGTGCTCATTGCAATCTTCTATCATCTCTACGTAAGTTCATTTAATAGGTATTTTGCTCCTTTCTAAACATTAATATTTTTGTGCTTAAAGTCAATTTCTGAGAAGTCGAGATGTTTCAATTCCAGTTTCTGTGAGTCTTCTGCATCCCACACCGAACCATCAATTCTTTTTATTGCTTGTTACAAAACCCGAAAATGGTAAGACACGAAAAAAACCCACAGGGATGAGAACGCAACAAGCTGGCAGGCCCTTAGCATGCTGCCTGCCTTCTCAGCACTGTGCAGCCCTGAAGTTTTGATAAGCTTTTTCTTTCCCTGAGCTATCTGAGGGCTGGTGATAAGGTTGTGGAGAAAGGCAGTAAATACAAACAAACTACTGCAATGTTCAGCTCGTTCGCAAGGAAAGAATAGGACCCAGATGGAAGCATTAACAATCTGTTTTAATACTTTGACTTCCACAAAACCAGATTAGCCTAAGCTAGGAAGGGGTATATGAATTCCACTACAGATAGAGGCATGAGGTTTTTGGCTTCTTTTTATTGTTGTTTTTATGATAAATGTGAAGCCAAATTAAAAAATTATTATAACACATTCTAATTAAGATACTCTCGCAAAAACCTCTTTACAAAGGGTTTTATAGCACCCATCAACTACTCCTCAAATTCTATTTTAACTGTGCTACTTTTTCACCACTTCTTAAACCGTAATTTATTTTGTCTGGCTGTCTTAGATTTAATATATAATTTTCATGAGAGGAAGATAATCCACTTCTATTACATTAAAGTGGCAGATGGCAAATTCTTTCACGTTACAGAACACTTTTAGTTTCATTACTGTTACAGGCTTCTTCAGTATCTGCTACATTGCTTATACAATGTATGTTATTCTGAGCCAAAGCCATGGAGCTGATCAAAAAACCCACCCCTTTTCACAGTGTTTGCAAATGTAAGCTAAAAAGTATCCTTTACCTTAATATAAATGGGTGGGTTGGGAGAATACCATCAGGTATACAAACAGCATGATTCCAAATGCAAAACCTTCACTTTTTTGGGGGGTAATTTTTATTTATATAACAAAAGCATTCCTTCCTGTAAAACTCCAGGTGTCGTGCCAGCACTTGAAATTCCTCACATAATTTTACAGAGTAAAAGGAATGCCTCAGTGGGCTGAGTATTTTCTCCAAACAACTCTCTAACAGAGATAAGCAAACCTGACCTCATCCTCCATGTATCTCTGCTTTACCCAAAGATGCTGGTAGTGGGGGGATGCCTGGACCACCTCCCTGCATGGAGCCTGCACAGGGCCATCCTGCTCAGGAGGCTGAGAGGCCTCAGCAGGACAGACACGGAGTCCTTCCCCACCTCTTGGCCTCAGCACCACAAAACAGTGTGGGCATGATGGTTACAAACCCAGCCTGAGCATGCTGCACACTTGTGGCTCTCCATGGATTCAGTAGAACGTGAAGGCATGTTGGTAGAGACAACTTCTTGAACTGAGTCCCAGTTTTCACTTGCAGTTCTGGATAATGAATGGCCAAAAAGCTACAAGGAATTATGAAGTATCAAGTAACATTTGGAGAGCAGAACATTCAATATGTTTAAAAGAATAATACCTCTGCTTTCCAACACCACCAGGTGCCTGTGACTGGGCAGGGTGACCCACCCATCACCCCTCACAGTGCTTCATTTCCAGGATTTCACCAAATCAATAACATCTAATGGTAACAATGGCCACTAAACTGACAGCTGAATTCTGAGCTCCTATAACAGAGTGAGATTTTAATCTTCAGAGTTGCACTGTACTCAGGATATTTCAATTTGATAATGTTCACAGCTGCCTGCTCACTCCACTTCATTTGAACGCTTTGCCTTCATCCATAATTTTTTCAGTGCCTGCCAAAGCTGCCAGCATGAAACCAGTGGGAAAAACACATCCCAAGGTCTCCAGAAACAAAAGTACAGCACAGACCAGTGTGAATTTACAAAACCAACAGGTTTAAAATTTTGACTCTGGGAAAAGAGACTAGGAACATCAGTTTTTTCAGCCAAGATATACAGAGTTTTCTTCCAATCCCAGTGTTTTCAAATTCCCTTATACTGCATAGGCAGGATTGAAGATATGCCTTCATTACTGGACAGGAAGGTACTGAAATAGAGTAATTTAAATAAAGGAATGTTGATCTAATTGGCCAACGCTGCAGATAGTTAGCTGATGTTGGATACAATCCTAAAGTTATATTTGCTCTACAATATTCATCCGTAATTCCTATTAACATAAATACGTTACTAAATCTCTCACAGAAAGGAGCTGTGGTAAATGACTTCTGTAGCCTTAAAAGCCAACAGTAATAAAGTATTATTTTGTTTTCCATTAAAAAAACAACAACAGGGGCTTATATGAGATGTGCATGAATGTTTTGTTACAGTGGAACGTTATTCATGAGCACACAAAGTTATTTGCTATCTGAAATGTGTCACTGTAAATCAGCTACACAGCTATTGCCTTCCTGCTGTAATTCTTGCACCTCCAAGTTTACTCTGTACAGCCTGGACCTGCACAAAGGTTTTGGGGCCACTTTTATGCCATTCCTCCTTGCTGACTTAGGTTAACTATCAAGTTAGGAATGTAGGATCAGGAAAACTTAGTCAGTCCACTGAATCCCATTCTCTAGAAACTCAGAAACAAACTACAGTAGGTATTTCAACAAGCTACGAGTAATTTGTTCTACATACTATCAGTTGATGTGAAGGGACGGTGATGAGGATGACACAAAAAACACACCTAAAAATTTTCTAAAAAAAACAACAAAAAATTGAAAGTAATAAACAATAAAGGCAGAAAATCCGTAATTATAGCACACCATGGGAAGTTAGCAGAAAAGTAAGGCATTGGCAGTGTCCTAAAGCCTTTACACTAGGTTGCAGCATATTAAATATTTTTGGTCCAAAGAAATTGGGAAACTGATACAGATAAAATTATCCTTAAATCCAAGCATCTACTTCAGACTTGCTAAAATGTGACGTGCTACTAGGAATAGTAGAGGATGTCAGTGAAGTTACATGCAGGCTTACACACAAAAGGAAAACACTTCAAAATAACATATTATCAAAAAACCCAAACCTCTAGTCTTTGTATAAGCCTGTTTCCATACAAAATATTTTCAAGCACTCTTTACAGAAACAAGACAAAACTTGAACTACTTTCCTTTTTTTCACAGGAAAGCAATATGAATTCATGCTGCAATTCATAACGTCTTGCTGGAAACATCAATTCATTATGGTTTGCAGTGCAGAGAGGTATGGTCTGGAATTAGGGTTAGAAAATCATAAATTGGAGATAATGGTGTATTTGCATTATTTAAACTTGCCTTTTGTTCATCTTTATTTGTTAAATTTATTTACAATCCCCATAGTGACCTCAGATAAAACCACCACTGCATCAGAGGAACATCCAGTGAAAGCTCTGAGGAAAACTTTAATACAGTTCATGGACTGGTACAAAGTTGATAAAATGCTGACTTTGGCAACAGAGAAATATTCCAAGGAGAAGAAACTACCACAGCCTTTTAAGGACCATCAAGAACAAAGAAACACAGAGTTAAATCCACCAACTCTAAAAGCTGTCATAGAAGTAAAAGAGATGCAGACACCACCTGCAAAGGTGTCTGCCCACCTGAGGTGTGGAACAGCATGGGCTGGAAGCAGCATCCCGGAGGCAGCCCTGCTGCTATTTCCCCATAAACTGGCCAAGTCCTCACAGCATCCCAAGACTAAAGCCGCCTCCCACAGTAAGCCTGTGAATTCCTTGAGCTGTGGTGTCAAGGCCACAGCAGCATTAGCTCTAAGTAATTGCCTTGTGCTATGCTTACCAGAGATACAGTCCTTCTCTCTCCTTATTCAGCTGACTGCACTACAGAGGCAGAGTTGGATGTGGACATAATTTAGTAAGTTTGTGATACGACTAGAGACATTTGGCACACTCTGAAAAACCAGTGATTCAGTAACTCACCAAGGTTGATTACCTTGGAGGTTCTGACAGGAAAAATAATGTTTTCCTAAAGGTTGAAGTAAATTCTTCTAAAACAATCAGCAACACAGGACCAAAGTCAAGTACCATTTCTGTATTGCTATTGATTAAGCTCACAGAAGGACTTCTGCTCCACTGAAATCTAATACCTACCCCTTGGTACCTCTCTTTTATGCACTTTGGTCTTTACATCCTGTGAGCCCTTTACTCTCCCTCTAAAGAGCCAGCTGGTTCAGGCCTCTCAACCATCCATAGAAAACTGTAGTCCTTAGAAAGAAATTATTTCCCCTCCATCAACTGACTTCCAAAGCTGAGCCAAAATAATCACACAAGCATGCTTATAAGGTGCACAGTCACCTGAAATATGCAGGGTTCACTTCACTCCCATGCTACATTTGTCATTCACAGTGCTTAACTTCAGGCATATAGCAAAATGTTACAATAATAAAAAAGGATTTTTCAATACCATTGTTGAAAAGTACGTTAAAATAGAAATTTAAGAAGAGTTTGGTAAATCCTGAAACAGGAAAAAGCTGAATGTGCAGTTTAAGCATCATGGCTTTTTTTCAGTTCTTGATCCTGTCTCAGCTTTGAAAGCAGATCCCTTCCTCCAACTTCTTCATGCTCTTTAAATCAAGGGCCCCCCTGGACTAATGTAATCCATATGCTTACTATTGCTTACATGCTATTTGCAAGGATCAGCTCAGCTGAATTATGACCCCATCACACATTCTTCCCTACTGTCTGTTACCTCTATCATAGAAAGGCACGCTTGGAGATAAAATAAACAAGGTGATGAGTGTGAAGTTTATTATATTTTCAAGAACTGGGTTTATGCACATTTTTGTCAGACATCAATAGTATTTTTATGAGATATTTGATTTAATAATCTTTAAATATCATCAGAAATAAAGTAAGTAAATATAAATGATCTGTGTTAGCAAAGCATCAGTTGCAAATTCATTACCGAGCAGACACAGAAGCAATGTTTTTTTTCCCTTTTAGAAACCAGCCTTTTCTGTTGGAGTGGATGGCATAAAGAATTTCACAGGAGAATATTCTTGTGTTTATCATTTTAGAAAGGTCCTATATTCTGCATGGCCCAGTGTAGGATGAGCGGGTGGTTTGGTATTTGCTATGGAAGATGCTGAATATGCATAAATAAATAAAGTTATCACTTTCATGCTAAGGAAACACAAACTGATTCACAGGACAAGAAAATTAACAATTAACAGAACCTTGCTTGAAACTAACTTTTTTTTCTCTAAGAACAGGATTTGTTGTATTGACTGCTTTTCCCAATGGCAGTGAGAGTGCTTGCACCACACGGAGCCAGCGCTGTGGGAAGCTGGAGCAGTGGCAGGAGGAGTGGCAAAGGTTGCAGCAGCTGCTGCTGCAAACACACAGCCTGGGAGGTAGGGAGCTGTGCTGCCCACATGGGGGAAAGCCAGAGGGAAATGCTGCTCTCCAGGGTGTGTTAGGCAAGGCAAGAATGGGATGGCTGCCCTAAGGAGTGTGTGCCATGCTGACTAGGGGAAAGCATGCAAGCTCAACCAGAATGCTGTAGAGTCCTCAAGGCAGAAACTAACTGCACTGAGGTGTCAAAAAGGGCTGGGCAGAAGAGTGCAACAAGGTGCTGGTGCAACTGGGGGTAGCAACAAGCCTTTAAGCATTTCTGTCGTAAGCACTGTGCAACAGGAGGTGTTCAACAGCACACTCTTCAGAGTAGATACAAAACTCAAGTGATGACCATTTCTGGCTCAAGGAAAGAGGCTCATCAGCTTTTTATGTAACGGGCTGTCAACTCCCCTGTGGACTTGGTTTCTATTATACACTTCACCTAAAGGACTAATATATGAAGCATGATGCTGCTTAAGACTTAACACAGCCAACAACATAAAAAGAACAAGATGCTGATCCTCCATCATTTCCTAAAACATGAAGAAATATCTGGATGCAGACATGCATGATTTTGTCAATTTGTGTTGTGCTGTGGTTGTGTGATGCTCTAAAAAACAAAAATCCAAAAATTTGCCATAAAAGCAAAATAAAAGCACATCACTAATGGTTTGAAATTTAACACATGTGACATTTGCATTTGCTTCCTTTCAGCATTATTTTTTTAAACTCATGGGTGAAATAAACTCTTACATGCCATGGTTCCCTTAGCAGATGCCCTCTGAGCATTTGAAGCTTGAGAAGTAAATAGCATGTATCAAACACATGCCTTCAGGCTAGTCTTTTTAGCAGACTAGCCTTGCTAGCCTTTAATTTACAGTTAGGTCTAATGGGTGCATGTCAGCTCCACTACAAAGAGATTTAATTAGTCTGTAATTTGATGCTGCAACACACTGACTAGGACAGACCATTGAAGGAGGACATGGAACCACAGACCAAACTGAACATTTGCATGGACTTGGAAGCAAGAACAACTGCTGTGTCCAAGCCAACTAGTGCTAACCACTGCAATGCTAACATAAACAAGTGAATAATACAGAGCAAAGTGCTAAAGCTTTGTCCGTACCTGAGATACAGAAGGTCGAGGGGGCAGCGCAGGTGGTGGAGGGGGCAGCCAGCCAGACCTCACTGCTGAACAGTGGGGAACAAAAGATGATTATTAAAAAACCCACAACCAAACAAAACCACAGTAACTTAATTCCAAATAAAACTACAATTAATTTCCATGAGAAATTTCAATTCCTCCTAGTGAAGAGGCAGTATTCAATATTTAATAACAGAAAACAAATTTGATCTTTATTGAGCAAAACCTTGTTTGAAAGAACTTTGAGCAGTGAATGAATAGTGATTTAATTGCTGTAAACCCCCCAATGTTATGATAAAAAACTGAGAGAAGTCAGTCAGCCATAAAAGCTGTAGCAAGCTAGTTCCAGTTAAGAAACCCAGAAAGAGAGTCCACTTGATCTCCGGACTTTGGTCTGTGTCATTACTAATACTGCCTTTCTTAAAAATGATACTTTAGCATCTAATGTAGACACTGGCATTCAATTCAGATAAAACACTCTATGTGATGGAGTAAAGCCCTAAAAAGAAAACATCTGCCATGGAATTAATAGGAAAAAAAGCATAAATGAACCAGCAAGAAATTCATTTCTTTGGCTTTATGTTTTCTAGTTGCATGTTACTACTGACTGGAAATACATCAGAGGGAGGAGAAAGACAAATTCCAGTGGTTAATTCAGGCCCCTTTTACACAATGCAATGTCAGTTTTGAGTTTGAGCCAGCACAAAGGGAGGGTAATAATCATGTATGTCCAACCACTTTATTTCTCAGTTTTCTTAAAATACTTAAAACCCACCACAGGACAAAACTATAGGGCAGATGATGGGTTCCCAAGGCAGCTGCAGAGAGGAGGACTAGGCTAGTACAGACACACCAACCAGGACTAGCGAGAGTCCTTAGGTGGGTCACTGTGCCCAAGCTTCTGTTGCACTGAGTTCACAGCACTTGTGCTGGCAAAGATACAATCAAGTCCATCTTGCACTGGTGTATTTCTGTATAACAAAAAATCCTCAACAATAATAAATGTAGAAACATCTTTTACCACAATAATGCAAATAAGCAATTATATTCATACACTTTTTATTTCCATGCATATTTTTAAAAGCCACGAAGACCATTAAGAGCCTTGTTACAGCTTAGTCATTATATATTTTATACACCAAATCTAAAAATGTCTACATTGTTGAAAGTATGAAAAAAAGCGCTATTAACCATTAAGGATAATTGTGACATGAAAACAAAAATGTGTGTATGAAAACACGGAGAACAGTCATATTGACCACCTAAGCTCCAAAGAGGCTTATAATACATTGATGGTTTTTTCCCATCTTCTGTATCATCTCTTGAACCAAAATAAAGCCTAGTATCATTGCACACAATGTCAAAGAGAGCGTTAGAACAACTAAAACAGAACTGAAGTAATGCAAGGGAGCCACTAACACACCTACAGGTATAAGAGAGATTTGAAAAAACACGGTCATTAGGATGCTTTTTTTGCATTTCATTAGTTCTGTTTATAAGACCACACAATAGCAGCATGATGTTGTCACTACATTCTCCATCTCTCCTGTGCAACTGATCATTAGAAAGGAGCAGTGGAGTAAAAAACCTTCCTTTCCTTTAGTCTGAACTTCATATTATTATTTCATTTATCTGAGCGCTGACAGTGACTCTCTACGTCCATCAGCTGCACGCTGTTACAGTGCACTAGTACCTATGCTCAGGTCCGTATGTTTAGCTTCAGCAAACCTTGTGGAAGCTGTGTTGTGATGCTCAGTGAAAAACACTGTGCACCTTAGGGTATCATCTCTGCTCCCAGAACAGCCCTAGTGTTTTGGGGGAGCATGAATCACACGTGCTTCCTAACAAGCCCCTCGCAGCCTGGACATGAACCTATGGACTGCCCGCCCTTCCACCATGAGCACAAGAGTCTCCAGGAAGGGGCATGTGGTGCTGGGGGCTGTGGGCAGGCACTGGCCCCAGCAGCTGCTTCAGCCCTTCTGAGTCCCCTCCAGGGCCCATAGCTTTTGTCTTTGCTGGTTTATGCTCCCACAGGCCCTCAAAAGCTCTACTGCAAGAGCTGCATGTGTTGAGAACTCACTTAAACTTCAGTTGTGGAGGATACAGCACTTACTGTCCTCACTCCCTGACTCTTCAAACACAGCGATACACCTTGGAAAGTAGAAATGTGCTGGGCTTGTTGGAAAAGCAAATCCTGAATGGTTGGACACACTGTGAAACTCCATGAGTCTCCAGGGATTTGACCCAAAAAAAATCCAAAGGGAAGAACAGTTTTTCCATACAATAGTCAAATGAAAGAAAACACACCACCACACAAAACCTGCTTCTTCAGCTTTCAAATACAACATATATGAATCTGGCATTAAAGAAGTTAGATGCTTACACCATGTGCATTTGACCCAGTTTCCTCTTTTTAATCCTGTAAATTCTAACTTAAGCTACTCATGAAATATTAATAGAAATCCTGCTGTTGCAGAAGATTTTTGGCCTGTTGTTAGAAGGAAATCATTCTTATGTGAGCGCAATTACTAGTAAAAGTTAGTTAACCTTTAAGGACTTGTAACAACTTATTAAAAAGCCACTACCCTAAAAGAAGGCAGTATTGACAGGTACTCATCAGTTTTTATGTGTGTTGACAGGTGAAATGTTTGTGCTATTAGGCTATTCTGTAATAACTTCCTTCCTGAGAGAGTGCCTCTTGCAGCTGGAGATGGCATCATGGTTAGCTCTCAAAGCAAACAAATACAGGGAAAGGTCTGTTTCCAAAATAAAAGCAAGTACTCTGAGCAGCAGACAAATGTCGCACTTCCAGTTGCACACCTCAGAGCCTGGTTAAGCTGCTTGCCCCTGCTCTCTGGAAACAAGGCTTCATACCCTGTGCAAAAGCAGAGGGAGCTGGATGGGACTTGCACAGGTCCTCTGGCTACTGAGCAACTTGATGACATTCACACCAGGTTGAGCTACAGAATCAGAGAATAGTTGAGCTGGAAAGGACCTTAAAGATCAGCTCAATCCAACCCCCTTGTCATTAGCAGGGACACCTTCCCGTAGACCAGGTTGCTCAAAGCCCTGTCAAGTAAAGCAAATCCCACAGACAGCACTGTGGAAAGTCTATACAGGTACCAGTAAAACAGATTTAAATATCCATGTCATATGTCTCCCTGTAAATGACAGCATTTTCAAACACTAGTTACTTCCACAAAGACAGAAATAAGGCTTTCAGTTCAAAAATCATGGCTCTTTACTTAGCATGTTGATACTTTCAGATATATTATCTGCATGGAAACCTCCCAGGACAACTTTTCTGCCTCATTTTGGCAATCACAAAGGTCTGATAGTATTAACATGACACCGCACTAGATAAAAAAACAGGTTTTCCAGTCTGAAGCTAGATTAATATTTTAAAACAAACACCAGGCTGTAACTGTAGACTCTGAGAACTGGTCATGCCATCTTATCTGGCCACTTTTCTGCTCTGTCTTCAGCCTCCCTAGCAGACAACAATACCCTCAGCACTTTCATTATTTGTGGTAGTGAAAAATATCGATCATAGTAACCACTGAAATGGCTCCTTTACTTATTTAATCTAGGAAGAGGAGACAAAGGAAAATAAAAGTTATGACAGCTCAGTCAAACCTATGGGAAGTAAGTCTTTAGCTCACCAGGCACAGCAACAGTGGAGGATGCTATAACTAGGGTAGAAGAAATCTGAGCCCATGGGATCCTTTAGAGCAACCTAAGAGCAAGGTACTCACCTAATGACAGTCATCTGTTCTCTTTGTTTAGCAGTATCGAAGAAAACTGCCGTAACGCACCGAGCTTTTGGATGTCTATTATTTTTTTATACTTACTACTTGAACAGCAGCATATAAAACTACACTTCCAGAAATGTTTCCATGTCAAGTATTTATTTAATATTCATTCTTTACTTGTGGCTGACGTCTTGGTTTTAGATGCCTATTACCTTAGCTAGAGTACCACATTAGACAAGTTGGGTAGAAAAAATGTACTCCTTCCTCTGCACCTGACTTGAATACATACATAAGAAGTGTCCTGAAAGAAGGGTGGTTTTCCCGAGTCAAGAGCCATCTTGTACCTTGCCAGCCAAAGTGAAACTAGATACTGCCTCCCAAAGGAGACCGACCTCATCTCAGGTCAAAAGCCTATACACACTCTTCAACCCATGATCAAAGGAGTTTGGTTGCTCCTCTTATTTTGGTCACAGTTCCTAAAGGGAGGAAGACATCTGCATTTCTCAATTCACACAAAGGATGTAGGCCTAACCAAGCCCAGCCTAAATCCAGGGCTGACCTGGCCCCAGATGGCCTAAATCCAGGTTCTTGCCTCCATTCTGTTTCCCCACCATCACCACTCCTGCAATTGGGTGGGGACCATCCAAGGACTTAAACTAGGAAAAAGCTCTGATAGGGTTCCTCAGTAGAGTCTGGCTGATGTGTTTGGTATTTTTACTAAGTGAATGCTGCAGCACAGTTGGATCAAGGGAGAGGCTGGTTGCATGGTAGATTTACATCAGTTTATGCCGCGTAAGAGTCCTGACCTCACCGATCAGGTTTAACGAAAGACCAACCTTCATTTTATCAGGGAGCAAAGGGTCTACAATTCTGAAATCAGTTCAAAAAAGATAAGCAAAGAGAATGAATTATTCTTTAGTTTCCCTGACTACCTAAGGGTTTGGTTCCTCAGAGAAGCCAGCATTTTCCATTTTCACCCTTCCACTCTGACACTATTTTGGAAAGCTTTTTGAG
>JAWWEU010000001.1:103004963-103081703 GCA_035583155.1 Acropternis orthonyx | reverse complement strand
GGTTTGGTTCCTCAGAGAAGCCAGCATTTTCCATTTTCACCCTTCCACTCTGACACTATTTTGGAAAGCTTTTTGAGATACTTTCCATTTCCATTGCCAAAGGCAGACCACAGAAAAGTTTTGTGTCTAAGCTGGTTTCTGTTTACCTCGTTCTTATAAAACTTCCATTCTTGTTCACTGAAATTGGTACTTGGTTATCCAATAGCACCAATACAGTTCTTCACACTTCATTTATTTACATTCCTGATAACAGCATTAGTAAGGTGATTGTGAAATAATTGTTTCCCAAGAGATCTGATTTATTAATTCTCACAACTATGTCTACAAAACCCCAACCAAACTGTAAAGCTGTAGCCAAGAACATAAATTTAATGAAGGATTCTAGTAATGTAGTTGCAAAATACCTATTGATCCAGGGATCTGTCCAATAATTCTTACTAATGCCTCCTCAGAAGGTAATAGCAATGCAAAAAAGATATTTTAGACTCTTGATATTGTTATCAGGTTTGTAGAAATGATGTAGAAAGCATTGCCAGTGGCAGAACAACCCCTTTTCTCACAGTTAGTTTTGGGAACCTGCTCAGAAGGCAAACTTTAATGGGTCAGGGCAAGCGACACACACGCCTGATGTCACAGACACACTCTTGTCATAGGTCTCTTTCACATGCTAATCATACAGAACATCATTTGTACCTCAACTGCGTGGAAAATTATGCATGTACTTTCCAGGTAATTAGAAGAGATATAGCCAGACCCTAAGCAATTAATGCTTCTGCACTATGAACTCAGAGGTGTGAGCATGTAAGACACTGGTGTGCAAATAATATTCAATGAGTCACTTCCAAATCAAACAAGTGAAACATCATTGCAGGTGTTTTTTATGCTATCTGTCCTATCTATGCATTTCAGCATGTTTTAAGGAAAACCTGTAAAAACAGATTTTTTTTTCAAACATCTATTTCCTGTTTTGTGTCATACGTCCACAACATCTGTATTTTTACCTTGCTGTCCCTCATTTTCCCTAAACCATTTAATGTTCTAGTTAATGTTTCCTCTACCCTTTCCTTTCCTGCATCTTTCTATCTGAGGACTGTTTCTCTCTCCTCCCTTCCCCTTTAAATAAAACTATTCAAGATTTTGTTCAGTCTCATTTCACATTTAGCTTCATTCTCCACCCACAGGGAGGCACAGTCCCTCCACCTACCTCCCACAGATCCATGCTGCCAGAGCTTCTCACCTCTGGAGATCCGAGTATTAAGTGCTGGAGGCTCCTGCACGTACCGCCTGTGACCATTTCCAACATGGATACAATGGGAACAGGCACGTGGAAGCCAGGAGGAGCGGTGGGCTACTAACCATCACCCCTCTAGTCCCGCCTGTGGCTCACACACTTCTCAGGGACATTTGCATCTCCAGGGTCTTCCCCACAAAGGAGGCAGCTTGACCACTGTTCCTCACAAGAAAGAGCAGATCCTCTCTTGTTTAACCTACAAAGCTATTCTACAATGAACCAACTATTCTGTTCATGGAACAGAGTAACCCACATGGGATCACGAAAAAGGTCTGTGGGGAAGGTAGGGTCAGTCAAGAACATTTCAACTTTTACAGTTTTCTGGAAAAGAGTTTTTGGATTAAAATTGAATTTTTAACAACCTGCAGCAGAATGAAAACAGACTGCAAATCATTCCTCAATCCCTGAAAGAGCTAAGAAAAGATAAATGGGAAAATACAATTTTTATAAAGTTCAATTTATTTACACAAATTGTAAAGGAACAGCTACACTTGAAAGGTTGGTATGATTTACCCCAGTAAAGTACTCTCTGGACTCAGCCCTTAGAGATAGACATAAAAATTTAAAAATCTAAAAATGAAAAAGTAAGTTATCCCATCAGATTCCTATCATGTAATAACCATGCATCCATTTATGTCCTCACTATTTTCCCCATCTTACTCAACCTTAATTGTGTTCTTGTCCAGTTGGGGAAAGAAATAAGTTACATAGTTTTAAACACATAAAACCTTCATAAAAACTTCTGGAAAATTGAGAGGAGTAAACTCTTCCATTCAAATCAGAAGAAAGACATTAATATTTTATTCAGAATAAGCTTAGTTCAGTGATTACATGTATTCTGAAGGGGAACAGGACAAGAAGAAAACCGCAGTTCCAATAACAGATCAGGAACTGAGTCCCCTCAAAAAGATCTATTCTCCAATTTTAAAAAATATTTTGGCAGCAATTTTAAAGAAGTGTTTCATAGCCAGAAAAAACCATGATCAGGGCCCCAGTTTTGTGTTCTCTGTGGTTTATGCATAAGACATTTTTAACTAAAATTCACTACAACCCTTACAATCAAAGTCACTTAATTATACACTCCTCACTTGACGAAGCTTGCAATGTTACAGCTCTTGTACACTATGCAAGCAATATTCATGAAATGGCATATTTTGCTGATGGTATTTGTCATTATCTCTATCTAAAATAACAGTCCTTCAGAATTGTCAATTTTGTGGGTTTGATCTTGGCAAAATGCCAAGCCCCCTCGAAATCTACAAGGTCCCACCGAAAGGAGGGAAGGAAAAAAAACACCTGAAGCTGGGAAAAAGAACTTTTATATATATATATATATTTATATTTACACGAAATTTACAATACATATATGTACAAATATAAAAAAACCCAACAATAACTTTATTCCAAACTGCCCTCCCAACAACACAGAGATTCCACTACCCAAAGATGCTTCCCGGGAAGAACACCTAGCAAGGAGAGGGAAAGAGCAACCCCAAACAAAAAAGTACTTATTTCCCAAAGCCCAAAACTCCTATGAATATCTTGGTGAAGGAGTGGTGAGGCCTATTGCTCCCGAAAGCAGCAACAGCATGTCCTCTCACACCACACACCAGGAGAGGAAAAGGGGGAAGCAACCTCCTTCACTGGATTTATACTCGACTTGACGTCAGATGATATGAAATACCTCTTTGGTTGCTTAAGTCAGGTGATACCTGTCCCTCTAAATCTATGGAAAGCCCTATGGCCACAAAACTGTGGCCTGCTGAATTTGACTTTGGGCCTAACTGAACTAAGGCCTTAATCTGAGTTTTCTGGGGTTTATCAAACCCATCACAGTCAACTTTATAATTTAATGTTTAATGGTCTGACTAATAAACACAAGACAGTAACACACAAGACAGCACAATACTACAGCATGGGCAAAACCCAAGAAAGTAGCTGGATTTTTCTAAATCAAGACTAATACAAAAACAGTGAGAGAAAGGAGTCCTGAAAATTAATTACTTCATTAAATTCACTGTGATATAAATTCAGCCTTAAAAAAAGAATATTACTATTCTAAGCTCCCTCTTGCCACTTTGGCTTTCAAATAAAATTTTAGTTAAGAAATCTGTATTTACAGTAATACAAAACCAACTCCTTGCATTACCCCTTAAAAGCTTATCTTTAGCAACTCTCTTGCAGCCAGCCAGCCTCATGGACACAGACATTTCCTAGCAAGTACAACTAAGCATAAAAGAATATAGAACATAATACAGTAATCATGCTTATCTAGGTTAAATTTCGTAGGTTTTTTCGTACCCAGTTCCACACACACGAAAGGAAAAGTCACCTGCCTTTGGTTCACTTAGCTAAAAAGACAATATAGCTGAAGAGATATTGCAGAAAACAACTGGAAAAACAGTATTATGGTAACCATTGGCACTTGATGATATCAAAACATGTATGACATCAGAGCAACAATCATTTTAATTCTCAAAATCCTGTTTCCTACAGAATTATGGAATGGTTTTATTTGACATGTAGACTGAAACCATTCAAAAGCACAAAGAATTTGACTGTAGTTAGGCAAATAGGAAAAACTAAAGACATCTCGAAATACATTTAACTATTCACAAATCTCCACATTTGGGAAACAAACCCCATGAAGTCTGTATGCTCAAGGAAAGGATGTGCTAATTGAATGAAGCAATGAAAGTCTGATGAAGTAAAAGAAGTGATGAAGAGTCTTCCTCAAAGGTATGAAAAAGGATAAAATGTGATGCTGAACACAGTCTTCCCCTAGCATGAAAATGAAAGGGTGCAGAAAGAAGATTGTACTGACTGAGTCTTAACAATAAAAGTATGACTTTAAACTGCTTGGGAAATATGTGTATGAAGGAACTCAGAAGTGATGTGGGGACACATTTATGTCACTTATGGGAATGCTGACACACACCAACAAAGCTCTTCCTTTGTTCCTTTACTGTGAACACTATGTTTAAAGCAGAAGGGACATTCTCCTGCTTGGCAGCCGTCACTAGCCCAGCAATGTTAAGTAAAGGTTACAGATCTGACAGTAGTCAGGAAAACATCCGTAACAGCAAACACTGCACTTGCAATAAAATGCTTGTTGTGATTCCCCCCGACCAAGTGTGGAACTTAACATCTCATATTTTCAAAGGGAGGAAAACCCCAAATTACTAGCCCCACATTGCTGGCTGAAACCAGCACCAATGGAGCCAATCCAGGTTACAGTGAGTGTTTGCTTACAAGTCCATGTAAAAAACGGTGCCTGCATTCCACACGTTCTTCACTGCAGGCACAGCCACAGCAGGAGCTGAGTTTCAAAAGTAAATGAGTGCTGAAAACCTTCAGTCAAAAATTCATTTGTAAATAGTTACGTGGTTCTTTTGTTAAATTACACAGCAATATTCAATCTGCTTCCAGAACAACATGAAATTATCACTGTTTATGACAATTTTTTTGTTTTATCAAAGAAAATTCTCTTTCCCCAACAAGTATCCTCTGTTCAATAGAACTGTTAATTAAAAGTAGTTACATTATTCAGAAATGAAACTAAATGGGAGATAAAATGTATTTCAGAGGCATCTGTATGAATCTAACAAGACCCAGACTGCTGTCACTGCCTATTAATTGCCCAGAAGTAAATTCTTTAAGCAGCTGTCATGAGCAGAAAATGTAACTGAGCAAAACACCAGAAGACAATAGATGCATTTTTGGGTTTTAACACTGAAGCTGAGACTTGTCCCAGCCCCAAAGTTACCCCAAGACAGACTCTAGCTTACTGCTGATGCCGAAGGCAAAAGGTGGCTGGGGGCTCTACTGCATGACTGCTGGGCTCCGAGCTGCCCCAATTTTGGCCCTCTCAATACCCAGGCCTTACTCGGGAAGCTCTTGGCTTGTAAATGACTGGAGAGTGGCCCAGAGAAGAAATGAAGATGCAAACCAGGTCATGTATGAATTTAAACCGACATTTTTGTTTCTACTTAAAGCCTGCTGTTGTCTTTCCAGGAACACATACATTCTAGCCAAGTATTTTCTTAATACATACACAGCCCAAATGCCAGAGACTACACATTCAACAAAAAGAAATACATTGAGAAACTAGCAGTACAGACTTTTTCTCAAATGCTAAGAAAGACTACATAAATAAAAACAAAAATAAAAGTGATTTCTGTCTCTTAACATCTCCTTACAGAAATTCACATATGGATATTTGAGAAAGTGAGGCCTTTCGGTAAGTTCACTTGCTTTTTTATGTTTTTCCTAGGTAACACTAGTTACAGCATCCCAGAGGAGTGCAGCTATAAAGTATGAATGAAAGTGCCTCCTTTAAGACCAGTTACATCCCAATTCAGCAATTTTAAAGCACAGTTTCTGTGGTTAATGAATTGCTGGACATTCCACTCCTCATGAATAAATGTTCTGTGTGTATACTTGCCAGGAGAGGGGCATAATAAAATGGTGGCAAACATGACACAGCAGCAGTAAATGACTAACCAAAAAATAAAAAAAAAAAAAAAATCAACAAAAACCAAACCAAAACCAACAACAAACCCCGCTCTAAAAAAACAAACCAAACAAAAAACAACCAAACAAAAAAACCCCCCATTGCTCACAAGGATCCACCGCAGTCTTCGAATTTACATGAAGAAAAGATATTTCTCTTTTTCTGCCCTTTAAAAAGGAAATAAACTAAACTCCTCCAAACCACTGATTGCTATACAATTAAAGAAGTGGTACCTATAGATCAACATGAACTGAAAACAGAACTCAATATTACTGAGTACACCTTTGCAGGTCTGGAAGCAGATTATCCACCAAACTCCCCAAATAAGAATTATTTCTGAACTAGAATTAGTAAGACAAAAACTAATGTACCAAAATAGGATTACTCTAATAATGCTGAACATACACAGACTCACAGAACACCCTGAGGTGGAAGGGACTCATCAGGATCACTGATGTCCAACTGCTGGCCCTGCACAGGTCACCCCAAGAGTCACACCATGTGCCTGAGAGCACTGTCCAAATGTTTCTTGAACTCTGTCAGGCTTGGTGCTGTGACCACTTCCCTGGGGAGGCTGTTCCAGTGCCCAACCACCCTCTGGGTGAAAAACAACCTTTACCTAACATCCAGCTTAAGCCTTCCCTGACACAACTTCACGCCATTCCCTTGGGTCCTGTCTCTGATCAACAGAGAGACCTGTACCTGCTCCTCCACTTCCCCTCATGAGGAAGTTGTGACTGCAATGAGGTCTCCCCTCAGTTTCCTCCAGGCTGAACAACCTAAGTGCCCTCAGCTGCTCCTCATGTGGTTTCTCCTCCAGCCCCTCACCATCCTCATGGCCCTCCTTTGGACATTCTCTAATAGCTCTATATCCTTCTTACAATGTGGGATCCAAAACTGCACGCAGTTCATTGATTTGCTCAAAAACTGTTATGTTACTTCAGAAGTAACAGTGACTTTCAAAATAATCCATTGCAAAAGCAAGATGTTAATTGTCACTCACAGAATGACTTCTTTGAGAACTTTCATTCTTCTTTCATATGTGTTCCAAGCAAAACTTAAACTCAAGTTTATTTTGTTCCAGTTATACTTGTTATCTGGATTCTGAGATTTGCTGCCTAAGAACATGTATAGTTTGCTTGTTTGGTGTTTTATTTTGAGGTACAACGAAATCAAAACTTGAGGCAACACATCTCTCAACAGGAACCGTAGTCAAAGATACGGAATCACTTCTCTGTGTAACACACACACAAAAAAAAAGTTTATTCCTACTGAATTTCAGGGTTCAGCACACACAGCAGGACTCTTGAATTCTCTCTAGTGTTTGCACAAGAAAAGTCCCACATAGCAAGAGGTGAAACTCTTCTACTGAAAAGCCACATTAGAGAGTCCAGTTAAACATTCCTTGACACCGTCAAACCTTGGCTTTGTTCTGAAGCATAAGCATGACCATGTTTAACCCAGTCCTTGAGTCAGATGACTGCTGTGCCCCACATAAACCTCTGATGTGGTTCAAGGACGCTGCTGAAGCACAGTGATGCTGCCCTGAACAAACAGCTCCTCTTTCCACTGCTCACTGTGCAAAGCAAGAGCCACAGTCAAACAGTTACATGCTGAAAAGCCATTTGCTTTCAGTTCACCTCAGCAGCTATCCTACATTTTCCTCCCCTCCCCTCAACATGCACCCACGTCAAAAGAAATTACCCTTTCTTTTTATCCAAAGAATGCTTTTGATTGTCCCCACACATATGGTAGACTTTAACATCAAAAATGTTTGCTTTCTTTCTCCAAGTTTAAACATTAAGAGTTTTCTTACTGCTTCTGAACTACAAAAAACAAAGAGTAATAAAAATCAATTATATTGCAGTTACTGATGAGAGCTGCCTAAACAGCCAGACTAGTTATAAACAGTCAGTGATGACAGACTACCATATGTTAAGCTTTCCATTATTGTGCCAGAAAACATTATAATCACCTTAATTATAGCAACAGTAATTTTTTCCCCTCAGTGGAGTTGTAACACAAGCAAGTGCAACTACTCCTGTTCTGTAGTGCATTACTGTCTACAGCAACGGTCAGCACGTGTACATATCATCAAGCATTTCTGCAAACAGATTAAGTTGCCAAGCACGCAGCTAACCTAAAAGGTCTCAAAAGGAGTAAAGAAAGCAAACTTTACCTTGTGTGTTTTGCTGAAATATTTTGTTCAGATCCAAAGAGGAAGCTCTGGAATGTGATTTCTGTGGCCTTGGAGGCGGAGTTGGGGGCTCTTCTCCCTTTTTCATGGCATCTTCTATTGATGTGCTAGAATAAGACCTAAGGAAAAACAGGCAAGGGAAAAGCAGAAAGTATTTTATTTCAAAAATTAATTTTAAACAACTACAGTGATTAGTACCTAAAAATACACTGACCAGAACTCAGGTTCATGGTAGAATTCCTTGCCCCTTATAGCAAGACACATTTATTTGGAAACAGAGGGACACAAGTACCTGGAGAAAGGAGTCATGCCTGAAGGGCTAGTATTTTTTAAGGCCTGCTGTAACACAGCTTCAGGCCTTATGTAACTTTGTCAACAGTACAATTGTAGCAACTATTTTGAATAAATCCAAGTCGAATTCCCCACACACACCCCTTAGAGTTTTTGTTGCCTTTCCCAACTGCAAGGAGAGTGTTTACACAGCTATAACTTCAACATACCTCTTCCAAGTACCTATTTTGTAATTTCTAATATTCTATTAGAAAAAGAAATTAACTTTTACAAGAAATTTTTCATATCAAACAGTCACCAAATTCCACAAAATCCAGAAAAACTGAATGGCTCTAAAGTGACCAAATCCAGTCAAATACATGGCTCAATACATCTTTCCAGGCCCTCACACATCGCATTAATCCCTATTAGGGGTGGTGCATTTGCTGAGACCTTTGGTTTTGCAGAATACTGTCCCATGTTTTTCAGCTGTCAAAGTTACGGTTTTTCTGCAAGGAGGAGCCTTTGTTCAAAATCAGCACTGACAATGTGAGATGTTACACTTACTGTAACACATTATGCATGTCAGGACAAGACCAAAAGCACACTTGAGTAGAACAGATATACCTCCTACTAATGGGAAATTGGTATTTGTGGGTTTTTTTGCCAAATAGGCTCCTTATATCTGGTGCTGACTGTCCAATGACAAGGATATATTGAACAACATCCTATTACCATCAGTCTCCAGGTCCAAGTCTGTCCATTTACGAGCCACTTCACAAAACCACTCAGAGAGAGCTGGTGGAGAATCTCTGTCTCCCTGCTTTACCTCATACAACTTCACCAAACTCTTAGGTTTTTTCATTCCATTCTGAATTCCATTAAAAAAAGAAAATCAACATTTGATGTATTTTTACACTTTTTAATCCAACATCTTCATTCAGATGCCATTCAGGATCTTCTTTAGGGAGAAGTTCATCAAGATTTGGTATTCCCAATTTTCTGATCTAGCCCTCAATTTTTCCCCCATTCAGTCCTTCCTTTTCTTTTTCTGAAACTGCTCTTCTTTGCCTTCATGAATAAACTAACATTGGAACAAAGTTTGTGTATCTCCCAAGCTGGGGTTGTGTGTCATCATCACTGGCTTAATAATACTATACATCCCATCAGGATTGTTACAGTAAGATCCAACATTGTGTTTCCAAGTCAATAAATCAGAGTTAGTAGAGGGTACGTGCACATAGATGGCTTTCCCAGCTGTCCCACAGCTTGTCTTAAAGGAGCCTGAATCACTGATTTACTCTGCCCTCTTCCCCCCGTTCTGCTAGACACAGGACTTCCTGATCTACTTCTTTCTCTAGCACTGCCTGACATAGTACTGTCAGATTCCTCCTCACTTGCTGAATCAGCTTTTAGGATCTCCTGGAGGAGCCACCAACAATACTATTTGTATATCATCATCACCAAGTTTATCAGATTTATTATTCACACCACAAATTCTTTCAATATTTTTACCTCTTTTCTCAGTTACTGAATATATTCCAATCTGGTGTTTAAAGTCCATTAATACATTTTTTTTTTTTAACCTCCCAATCATTCTTTATAGAGAAAAATAAATCCAACTGTGGTACTTCATCCCATTTTCCAACAAGCACAGGAGGTCTGAGTTCAAGGAAGTGCTGAGGCATCTTTAGTCTCAATTTCTGCATTGGAGCAGTGACATAAGGTCAGATGTGAGACAGTCATATGTGACAGAGCAGTCACATTTAAGTGACTTTTTTGAACCAGTTTAAGCATTTGCTATTTTATGCATTTTTGCACATTTTTTGAGTATTTGTAAAGCAGCAAGAAAATTTAAAACTGTTGAAAACTAAAAAATTCAGCCTTCCCAAATGAAGGTCCTGGGAACAGAGGATTTCAGTCTTCAATCATCATGCTTATACCTGATCCTCTCTTCCTAGCAGGCTGTGGCAAGCTTGTAAGCAGAGAGCTGTTCATACTCTCATTACAAAATAAAATAAAAAAATTTAAAACATTGAGTCCTCTAACTGACACCAAAGAAGAAAAGGTTGAAATAACAATATGGCTATACACCAGTAGGTGAACAGCCAAACCCAAGATGTAATCCATTCATACACAGTATTTTCTGGCACAGGTTTCCCCTTTCTTTCAAACATCGAAGTTCAACATGTGTCACTTCTAGCACACCACAGTGTCAGTCCTGAAGTCCTTCCATCACACATCAACCAACTGCAGCCAAGTACACACATGCCAACAAAAAGATTCACTCACCCACACCAGAGCGCTGAGCTACTATTGCTGTTTCTGTGGGAATGTGCAGGGTCTCCCTCCATACGAAACCACCCTGCAGGTTTCAAGAGCAGAGAATTGCTGAGGACATTCCCTGAAATGGGGTGGTCCCTGCTGTCCTGCCAGGATGCCTCTGGGGCTGGGCTGGAGGCAGTCGCTACCCTGACAAGGCAGCAGGGCTGGGCAGACAGGCAAAACTTCCAGCACCTTATGACCAGAAATCACGGGGCTCCTGGGCAGTACTTATGTAGGGTCTGTAGCTTACAAAATTCCTCCTGGTAAATCAGTCTGATCTGACCTGTACTTCCAGCACCACACCATTTAAAAAGAAAAAAATCCAGCACCAGTACTTATGTTTTGTGTCTAACACCACAGGTGTCTATTTCTCCTGAAAGAGAAGTGAAAGCAGTACCTGGATCGTGGTCTGGCTTTAAGTGCATTAGATTCCTGAGCAGCTGGAACAGAAAAGAAAAAAGAACTGCTAAAACATCATATTTTAAATAAATGCCTTTAGCTGTAGAATCAGTGTTCATTAAAAATGGGAGTGTTGCAAATGTGGATGTGAGAGCGTGCTCATCTCACATGAGTAATGGGGACTGATTTTCACTTCTCCTTCCCCTTTGCTTTTGTAGTGTGTGAATGTCCCAAGAATTCAAAAGCCCACATGTAGGCAGAGCTCTACCTTTTTAATATGCTTAGCAGAACACAGGAAAAGCAATAGGTCTGCCAGCTCTGACCTGTACTCATGGATGTAGTTGTGACAATGCAACATAAAGGAACAGCATAAACTTTTCATAGAAAATATCTTATCCTTAGTTCAGATATCTATTACTTGTCCAGCTTCCAAAAGCATAAAGGTTTATGTCCTTCCTAAATACTTTAACTAATTAGTATAAATGTACATAATCTTATCATCCACTAAAAAAAAAAAATTGACATGTCAGGGAAGGAAAGATATTTGAAGGTAGAAAGCTTTCAAGTCTAAATGTTGATCAAACACAGTTCTATCAATGTAAAAATGGCTTACTTTTATTTGGATGAATTCCAAAATCCTGCCATGTGCAGGTTTTACAGGAAAACAACAGTGCTGGTTTATCTTCTCTGGGTAATTCCTTGAGGCTGTTGCTTGGTTTACATTGTCTTTTCTGTAGCTCTCCTTACTAACATCAGATAATTCAGAGAAAACATATCTGCGTGATTGCTTTCAAACTCATCCCACTGAGATGTCCTCAAGGTATTACATACATGATCCCAAATGCACACACAAAGCAAATCCTTTTACTTTTCAGGTCTACTAATCAAGGTACAACACTTAAGAGAAACAAGTAGATTGGGGGAAAAAAAGCAATTATCAGTTTCTAGCTTCCTTCAGATATATGATTTATCACCAGCTACTATACAGCACTATCTGAGAATACAACAGATCCTCCAAAACAGAGAGCAGGAGCTACCTGTGGTAGCAGTTGGCAAATACCGAGTTTTTAATGGCTTGCACTGTAGAACTCCATCAACCCTCCACAGGAGGCTTTAGGGTCACAGAACACAAGCAACAGCATATGGCACATGTACAGCCACACACTAGGTCTTCATAAAAGAAACTGCTTTTAAGGTAACACAGTGCTAGTTCGTGCCTTGAATGGAACAAACCCAAATGCAGCTGGCAGTGACACAAATGACCACTTAAAAACCAAGTTCTAGTAGATTATTGTCATGACCAAACTGTCTCACTGTCATTCCAGATTTCTGTGCAACAAACTCTTCCGAGCAACTAAAGGAGGGAGAGGGAATTAATATTAAAATATGCAGTGGTGATAATCCTCCTTCCTCTCTCTGTGTCAAACTCCCAGAGAATATAACTTCACACACTGCTTCCCTACAGCCATATGACCCAATTTTCCAATGCTGAAATTGCTGATTATTAAATCACATGCACAATTATTAAATATGCCACTTAGAAATCAGAAGTATAAATCCTTTCCAAGCTAAACCATGTTTAAGAACCTTCAAATTTTCCTTTTCTCATGAAGACTAATTCTGTTCATACTTCTTTCAGAACGACTGTTGTATAAAAACCCATAGGTAAAACTAACATTCAAACTCTCCAAGGACATCGTGTTGAGATAGACAGGAAAGAATATAAGGAAGAGAGAATCCCAAAATGACTACTAATAAAAAATGACGGCAATAGAATAATACTACCAAGGATTTTCTTTTAAGCTTTTGAAAATCTAGGAAATTCAAGGCCACAATTACAGAACACATAGACTTTGCTTTACCTTCAGAATAAGTAGTACAGTACAAAAAATACTATAAAGCAGGTAGTTCATTATTAGGACATATCAATAATTGTGGCAAGATTTCCATAAAACATGCATTTATTTTGGTACTTTCAGTCTACGTGTACTTCATGTTTGAGGTGCAGGTTTATACACATACATGACACAACCATTCAAGACAGTACAAAACTATTTATCCAGTTCATGACTTTTCCGTATTTCCATTGCTATGGATACATAAGCCTAACTTTCACAAAATGAGTAAGTTAAAGCTGTCGAGTAAATAATTTATACTGATTATTCAAAAGTTTGTACGATTCCAGGAGTAGTAAAGTCTGATAGCCTGAACAGCTTGGTCTCCACTAATTAAAGTCATAAACAATCATGAACTGTATTTATTCATTCACAGGAGAATATGAAGGTTCCTGTTTTGAGTGTTGAACTTCTCCTACACCCCTCTTGCAATAAAATTTCATTTTAACATTCCAAAGGATGCCGATTCAGTGACTTTTGGCTGCAGCCTAATACACTATACTCAACAGGTGCCTGCTTGCTTTGCGGGAAAATTGTACTATAGAGGTTGCAAGTATGCCACAAGGGTAAAGAAGAAAAAAAAACCAAAGCATTTTCCACTAGTCTAAATCAATCTAATTGACTCATCTCTTTATGGGTGGCCTAGGGAGAAATGCTCAAACACAATTTAAACGCTCATAACTTCGGCCCTCATACTTTTTAAAGTGTGAGGTCAACAATGATCTTGCACTTAGGAGCTTAAATAAAATGGCTAGATAATCAGAGATGCTGAATAGATCAAGTTCTTACTGATTTCAAATTTCTAGACCTTCTGATGGCAAAGAAAACTTTAACATAATGAAGCACAGCACTTATCTTTCCTGAGTTTACATAAACAGCCCAAATGAATAAGGAAAGAGGCATGTAAAATTTCTCCCACTTCATCCCAACTGAGTTTTCATGCTGAAGGTTAATTACTACAATGATCTTTCAGAATGGTGACTGATTCTGAAATAACCACTCAATTACTGCACTGCATCTAGTCCACTGGTTAGATAAACACTTTTACTTCTCACATCAGTTGTAGCATGCAACCTGAGAATGTGCCTTCTCAAATCCTCAATGTGCAGGACAGCAAGAGCAAAACCCCTACAGTGGCCATGACAGTGGAAGGAAATTCTGTCCCCCGTCTCCCTTGTTATACAAACACAGCAACACTGCTGGAGTAGCATAGAGGAATCAGGGAGACCTTGCTGACTAGGAGGTGAAGGACACCAGGGAAAAGAGGTCAGTGGCAAAGGAGACATGCAGTAGGTTTTTTTCCTAAATGTACTGAAGATGGACATGCCAAATTAAAAAATAAAACCCCCAGTATGCTCCTGGGCAAAACTGGGGGGAAGGTGAACAGAACTGAATGTCTTGCAACCATCCTCCAGTTCTCCTCAGAGGGAAGTGCAAGACAGTGAGTGTGTGCGTGTGTGTGTGTGTGTGTCTGTGTCTGTGTCTCTGTGTGTGAAGGAGAAGCAGCAATCATTCAAGAATAGGAGCTGAAGATAGGAAATTTGGCAGCTGCCAAGTGTTTGGGAAGATGCCAGAAAAAGAGTTGGGAAATGAGGCATGCAGCTGTTGAGCAGCCATGAATAAACTGAGCTATAAGACAAAACTGCTGTGACAGACATGTGGGGGCCATTTTCCTAATCAAGGATATCTTCATCAGTAAAAACATCTATGGAAAAGGAAAAGAAAGCAAGCCCAAATTTTAGCTTGGCTGGGAGCAGGGAGGGCTTATAAACATTCCTACCATGCTAGGAAAGAGATTAACAGGGAGGAAGGCAAGGGAGGTCTGTTGAGCGGAACTGGATGCAGGGGAAGTTTCTGGAGCAACTAAGTCATTTTGACATACGCTGTTCCAAAAACAACATTTTCCAGAATGATAGGAACAAGGAGTGTATGTTGGAGCTGGAGAGAAAAATCAGGGGTGGTTTCAACAAAGAAACACCCTCTGAATCAAAAGCTTGCGTCAGTGTCTTAAGTGCCTCCAGGTCTGTGTTTCCAAAGCAGCTCTCTGTCCTTTAACTCCTTAACACAAAGTATGAAAGTTCAGCTTTCACAAAGCAACAGGCCACTTCAGAATATTGACTGAAACTTTACATTTCTTCTATAGTTTAGATGAGATTTTACCAAAAGATACAATATCCATGCATCTTATTTGTAGTAGAGAAAAACTTCAGATTCCTTAAAACCACTATGCTAAAATATTTCCCACAGATGAAGAGCCCATACACTAACAATGAGGGACTTTCACAACCTGAAGTAGTAATCAGTATTTTTCTTGCAAGTGGTAGTCATTACAAGGCAAAAGCTAATTTCAGTATGAGAGCAAAAGACTCTTCCAAAAATTAATTTAGTCTTACTGCGATATAAAAATATTTGGTCAAAATTCTAAGGTAAGTAATACATAGCATTTTTTCTTTCTTACCTGTTTTCACAGTCAAGTGCTGAAATTCCTTTGGTATAGTTTTGATAGCAGTACTTACTTTAAGAGCTTAAGGGGAACAGAAAATTAAAAAAATAATTACTTTATATATGTGTGGGTAAAATCTACAGGTATCAGCTCTGACAAAGGAGCACCTAAACTGGTATTAGAACATCTAATAACACCAAATATACTTGAAAAGTAGCCAAATACCCTCAGAAAACCCTAGCACTCAAACAAGTAACCATTTCTCAGAGCACAAAAGTCAAGAACAGAAAGAATTATGTCCTAGTTGCCAAATAATCTGAAATTTTGAGAATTTGGGGGGTTGATCCTTACTCCCCTTTCACTGAACTCTACACATTCTTTCTAGTGACATTTTAAAGGAATGTTTAATGCACCATAGTGCAATTTAATGTACTGTAATACACAGTATTAAATGACCACTTGGAAGGAAATCTCCCACACTCTAGGATTACCCTGAGCCCTGGGATGAGCTTCCTTGGGCAGGGAGGCTGGACCAGATGACCCACTGTGGTCCCTTCCAACCTTACTCACTCCATGATTCTGTGATCTGCCGTTATCAAACAAAACATTTGGGAAAAGTCTGGTTCTCCTGATCCTTCAGTTCAGTTTACATGATCTTCCATATTTAACTACGTTATAACCTGACAAAGTGAAACTAATTTACTTTTATGCTTTGAAAATGCAGGAAAACTTGCTTCTACCGCCCTGAACTACAGAGTCTTGATTTCTAGGGAGATCCCTTCAGTCAAGAGAGTGATCCGCTCTTATGTTTTCAGAATAGCAATAAATGGTAGAACAAAAGCATTTGTTCTTTGGCTGAAAAGGTAAGAATCTATGTCATAAACACAGAAAATCTTCAGCCCTGAAGGACTGCATGTCTCAAAACAGGTTCCCATGTGATTTAACATGTCAGCTATAAGGATGAAAGCACAAGTTCTTTACCTAAATGGGGGGGGGAAAATCCCTTTGTAAAAAGTAATCTTCACAAGACATTTCAAAAGCTACAGCCTTCAAAGTTTAAGTCCTCCTCTGATTCATTATACATTTTACAATAAAACAAACCCTGTCAACAAAACACTAATTTCTTGGAATACGCTGACTTGTCAAAATGTTTTACAACCACATTTCAACCTTTCTTTGAAACAGGGACACTGGGAATCTGTCAAACCTGGTGATTCAGGAATGTGGACTACCTGGTCTCACAGCTCTGATGCAACTTTAACATGTGGACAGCTGGTCAAGGTATTTATTTATTTATATTAATAAAAAATCCACAGCTCTGAGAATCAGGCAACAAAACGCCCACAACTGTTTTGTTTCCACAACTGAAAAAGAGCAAATAAGAAGCCAAAAGATTGGGAAAAGGGAATACAAAAGGAAATGAATGACTGTGTGATGAGCCTGTGCCAATTCTGGAAGCCACAGAAGCAACTGTGTGGAAAAAGAGAAAGCTCACTTCCATTTCTCATGGCTTTCTGCTGATGGATTTCAAGTTAAATGAATGAAGTTTTTTCACTCCAGTTTGACTAAAACTTTTGTTTTTCAATAAAATATAGGGTGGGGTTTTTTTCAAATAGGAATAAAAACTAATTTTGAGCGTTGCTGTTTCCTGAAAAAAGGAAAGTGCTAAATTGAACTCAATGTAATCTTTACTCTTACATATTTTAGAAGGTGCATTTCCTATCATTCACACATGATATAACTAATTTTGAAGCAAATCCCTCCATTTATTTGTCTTTAACTCAGCTGCTGTCAGCGAGCTGTTTCTAAATCTACAGGAACACACACTCAGTTTAGAAATTAAACATATTGTTGCTTCTGTCAGCAAACATAGGGCCTTACTAAAAACACACAGAATTTAGCCCCTAATGGAAAAGAACAGTTATTTGAATACCTTGTTTGTCATCTTTCTTTCCATCTTGTAACACAGCAGAGTTATCAGGTACCTCTTCAGCTGACGACTTCTTAAAGAAAGAAGACCTGTTTATTATAATGATGGGTATAGCTCACACCTTTACATAGTCAAATATTAAAGAATACAGATCAACACAATTCATGGTGACATTTGCTCTTGCCCCATGATTTGCTTTGTCAGGTAAAGAAGCATAGAGGACGTACAGAAAGACAATCTCAATCTGCTTTTCAAGGTACAGCAGTTCCACACCTGAAATTAGTTAGAGAAACACTTCAACAGTGAAGCACAAGGAGAAAGGACCAAATGTAAGGAGAGACTTCTCCCAACAGAGGACACATGTAACACCCATGTTTAAGGTTAATGAAACCTTCTCCAGTTCCTTCACAAGAGTCAGTTCCCATGAGAAAAGTCTCTCTAGACAAAACTCCAGCCATACTGCAGAGTCTGGTACTTATTCTTTAAAGGCTTCTGTCTGATGTGGCTGACCCTTCAACTACTCTTTTCTTTCAACATGCAGTCATAGAGATGGGAAAAACAAATTTCACTAGCATGTCTGTTGGGGGCCCATTCTGGCCTCTGACAGGAAAACAGGGAATTCTTCCCCATCTTATTCCTTTACTTTCTGTTACTTCAGCAATGACTTATAACCATTTGTTGTTCTTGTAACTTCTGCTATGTAGCCCACAAGATGGAAACAGGAACAAATTCTACCTCCATTATCTGTAGGAACAAGGATACACTCTGCAACCAAAAAAACCAATACAGCAAAAGTCAGAAACCCTGCACTTCTCTAAATATTAAGAGATGTTGTCTTTTTTCTCAGGGAACATGGAACAGGTTTGACTTAAAAAAGGCCTGAAATAAATTGGGCCTAAACAAATGAATTGAGAAACCAAGATTTTGTGGACAGTTTTAAAAGATCACAAAAATCTCAAGTCAGTAGTTCAAAAAAGGAAAAGTCCAGAGTAAAGGTCTGCGAGATCTGTTTTATAAAGTTTCTGAGGAATAGGATATCCTAGTACTTCTGAAAAGCAACATAGCAAGAACATGGCTTGAGGACACTGAAAATGTATGAGCAAAACATTTCACATCCATAACTAGCCCTAACACTCTCAAGTGAGGACGTAAGTCACTGCATGCTTTAATCAATGGAATGACTTCCACAATTTGAATAAACTGTGAGCATGACATTTCTCTGGGAGTTCAGAGCAACCCCAAGCAGTCATTTTATGCATATAGTTTGAAATCTCACATTTTATTTTTAAGCTTCTGGCAGTGAGAAAGCTTGTAAAAAAGAACCAAAAGAGAGTGGGAGACAAAAACTTGATGAAAAAAAAATTGGGAAGACAAAATTTCCTTGGTAAACAAAAATCAGTCACCCTTGTCCTTCTCTCTGCTATCATCAGCAGTCTTGGTGTTTTGTAAGTTTAACAAAGCCTAGCACCCAGGTGACATGCCTCCTGCTATTATTTTCTTTATGGATGTGTTCAAGAACTCTTCCCATTTTATTGCAGTACTGTAGTTCAGCAGTCACAGAAAAAAATGGCCCTCTGAAATGAAATTAAACAGCCTGAATGGATGATAGGTGGAAAGTGTCATGGAGATAATGCATAACAGATTGCATTGATAATACAATATTTTTAATGTATCAAGTCTCTGAACTATAATTCCTCAACTAGCCAAGATACAAATTATATTGCAACAGTGAATTACTGCACTTCCCACAGAGGGAGATGGATGGGAGATGAATTACTGACCTTCCAAATGATACTCATTCACTGTAGCAATTCTGAACGTAAAAACGTAAGTTGGGGAAAAGAATCAAGTCAAAATTATCAAGTCTCAGATCAGTTTTGAAGAGATTTTAAAGTCCATTAATCTCAGACAACAAACATAAGTTTTTTAATTATGTGTATAAAAGATACATCATTATATATTTGTTTATATTTTAAATAGAATTTAATTCTATATTACACATATATTGTCTTTTATACATTAGTTTGCAAACCACCCGAAATAGGGTCACAAGCAAGAGACTAGGCTATTCTGGCAAGGACCTGCCTACACTGCCAACATACCAGCAGCCTGCACTACCAGAACAGCAGCACTGCTTTCAAAACCCAGAGTAAACATTGTACTCATTAGAAGCTGTGAAGATTCTGCTTGGTGGCACCACTACCAAGATGGATTTGGTGAGGGAGCAGCTGGGTTCTGACTCAGGAACTCCCCAGAGCAAGGCACTGGGAGGAAATAACTGGAGAACAGCCTTGCTGAGCTGCCACGGCATACCATTACTTTTAAACTCGGAAGCAGTGCCAGAAGGGCCAGTTCCTGCAGTCCATCTGCAGGACTGATTAACTACCTCAAAAACAAAACCCTTAAATCCCACAGCATATATACTCAGAGTTGCAATATTCAGGTGCAACTTAGTGGCCATGATTAGTTCAGCTTCATAGGATCTTCAAAGTTTTGTGTTTTAACCTCAGTGTTAAACTGCTTGTTTAGTTTTTCTTGCATCAGTCTTCATGGAATCAATAGAATGGTTGGGGCGGCCAGGGACCTCTAAAGATCTAGTCCAAACCCCCTGTTCTATCCAACTGAAACTCCAGTGTTCAGTTCTGAGCCCCTACAGGAAAGGACATGGGAGAACATCCAAAGAAGGGCAGTGGAGCTCGTGGAGGGTCTGGAGCACAAGTCTTATGAGGAGCAGCTGAGGGAGCTGTGGTTGTTTAGCCTAGAAAAAAGGAGGATCGAGGGAGATCTCATCACTCTGTACTACTACCTGAAAGGAGGCAATGCTGGGTTAACAGTTGGGAGTTGATGACCTTAGAGATCTTTTCCAAACTAAATCCTCATATTTTTAATCAATTCAGACTCAGTTGACTTGCCCAGGACAACTGAGCACTGTGTATGTGCCACACTGTATGTCCTGCAGCACGGGCTCTGCCCCTCACCACTGGCTCCCAGCACTGGAGGCCAAATGCAGCCCTGCAGGACACAAACATGCAAGGTCTACTCTGAAAACTCCAACATCACCCAAGTCCCTCGATGACTAATGGGAACCCTGTTATGTGGGAATACCTTTTTAAAAGCCTGTCAGCTCTTCCCACACGCAGAAAAAATGGCTGAGAGAGGGGTTTGAAATGGCTTAATGGGAAGCTTGGAGACTCCTAAAGTTCTCTCAGAGACTTGCAATTCTGCTGCTACAGAGAGCACAGCCACTGTGAAGCTGGTCTATCCCCCTCCACTCTGCAAGGCAAGCACTCTGCTTACACCTTCTCACCTCTGTCCGACTGCAGTCCCGACTCTGCTGACTGCCTGGCAATGGCTCAGAATAAGAATCAAACAGTGCACAGTCACGCATGGGCTTCAAAGAAGCTGCAGGGGAAAGAAAAAAACCCAAACAAAAATCAAAAATCAAACACAGAGACATGCCAAGTCTTTGGTTAATACAGAATTCTTAAAAACCTGTTCTAGCATGATTTTGTCCTTCATTTCTGCATATCGCACCTGATCTGTAAGATGTGGACGACACACACCATGAAGAAAATCTGTCTTGCATTTTAAATTAGTTGGTGTCCTGAAAGGGATAGCATGTGCAATTTCTGTCATAGAAATAATTGTGAAATTTGGAATAAATTATTTTTAGTAAACATTAAGTGCCAAACAACTGTATATTTGCAGTTTTCCTCCTTTCAGCCCAGCATCAACTTAGTTGATCTTACAGGAATGTTAAAGGTACTTATGAAATGTTCAGCTGCAATTTTGATTTTTTTGAACACTGAGAGCATAGTAGAATCTCCATTACACACTAACATTGAAGGCCAACAAAAGCCAAAGACATTAAACACAATGGATGCTGTAGTATACACCATCTTTAACTAAACAACACGGAGCACGAGGGTGGGGGGGGTGGGGAAGGAAAAATACCAGCTCTAACTTCTCAAAAGAATATTCACAACAAGCTAATTTCTATCCCACAAGCTCAGGTTCTGCTGGTATCACTCTGAGATTAGTTCCTCTGAGATAAATCCATCTTAATAGCTGGAAAACACCTTTTTTTAAAGATCAATATCTCGAAAGGCAGAATAACCACATTTCTAGTTTTTGGCTAGCATGCCTTTTATCGCAATAAATTAAACTCTTGGAAATCTCTCTTAATTTACAATACAGTGGGTTACACACAGGGCAAATAGCTTTCCAGATTCCACAAATTAGTTTTAATAAAGACTTTCCAAACCCAAGGTGGTGGGTCAAATTGTCAATGGACCTGTGCCAGGATAGCATTTGGACTTGTGCTTGTAGTTTATAGTACAAGTCATAAAACTAGCAAGATTAATACATTCTTTTAAATGATCCTTCGCTCCAAAAAATTTTATTTGAAGCTTTAACAACACTCTTATCAGATGTTCTGAAACTAATACAACAACCTAATGAAGAACAGTTTCCAGTAACCTTCATCAGGTTCCTAACAAGCAAAAAAAAAAATTTGAGAAAATGTCTATATTTCACACAAATCAAGTCAAATTATGAAAACATGAAAACACAAGCTTTCTCTTGAAAATTTCTTTTGACATTTTAGGTAACTGTATGAGGCACTTGCTTATTTATCAATGCTTTTATTTCCAAAGTGATACAACCAGGGCTATATGCTTTCTTGTGATTCACAGTGTTACAGCTTATTGAAATGTTCTACTTCTCATTAACGCAAGACTTTCACAAGATAGATTTCTGAATCCTGACTAGGTAGCAGAACAAGCACAAGATAGTTTCAGACCCTCAGGTTAACCAGAATTAGTATATTAGCTGAGGTGTTTAAAGTACCCCCAAAAAAGAATTAGTCCTTTCACCTCTTCCATGTAGATCAGCTTGAAATGCTTCCTTTTGTGCAACACCATGAAACAACACTCGTCTAAGAAAATCGTAGACCTAAGTGGTGAAAGGGACAAATAGGGGGAAAGAGGATTCCCAGGGAACAACTGCAACTTACCACCCTATTCCTGCTATTGACATAATGATTCCCTACTACTAGAGATAGTTATTTCCATTGCAGTTTTACCCAAAAAGGCTTAATGTGAAGACATAGCAAGAAGAACCTGCACAGATGAGCTTACAAGTCAATTTATCATGAAACCAGGCATGAAAGTAGCGAACAAAGTTGTAGTCCTAGAGGGAAAAGGACAGCTGTAATTATGACAAGAGAATGTAATTAGAGAGACTAAAAGTGATGAAGATTGGAAGTGCAGGTTTTCTGGAAGCTTACTGCTTTGGATATGAAGACAGTGGATTACAGGGAACATGACTCCATCAGAAACGACTTCACAAATCTGATGGAGGGTCAACATTTAATTTTCCTAACTGCCGCTTGATTTGTTCTTTTCCTGCCTTTTAATATATTCAGTATCATCAAATTTAATGGAGATTTTATTAGGTCTGAAGTATTATCCCTTAGCAATGTAATTATCATCTGTGATTAATCCTCCTTGCCCTAGAGAGCCACGCATGTTTTTTAGATGGAAGAGTATATATTTCAGTGTTCATTTACAATTAAGAGAGACATAACTGAAGAGAACAAATGAAAGGGCAGGTCTCTCACTGCACATTGTTACTGAGGTATGTTGTATTTTGGATTAATTCATCCTTGTGCTACATAAACTGTTGTAATTCTCATCATTAATACAAAGCACATATAGAAGAATCTGTGGATTACATAAAATGAATTACAAAAAAATTGAACCTTTGATACAACCAATAACTGCATCTAACAAAATACATTAGCATATTAGTTCTAAAGCAGTCCAGTATTGTTTTCAACAAATCTTCAAGAGACAGATACTTAAGAGAAAAATCATCAAAAGAATTAAAAGCTGTATGACAGACTCATAGAATGGTCTGGATTGGAAGGGACCCTAAAGATCACCTAGTTCCAAGCACCTGCCATGGGCAGGGACACCTCCCACTAGATGAGGTTTCTCAAAACCCCATCCAACCTGGCCTTGAACAGGGTGGGGGGAGGATCCACAGCTTCTCTGGGCAACCTGTTACAGCGACTCACTGTCCTCAAGTAAATAATTTCTTCCTAAAATCTAAGGTAAACCTGCTCTCCCTCAATTTAAATCCATTGCTGGATTATCTCTGCTACAGGTAATCATCTGCCACTTTAGCTGTAATGACACCTGAGGCACACTGGAGCAAAGAGGCAGGTAATAACAGGCAGGTAACTGCTCCTCTTTGCATCCCTACTTTTGTCTTTGATATATTCCTTCTTCAGCAATCGCCTCTCAAACACAATCAAAAACACATGCCCTGAAGAGCAGGCAGAGAATCATTATATGGTGTAGCAGCCCATTCAAGGAAGGAAAGTGAACCTGTCTTTTACAGAGATGCTGGATTTCTGAGATGGTCACAGGGACACAACCTGCCACAGGAACATTACCTGCTTGGAGGTACTCTGGCAGCAGCGTCTCCGGCAGCGTCTCTGGCAGCTGGTAACCATTCTTCCTCGCAACCACGAGGTGGAAAGCGGCACAGAACTCTGCGAGTGTCAGCGCTCCGTCACAATCCACATCGCTCAGCTCCCTGTGGATACAACAGGCACAAGTTTTCCAAGCTGTTATCTCAGGGAAACATATGTGTGCTGTCACAAGGGAGACAAAAATGCGACTCAGAGAAGGGATATTTTAACGCAAAACGAGCATCTCTGTCATTTGCCCTTGATTCTGACTTGCCCATTTGTCTCGGGGAACATGAAGCCAGCTAATTTTCTAATATATTGACTTGTCACTTTTTTCCTTT
The DNA here is from genome assembly GCA_035583155.1 of Acropternis orthonyx. Classification (NCBI taxonomy): domain Eukaryota; kingdom Metazoa; phylum Chordata; class Aves; order Passeriformes; family Rhinocryptidae; genus Acropternis; species Acropternis orthonyx. The sequence continues at coordinate 103,057,621 of JAWWEU010000001.1, read as the reverse complement.
TCAGTAAAGTACATTTTTTTTAATACATTACACCATTCGATGTTATGGTATGTATATATTAGAACATGAAATACATAACCTATACTTGTAGAATCATAGAGTGGTTAGGGTTGGAAGGGACCTTAAGGATCATCTAGCTCCACCCCCCTGCTTTGGCAGGCAACCTTCCACCAGACCAGCTTACTTAGAGCCCCTTGCCCTATCACTACCAGCCCTTGTAGAATGTCCCTCCCCAGCCTTCTTGTAGAACATGTTTAGATACTGTAAGGCTGCAAGAAGATCTCCCTGAAACCTTCTCTTCTTCAGGCTTAACAGCCCCAGCTCTCTCAAGACTCTCTTCATAGGAGATGTGCTCCAGCCCTGTGATCAACTTAGTGGCCCTCCTCTGGACTCAGCCCAACAGTTCCACACCTTTCTTATGCTGGGCACCCCAGACCTGCATGCAGCGCTCCAGGTGAGGTCTCACCAGGGCAGAGCAGAGGTACAGAATACCCTCCCTCACCTGCTGGTCACACCTCTTTTGATGCAGCCTAGGATATGACAGACCTTCTGAACTGCAAACACACATTCTTCCAAGGGTAAAATTAACCTTTTAATAGTTGGAAGCACTTTTGGCCAAACCACGCAGGATCTTCAACCAGTTCAAGCACAAAAAGTTAAATATGGACTTCAGCAATCTTTACTTAGGCCCATTGACTAGCCTTAAGAAAAGAGCTAAATTAATGCTCTTGACGTTTAAATATTAACTTCTCACTAAAGCAGTTCTCTCTAATTCTAGGACACTCCATAAACACTAAAGCTGAACTTCAGAAATTCAAGAATTCAATTCTATAAATTAACTCTTTGCAAGAATGGAGTAATTTTATCTTGAGCATATCATCTAAAATAAACATATAACTTCTTACTCTTTGAAAGTAACCAGCATTTTTCAAGCTGTTGAGGTTATAGTGACAAATAGTGAAACATCCCATGTGTTTAGCAAACACAACCTGATAAATCACATTGTCACAAAAATGTATTTATCTATTGGAAAGGAATACTTTTCTTGAAATTCCGCACAGAGAATAAGTTGCACCAGCAATAAGAATAAAATGTGCTTTGTTAACATATTGGGTTAATCCATTCTTTTTAAGTAATCAAGTTTAAATTCCAATATTCACTTCCCCCAACAGTATGTTTCTTCGCTTTTGTTTGTTTTTTTCTATTTTCACAACTGACAATCCGCTTTGAAAAGATTCCAGACATATCCTTTGACCCTGACAGATGTTTAGGCTCTTGCAAGCCTTTCTTCTCATCTCTCTTCATAAAAGCATATATAAAAATAAAACCTCTATCAGCATTTCTGATCCATGTTTAAAACTGTTTGTTCTTCCCATCAGAGATGTAAGGATGACACTGAATTACAAAGCACCATGTTGTTTATGAAAATATAATAGAATCCTTGTCAAATTTTATCATGTACAGTTCCATCCACAATTGTTTCTCAATAAGCTCATTAAAAGCAAGTGCACTGGTTCATTAGAAAAGTACTGATGAATTTAGTTGTTTAATTAGGCCTCCTCTGACAAAGCCGAGACAGAAACATAAAACCAACAACACATCTAAAACATTCCAGAGGTGCTTCTCCTCTGTGTCATTTCATGAAAAATGTCAGTTTTTTGAGCTAATGATGCTGCTTACAATATACTTAAGCACAGCTCTCAGTTATGTCACTGTTCAAACCTTCCCAGTCCTGCTGAGTAGGCGAACATCTCTCCAGAAAACAAGTGTGTCAGGAAGATCAATGAGCACCCTGCTGCTTGGGCCTCAAAGTGATTCTGGAGATAAGAGAAATAATTATAATTGAAAGTACTTTTAAAATTTAACAAGAACTCTTGAATTAAGTGTATTTTAAAGAAACAGGATACACATCCCCAATACTATCACAGTACTTACCAGATGTGAGAAAGTTCTGGGATGGGCAGCTTTGATTTTGTGAAGAAATTCTTTGCTACAGAACCTGTTGGAAAAGCATGCCTTATCAGCCACTAGAAATTAATTCTCCAGATTTTTACCTTTCACCAAGTCTGCTGTGCCAGATGCAGCTGGTTAATTTACGTCTGAGAGACACTCAGATTAACCAAATGCTAATATAGCTGTTGGACCATTTGTCTCCTCAATAAATGACAGAGAAAGCCAGACAGAGCTGTTGACCTCATTTCTCCATTCCCTCCATATGGGAAAAATAAATAAAGGAAAACCTGCTTTAGTACTAGTAATTCTAACCAGCACGTAAGTCACCAGTGATGAAATAACAAACAGATCTGCTTCACCCAGAAGTCATGTGCATGGCAGTACAGTGCTGTAGCATCTGCACTGCTCTCCCAAGATGCTGCTTCAATCATGACTCTTCCCTGCTGTGGCTCAAATTTTATGGCAGGGGGAGAAAAAAGAATGAATCCCAGAAGATTCAGACAGCATATAGCTCCTGTCTTACTTGCAGGCATCCTCACTGACCCTGCCAATAGCAGCACTTACCATACTCCTTCTAGGCAACAAATCCACTTATTCACCATCCCATATGCACAGGGTGTCAGGGTACCCTGGAAGGCCTTCCTGGGTACAGGCTTACAAAATGTAAGGAAACATAAAGCACAGATTTCCAGGACTATAATCCTCTTCCCCCTTGGGCAACCATCAGGGGAAGAACCAACACTGAACAACCATTTGTTCCTTGAAGCAAACTGCTGAAGGAGATTTAACTAAGGCTGGATCCAAGCCTCCTGAATCCCAGTGATACAGCAGGACCTCCTGAACTCCAGGGATACAGCAGGGCTCATTAAAACTGCCTCAGTTTAAAACCTGTGACATCTTCCTTGCCAGACCAACCGTCTGTACCCAGCAGTGACTCCTCTCACCAGCAGCCTGATCCTTCTTTTTAAGACAGAAATGCAGTCTCAATATGCCTTAATTATACTTCTCCCATGTGTGTGTTCTCCATGATTGTTTTTTAATTGCGTTGAAGTCAAATCACAGTCCTTCAGAGCCATAAACCTTAGGCTTGACCACAGAGGACAGTTAACTGCATGCTTCAGTGTCATCACATGGACACTATCACAGTTCTGCTGGAAAAGCAAGCACAAACCTCAGGGGTGTTTCAACTCCATATAGACTGCAGGTGTGATCCACAAATACAGTGCATCAAATACAGAAAGCTCATTTTAATTTTTACCAAATCGCTAACACTTCTCCTTTACATGTAATTATTTCTCTAAAATCAGGATATTTAGAAAAAAAAAAAACTTAATGGCCACAGTAGTGGTTTGCTCTTGAGTTGTCTGCCTTCAAAACGAAAACACAACCAACTCTTACAAACTCACTGAGAGGAAGAAGAATTTATTTACTTAACACTTCTTCCTCAGCCTGGTACCCCTGCACTGTTTGGTAAAAATTACCTGAAATAAAGGCGTTCAGGTCAGGCTGCAGGGACCTAAACTGGTTAATGTAGTAATCTCGCTGCTCCTCCGTTATCCTCCAAGGGTCATCTGAGTAGTGGGTGCTGCTGTCCTGCTGCTCCCGCTCCACTGAAAGAGACTGAAAGGAGGGACAGACACTGGCACCGACCACAGGCATTGGGAACCTCAAGAAACCAGATTTACACTCTTCTATTAATAGACAAATTTTTTGAAGATGAAAAGCAGAAATGGCCATACTGATCACTGTCCCACTACTGACTTGTTAAAACTGAGACTAATATTAGGTATCTTTACCCAAGCAATTATAGGAAGTTCCACATGACCAAAGCTAAAAGGAAAAGGAAATCTCACTACTGCTGACCACTAAAAGGAAAGCCTAGGTCATACTTTATTACCTCTAGGTTCGTTTTGGGAGTTTATTTTGGCTGCCATACATTACAATCCTGAACACTGTACGCATCAGATGGAACCAGTAAAGGACCTAAAGCTGTATTTATGCAGGATGGTGCAAGAAAAACTAGTTTTGCTATGAAACTACATATTTAATCTAGGAATGGTGTTGTAACTCTGGAGCTATACCACTTTTGGACCCTCTGCTCACCCCAGTAACTCCACACTCACATCAAGCCAGGCAGACACACAAACCCCTAGAGATCTCCTCAATCTTCCCACAGTTTATGTAAAAATCCTACTTTGAGAAAAGGAATATTCTGGAGGAACATTTAATCCATTTATGTCTTTGCTCTGTGCCTTTGCTCTCTGATTAATTTGTTTAAGGGAAGTTTGTACCTTTTGTAGGATGGATGGAGGTATCTAGAAGAGGGCTGGAGGTACAACTGGTGCCTTTGTTAAACTGGAATAATTTAGTATTCAATGTCTAAACTTGGATGATAAAACTCTTTGAGGCAGGGCAAGAATGAACAACAACTAGGCTCCAATAAGCTCTGAAACCCTTTCTCTTTACGTATCTATTTCCTAAGAAACAAATGCAAAACACCAGTTCTGAAATACATCAAAAGATCCCTGAAATAGGCATCACCATAGAGCTGTAAATTAATTTTCATTTCAAAGCGCTACATAAATGCACCCAATTTCATTTCAAGTTAGCACAAATTATGTGACAATACCTGTAGATCTTTTCTGGAGGCTGGGTGACATTTTATTGTGGGTGTGAGGTGCTAAGCACTTGGGAAAAGGTAGAATCTCTGAGTCTTACTTATCAAGGAAAATCTCTTGTTTATGCCAACTTTGCCCTTCCTTAGGGCAAACTATCTGTGTGCATAAAAAATGCAGAGCTGGCATACTGGAATATAGAAAGATCTGCTTTTGCAACCAGAAGGAAAACATAAGACCCAACTCACAAAAGCAAACAAATGCCCAGAAATTAATTTATTCTGTTTGAAATGCAATTTAACCAACTCAGGTGAATAAACAAAATACGCAGAATGCTAGGCCATAAATTCTGTGCAAGTGTTACAGATAGCATTCTAAATCAAGCAGGAATCTCTGAAAACTCATGTATTTTAATGTTTTACTTCAACTTACCTTTACCAATTTAATTGATTGAATTACTTATTTTAATTTGTCCATCCTATCAGGGTTTTTTTCCTCATATACTAAAAAAGCACACTTCAGTCTCTAGTCTAAAAACACCACGGAGGACACTTTTCACTGTCAAAGTGAGAATTCTTCTGCTTTTTCTTTTTTAATTTCTCCATTGCTTTATTAGTAGTACTACAAAAGGAAAATATGCAATTCATTACCCGGTTAGGAGTTGAAGAGGTGAGTGCAGATTTGGCTCCATAGTTCCCTGATGATGGTCCATCTTGCTGGTGAGTAGAGTGTCTGACTTCATAAGGAGCTACAGACATTTAAAATAAGTATATAAATGAAAGGACAATTAAAAAAAATTCTACTAGGCTAAAGGAAATAATTAAACAACTCTAGGTCAAGAATGCAGCTTGTGAACATAGTATCAAAGCACCAAAGTCCATTTTGTCAAGCATCTACCCAGTGAACCCAGCACCACAATATCAAAGCACATTTTGTCTTCTGCAACAAAATTCCAGCTACTTATTAGTCTTTCATATTGCATCATTCTTCTTCAGACACTACTGAGACACTGTCAGTTATATACTACTAGATAATAGAAATCGTTGTTCATCATGTTGAAATATGTATTTATATAGCCTGTTTATGCATTTATACATTTTATATAGTTAGAGCTATATATAGCACAGAATGCACTACAAATGAGAAGAAATAATTCAACCGAGCTGCAAAAAACACTGTGCTTTGACAATGCTATCAAGTAGCAAATCACTATTTTTCCATGTACTCTTCCTGCCCCTTCTCCCTAGCTTCTGCTAAAAATCAAAATACATGACTCACCACTTCACCTATTTGGAGTAAAGTTAGAGAACAAAAGTAACAATTACTTCTTCTTTTGCTAATATAAGTCACTTAGGCTCCACTGCAGCAAATATAGTAAGTGGTGACACAACAGCACGTTTAGGAACAATGTTTTAAAAATAGGGCAATTATGCAAACAAAAAGACAACTCACTGGCAAACCCTTACAGAACTGGGAACTTCTGCTGCCAGCCTATTTAAAATTTACCACTACAAAGACAGTCTGTATTAGATAGTCAGAACCTTGAAGACTCATGAAAAAGGAAACCGGAGATCTTAAAAAAATTGAGTTCAGGAAGACCTGAAAAATTACACCCTAGTCCCTTCATTTTCCTAAGTGGTCTTATCCTGTGTCAGTATCTATTTTTATTCCTGTACAACTAACTACTAATTACAGAACTAAAAAAAAAAAAAAAGGAAGGAAGGTGGGAAAAACATACAGATGTCCTTGGAGAGGAGATTTAAGACAAGGCTGCACTGCCATGTGTTTGCTAGCATGAAAAACATCGAGAATTATCAAGAAAAACATACATTCATGACTGCAGTGCAAAGGGCTGCCCCTGAAGACACACTGTCCAGTTTTAGGGTCAGACTTGCAGCCCAGCCCAATGGCACAGCAGCTCCTGTGCAAACACTACACAGAAATTTCCAGACCTGCACTCTGGAGTGCTCTTCAAGAAACTGGGCGGGTCTTAATCTTAAAGGCCAGGAAGAGCCAGCAGATCTTGCACTAGTCTGGTACTTGGAACAGCAGTGTTGAATAGCTCTGTTTTTTCACTGATTTACAAACAGGGACAACAGCTGAAGGACTATCATGCTCCACTCTTCACTCACTGCAAATACACTAACCTAAAGCAGGAGGGATGAGGGAGGGTTGGTACACACTAACGCCTACTGTTGCCACCAACTTAGTCACCACAGATGCCTTAATATTAACAGGAGCTCATAAAGACACAGCTAAACTTGCTTCTGCCCCATTACCCTCTTATTAAAATGAGAACGTTTTGACACCCACTCTAATGGCAGCAAAATGAAGGACTGAGCAATTCTGCAGTGCCTTTTGTCTGTATTGCCTAAGTTACTTTGTGGTTTTATATTCATGTCCTATTATTATTTCTGTTACAAAACCAGAGAGATTATTATCCTTTCCTGCAAAGGAAGGTTCACTTCCAATCTGAAAATTAATATGGGGCTACTGAATTCGGGAGCGGGCTTTTCTGTCCCTCTAATGAAACCAAAAGCATTGTTCACTCTGACAAAACTTGCAAGCTCTCTCCCACTCAGGATATATTGCACATAGTCTTGTCACAGAGATTAGGTATTAGCATTTGTGAGAATTCACACACAAGTCTAATTTGATTTAACAGAAGACAGGATTGAACAGTCATAATACAAGTCTAATTAAATTTTAAAATCATTAAGCTGATTGTCAGTTGCATTTGGAATTTGGATACTTCTGATAAAATTAAAAAAAAAAATCAAAAAGAATTGAATACAGTGTGCATTGCAATTTTTCTCCTACCTCCATGCTGCTGCTCCAGCCCACTTCTTGCTTTACCATATCCATAATTTAGGGGTATTCTCTGGTAAGTAGATGGAGAAGCAGGAGGTGAGCAAATTGGAGACATTGGAGGGGACTTGGGTTCCTATTTTAAAAAACACACCAAGACAACATACAATTCTGAGCCATAAGAAACAACCAAATAATGCTGCACAGCAATCCAAACACATATAGTATTATGGACAAAGAAGAGACAAATACTGCAGCATCCTCAGGCCCTTTATTTCCAAAAAAAGGCATCTTAAAATAGAAGTGACAGACTTTGGTATGAGCCTTCCAGGGGTAAAGCATGGCAGTGCCATAGCAAAGCTTGACAATGACCAGCTCAGGATATTTTACTTCCAAAGATGCCTGAAGAAGTGCATGGAGAAGGCTCCATGTGAGCGGGTATCTTTTAATTTATGTATTTACTTAGTGTGAGTGCATGCATTGTGGGAGATCATTTTTCATATAAAAATGTACAAAAAATTAAAAATATATCTGTCAATCAGTATTTTAAACACCCTGTGGATCCGTAGGTATCACGGGGTGATAAAGCTTTCTCCTTCCTTTGACTTACTGAGATTGCTTGAGAAGAGAATATAATCCTTAAAGAGTTTACAGAATAAAGAAGAAAATAAAACACAACACAGATAACACTGATGGAGCCAGGGGGCTGACAGCAGTGTTTTGCTTCAGTCTCTGTACACACAGACAGATAGGCATACACGCTCTTCTTCCTCATCCTGTGTATCTTGTCATCAGCTCACTCCTGCTGGTTGACCTTAGGCTGGGAACGCTGCTACTGACGCCAACACACTGTGTGGTGAATGTGTGTGCACGTTTCAGGAAGATAAAGTGCTTCCACCAGGCACTTAAAACATGACCTGATATGGTACCAGAGGAGAAGGTGCTGGGCCTGGGGAAAATTATGCTAATCAATATTTACAAAAATTATGCAGCACTGTGAAGTTTCTTGTATCTGAACAAGCGCTCTCAACTCCCCTAGATACAGGCAATACAAATCTCCCCTAGACAGCTTTATTAAACTGGCAACTTGGAGCAACAGATGCTGGGACAATGTTTCACTGAGGACAAAAGAAAAGCTGATTTCTTCTGGACTACTCCTTGGGGAGATTAGAATGAAAGAAAACCTGGGGGCCTTACCCCACCCAGAAGAGTGACTCGTGATTCAACACCTCCTCTCCAATTAAGTATTTCTGTAGTGAATGAGGATCATACCGGCTACAAAAAAATCACTCACTTTCCTGTTCTGTTTCACAGACAGATTTCTCTTTGCTGCTCCTCCCTGGTCCTCTCCACGAAACAGCACTGGATTAAGTAGGAGGAAAACACTGAAAGAACTTACACAAAATATTTACAGGGCTGACAGGTTTACACAAGTTCGTATAGAGAATTTTCTTCAGGGAAGCAACTGGGATGCATCAAAACCGAAACACAGACATAGTTGGGGTTACTTGCACATCAGGAATTCATCTCCTATCTAGTATTTAAAAACTAGGTAAATCCATGTGAGTGTAACCATTTACAGGACTGGACTCAAAAGGAGGATGCATAATGACATACTGGCCTGAAGGAGACAAGCCATTACCTGTTTGTCCCCTTCATCTGTTCTTTTGTAGGAGTTTTTTTCCAAAGTTGCATGTGGAACCTGAAATTTAACTCCATGGAGTTCTGCTGGAGTCCCGTAACGTACTTCAGTGTCATTTTTCAGGGCCATAAATCGTGGCAGAGGCAATTCTTTATTAAAAGAAAGAAAAATTCAATTGAGACTACAGAACATTAGAAGCATTTTAAGCTGTATCGTCTAGCACAACCAATGAAAAGTTTATCTATAAAAGACTAGCATTTATATTTTAGAACATTTCTAAGTAGGGAACTCCTTTGATTATTTTATGTTTTAATAAAAATGTGAATGTTACACAAAGCTACATTCTTAATGTATAGCTTAATATATAATCTCTTTATGCAAAGAGCAAGAAGTAAGCCTTATGCACATTATTAAAGCAAGCAGCAAACTCATTTCCTGCCTTCAAAACCTTGGCTGTAACGAAAAGAATAGTTTCCCACAGAAACTGTGGGACTGATGAATTAATCAGTAAGGATCACAGAATCCTCAACACTGCCATCATAAAAGGAACAAATTAAAAATTGTAGGGTTCAGAGATCACACCAAGACCTAGTGAGACGAATGTGTCAAAAGGTCCCATGTTGTATCTGCTGTGCAGAGCAGGACAGTGACATTCTGTCACTCTTTAAGCCAATTTCCAATTATTTTCAAGAAACACCATTTATTTTTGTGCACAGTCACCCTGAAAGATCAATACAATTAAAATTAACAGAATGCTCAAAACCAAGCAAAGCCATTCATCACTTCTGTAATCATTTACACCTACAGCTACTATCAGAAAGAGGAAAAAAATCAATTGGAGTTTGGTACATGTACATGTTACTCACCCCACTCCAAAGGCACTCATACATTTTTAGAGAAAATGTAATTAGCACTGGAAGCATTTTTACTGACGTTTTACTGAAACAGTAAGTAGGCAGGATATCAATACAAGGACTGCAAGTATCCCTTTTCACTCAAATCTGTGGATTATTTGCAGATGATGGACTTGTAAAACATACACAGCAAATCTCAGTTCAGGTTTCTAATTTAGTCTCTTGAGGTTTTTCTTTTTTTTAATTAACATCCTTAAAAAAAGACAGCAATGTAATAGAGTGCACAAGCTGTCTGTAAGGAAAACTGACAAATCCAGGCTGCCCCTCTTCACCCTTGGTTTAAATTTCTGTTCCAGTAAGGCACTGAACTGAACTGCACCAGCTGCATCTGATCCCCTCCACTTGGTCAGAAACTCTGCACCATAGCTCAGCTCACACAGGTCTGCGTTGTCCTTGCCTTTCTGGCTTTCCCTCCTTGGGATGGGGCAGGCCTGGAAACCTCCTCCCTGTGCCTTGTAACACACCTGAATTTTACATTTCATTGCCCTTACCAGGGACAGCAGAGCAAAAACTGTGCTGGGAGCAGTGACCTGATTGCAAGACTGTAGGTAGGTCCTGCCTTTCTGACCTTCTCTCTGATCTTGCAGCTGGTTGCATTGCTCCTTCAGTGGGATGGTGCCAAACACTCTTGTCCAAAACACAGCCAGGGCATGGGTGGAATGCCCACCTGGAATAGGGGAGCTAAGGGTTCAAATCTGTTCAAGCTCGGATGAATAGCCACGTTTTGAAGACTGAGCCCTGCTGAGGCAGAGCATTCATCAGCAAGGCAAGAGCATGGAGTTCCTTCCATTTAGTTACTATCAGGTTTTGCAGCTAAAAAGGACCTGCTTTATCTCTTCATCACTTGAGTTTGATAAGACTCTTTCAAGAAGAGTTTTTCTCCATTAAAAATGGTACATTTAACATTACTGTCAATTCACCGGGAAGAAAAAAGCTGTTTTAAAACACATCTAATACACACTTCCATACCTACTCATACGAAGTAATACGATTTTGTCATCATTACCCATTTATTTCCGCAGGATTATTTGCCAAAACAGATGAGTGTTACAAGCTGCCCTGCACAGAGGGACCCCTTGACCTGCCCACATCCCCCACAACATGCCTCCAAACCCAAAGCAGCTATCTGCTCTCACTCTGGACAGCTGTCAAGATTAGAGGCTGAAGGTGAGAGAGAAATGCATCTCCAGCACTGATGAGCTGTCACTTGTGCCATTCCTTTGTCATGACTCTTCCAGAGGGGGATGCTGTTTCAGCTCTGCCATACATGGAAATTCACTTCCCTTTTCTACCAGTCACTTAGAGCACACGTACCATTACCTTCTACTCTGTCTCTGCTCCTTAAAATTGTTCATAGACACGTAAGAAGAAAAAGTTAACCACCACAGATAGCTGACAAGCATTAAAGAAAGTGAGAAACAACTGCATAGTGCTGCAAGCAAAATTTGCTACTTACCATTCTTAATACTCTCAATCCGTACTGGAAACCCTGACTGTGCTGCTGCAATTAACTTCAAAGCAATATAAAATTGAGCAGGACCAAAATAACCCACACGCTTGGCTCCACAAACTTCTGTAATCTAAGAGAGAAGAGACACGTTGTTGGTTTAATGTATTTCACATTTCCAGGGAATGTCAACACCTCTAAAAAACAAAGAAAAAACCTCTTTAAAAAGATAAAATGCTTTTTGTATTTGATGTTTTCTACCAAGCATATTTGTTTCAATGCAGGACATTAGTATACCACAGACAGGCTGGCAGTTGCTATGCTTTTCAGAAGTCTTGCTGGGTAATGCTGCTATCCTAAAACAAGTTAGGGGGTTTCATACTATGTAAGATTTTAATAGCAGGTGAAACTATAACCTCTTAAGTAGCCTCTTCAGTAAAACACTTCCACTGCAGAAGCTATGATATCTTTAGAAAATTGTGCTTAACATTAGCCCTTACAACAATTCAGACAATTACTCTAACTGGGATATAAGAAATACCCCAGCACACCGCTTTTTACACTTTTTTGTGTAAAAAATTAACATGGTCTCAGAATTGAAGTTTCACTTCTATATATACTTCACTATTTGCCTCACTCAGCCACCTCTATGAAGCAAATAGCTCCATGTTCACACGCTCAGACAACAGCTAAACAAACAACAGCTATCAGCAGGTTTAAAGCACAGGCGCCAGTTCTCCCATGCCTGGAGCTCCCAGATGTTCACAAACAAATCTCAGACGGGCACTGAGGTTAGAACAAAACCCCATTTGCCCCAGTCGAGGAAGGGAAGCCTCAAACTGTTTTCCTGAAAATACACCTAGATTAGCAATGTCTGACTGGTGAGGTGCAGCCTTGCATGTGGGACAGCAGAACTGTCATGGTTCTCCGTGGGCAAGTGCTGCTCTCTGAAAACCACTCCCAAGCTACAACAGCATTACAGAAAGTATTCCCATATTGTATATAAGCAAATTGCACAAACGAATAGCCTACTTTTTCTGATTTATTTTTATATGCGATTATATACACATACATGCACACAGTGGCAAAAGTCAGGTGAAACTATTACTGAAAATGTTTTGGAATGGTAATTCTTACTAATCAAAGAAAACTGTCTTCAAGCAAACTGTTTCTTCCCTGGATGTGGCCCCTGCTTTGACTGAACGAGCTCTGGCTACCTTCTCTTCCTGCAAGTTTCAGACTTGATCACAAGATGCGTCCAGCAGTTTTTTCTCATACTGCTTGATGAAAAGGGAGATCAAGTCTCTGCATAAGGACAGCTCCAATTAACCAGCAATATTTGCCATTCTTTTTCCTTTACTTATCTCCTTTAGTCACTCTGGACTTTTTTTTATTCCACCTTTCCCTCTATCACTGACCTTGCTTCTTTTACGTTCTGGTGGGAATGCAAGGCACTTGGCATGTGCCCTAGATGGATGCTGGTGAAACATAATTTAAAATGGGAGCGTGCCAGGGAGGAAGAGGTGGAGTGGAATTTCTTGGAGAAGAGCTGCACCCCATCCAGGGCATGGGAAGGAGCCAGTCACATTGCATCACCTCAGTGGGCAGCACTGTGGAGACCCCAGCATTACAGAGCGCTCCCCCCCAGAACAGGGAGCAGCACTGTCCACTGTAAGGCTGGTCCTGATGAATCAGGGGGTCCCCCAACAGCAACCTAGCAGGGGCCCATGGCAGGAACTGACACCACAGGTGGATGACCATGGTTCTGTGGGAACAGCACTTGGCTGCCTGCCTAGAGCACAGGTGTGCTGTCACAACAGCTGATCACACCACGTGCCCTGGTTTGGGAAGGCAGGGCAGAGCACCAGTACTACTTCTGAGCTCCAAAGCAGATTTCTTCCCCTCATCCCTGGATGCTCTTAATTCACTCAGTCCTGCTGCCCAACCACCTACTCCTTCACAGTTCCTTCCCCACCACCAGTCCCGGATCCATCTAATGCAGTGGGGTGGAGCACAGATGATTGGACTTGACCCTGGACATGGAACATGCACAGCAGCTGCAGTTCAGACTCCTCCCCATGGGCACAAGTGCCCAGGCACAGCAGACCCCCACAGCTCTGGGGACAATGCTGATGTGGCAGGTATGTGTGACGCCAACTGAGTTATTCAAGAACCTGGGAAAAGGCTGATGAATGAGGGGCACAATCAAGCTGAAATTCCATTTGGATACACAGTTCTGGTCTGTCATGGGAGACATTCATTAAACAAAGGCCAGCACTGAATAAGGCAGGTGGCAAAAGCTGGACACCCACTGGCACCCAGACCGTCCCATCGAGGGTGCAGGTGCTCCCCTCCTGCATGGCAGTCCCTGGGATGGCACCTGCAGAAATGGCACACAAAATCCCTGGGTGTTCCAGGGCGTACCCTATAGGGATTTTTCTCCTCTTAGGCTCCTTTCCTGCCATGGCTACACTTCCTGCTGTGCCTACACTTGCTGACACAGAGTAACAGCATTACTGTGATACATTTTTCCGCTTGCTGGCTGCTGGAAAAAGGAAATACTGAGCAACTGGGACTTTCAGAGATTTGAGATGCTACTATCTTCCTGAAAAGGAGATACCTAGTTTTCCATATTTATTTATGACATATTTTCCATATATCAGGTACTGAGAGTTAATTTTCCTTGTATTTTCTATACTTTGAAATATTAAGACTGTTGAATGCTGTAAATGCTCTGCTTCCTCCTCATATGGAAACATGAGCATTTTATTCTGAACAAGAACACTAAAAATCTTTATCAAGGGCATAACACCCCTCAAAAATAGTGTTGTTTCTCAAGCACACTTATAGCCAACCAGTCTGAAACTGCCACTCTGTAATTTTGCTTTTTGATAACAACACAAATTAATTTTGTAGACACAGGCATCTCTGTTATTTGTGCAGCCACATTCTGAACTCCTTGTTAATGGTCCAGAGCAAAAGATGGCAGCTGACAGAGTAGTCGAATTTATTACACAATTAACTGTAGGTATTTATATAGATTAATTGCAGGTACAGGCATTCACTCTCATCAGGTTCCTTGTACAGTTAAAAGAGAGGGTCTTGGGTTCTTCCAGAGAGCATTTCATACTATCTGGATCAGGATCCTGCTGCAAACCAGAGCCGACTCTTTCTCCAGCAATCACAGAGGCTGGTGGCAGATTAACCTTTATCCAAAAGTAATTCCACAGAACATGCTGCCTGCTCAAATTTTCACAGCAGCTTAAACTGAACACAGCACTAATTTTTTGTTTCCTGGTTTTACCTTTCACAAGGTCAGTGCACATAGTTTTTTGATGGGCAGATTACATTTAGTGATGTCAATTCTGAAATTAGGTTAGTTTGTGCGATATGCTATTAGGAGTCTCCAAGATCCATCTAAATTAAAGGCATTGTATACAAATGTGATATAGCAATTTTTAATTTAAATCCTTTCCTGTTGTCAGTTTGGGCTGCATACTTTTCAGAAAGCCAGCAAGGAAAGAACTGGTATTTTCTGCTCTTGTACTGCTAAACAGACACACATATAAATCAAAAAAACTTGCATACCTTGATACTTCAGGGGAATTTGATACAGAATTATTGATGGTCAATTTATACTGCAATTTTTCTTTTAATTCTTCAGCAGAAAACCGCAGTCCTCTAGTGATAGCCAAATATTGAAGAAAATATTGGGAAATAGTTGAAGAAGAGCATTGGAAATAACTTTTCATGGTGGCAGGTTACAGATATTGCTTGCCAAATCTAACCTCAGAATGGCTGGGGCTGGAAGTGGTCTCTGGAGACCATCTAGTCCCATCTCCTTGCTAAAGCTTCACCTACAGCTGGTTGCACAGGATTGTGCCCAAGTGGGTTTCAAGTATCTCCAGAGAAGGAGATGTTTCAGTTCTCTGTCATCCTCACAGTAAAGTTTCTCCTCATATTCAGATAGAACACTGTTTCACTTTGTGCCTGCTGCCCCTTGTCCTGTTACTGGGCACCACTGAGAAGCCTGGCTCCATCCTCTTGACACCCACTGTTCAGACACTTACACACATTGATAAAATACCCTCTCTATCTTCTCTTCTCCAGGCTAAACAGGCCCAGCTCCCTCAGCCGTTCCTCCTAAGAGATGCTTCAGTCTCCTAGTCATCTTTGGAGAAGTGGCCTGTAGTAAACACACAGGTCATTTGGCAGTTAAGGAAAAAAGTTCATTTTGCACAACATGTGGAAACCTTTCTCAGAGAAGGATGAAAAACCATGGTGTCTAATCTTGTGCTTGTTCTCAGTCAGCCCTGGAACAGCACCTCTCATTTCAATGGGATTTCAGCAGGTAGCCTTAACACACATTTTCTGTGCATGAATCACACCACCTTCCCTAGCAAGCAGCCGTAAGAAAAGAAGAAAAAGCAAGATATAGATGCCTGTACACCTTCTGACAGGTCAGAAGTTTCTCTATGGTTGTAAAAATATATACTTTCTAATATGTATTAAAAAAATCAGATCTCCAATTCATAAACATCAAGATTTAAAATGTAGCTGCAAGCTATTTGGAAGGGTGGCTGTTTTAAACTACTGTTCTCCATGTAAACTTCTAACAGAAAAGCTTTACATCTTCAGGTACTGGAACACAAAGCAGTTCTTTGTATTTTTTACCCACTCACTTCTCTGGCTGACAGCAAGTGTTATTTTTATAATGCCTCCTTGAAGACATCCCACATGAAGCAGCTTTTCCCAGCACAATCTGACATTGTTCCAGCTCTCCCCAGTTCTCTCCGAACAAGTTTCCACGTCATTCTCCAAGAGCACTGACCTCGCAAACACACTGGGCAGGTCTAATTTGGATTGCAAGAGCTAAACTTCAGGAATGGAATATGAGCCTAGAGCTGATGTTTGTTTTCTGTAAGTAATAAAAGGAGTAAAATCAGAAATAACTATACCATAATCCTATGGACAGGCTGCGATGTTCATACTGCAGCCTCAAAGGAACAGTTTTCAGCTGTAAGGCAAAGGTAAAACTGGGATTTTTGCTTCTACATTTAGCCATTAACGCTGCTGTGGCATCCTCTGGATCAAGCTGGTACAGTTTTAGTCTGTTCTCTGCCATTCTGTTGCTACCTGCCACACAGATCGTTATGGGCAAACCCAGCTCAAAGGTGCTCATATCTCCACATGGGTTGTGAGACCCTGCGAGAGCACATGTAAACTGCATCACGTAATGTGAGCACAAGTCAACTCTTTTGGAAGGAAAAAGAAAACGCACGTCACTGGTTCCTATGTTAAAGAAAATTTTTTCACTGCACTTTCCATCTCAGCCTAGCTCCAGAAAGAGCAGTTTTTTCAATCATCCCTGCTGAATCTGTAATGAGTAGAAATATTTTCCAGTTCAGCAACTGCCTCTGACTTTTAAGGGAAGTGTCGTGAACCCAGCGCGCTGCAGAGGACGGCCAGCTGTGACGCCACCACTCAGACCTCAACCACAGAGTGACCTCAGGCTCCCTTCTGGGTCAACCACCCACTTATAACTGTTTCAAAGAAAAATATTTGCAGCACTGGCTTATCAACAGCTTATCTCAAAATTGTGTCATGCATCTGACCCACTTCACCCATTTTTTTTATTTATTTCTGTTTACAGATTCTTTGTTCTGCTTGTTACAGACAAGTTTTGCTACATTCTTAAACATGTATTTCTCTCTGAACAGACCACTGTTCAGATATATGTAAAACTACCTGGAGCCCAAGGCTATGTATCTATTTCTTCATTATTTAAAGCAAAGTAAGAAACAACACATCCTGGATCCAGGAGGATTATTGCCTGGGAAGGCAACAGGTAAAGGAACATATTGGAGCCATTACATACCCAGCTGTACATAGGAAGAGACTCTGCTATGGATTATGTTCTGTAGCTCTCCTTCATATAAGTGGTATTTCTGTAACTATTTATTTTACTCTGTCATCTTTTCTTTTAAAAGACATGGTTTAAGCTCTGCACAACCATCACTTGACATTTAAGAACATATAATTATAAGTTGCAAAGCAACTTACTGCAAAAATTGCCAAAGCTTATCAACTTCACTTAACAGAGTGGTAAAAGCAGCAGAGAGCAACCCCATCAGTCAGGCAAAAAACATCAGGGTTTCCCTAAAACCCCTTCTCCTCCTGGCATGACCCAGAACCATTCACATCTGCCTGCACTGGGTGCTCCATGTGCCATCACACCTTTGCACTTCACTTCAGGAACAAGGGAACACTTTTCCATCAGCTCCAAGCAGAACATTTTATGCCAACACTGAGAACTTCAATGCTTATGATTCAGTGCCTGCTTGTGCACACGCATGCGCAGCCACCAACTGAACTGCATGAAGCAAACACTAAAACCTGATTCAAACAACTCTAAGTCTCACACTGAAGCTTCACAGCAGAAGCATTTTATGTACTAAAAAATGTTGATTCCTGAGCAGAGGTTAAAAAAACCCTCCAACCTGAAACACAACTGCTTTCAATCAGTAGAGAGCCTTGTGAGCAGGAGCAGGGAAGTCGTACTTGGTCAGTGCAAGGGTCTGTCCAGTCCTCCCTCTTGTATAACAGTGAGCTGCAGATGCCTGCAGATGGAAACTCAAGCATGTGAATCATGCAGTACTTCTCTTTACAGAGGAAGACTGGTAACACCAGCATACCACACGTCACAGAAATATTGATCTAAATTGTGCAGCTGCCAGGACACGTGAGTCAGCATTGATAATCAAAAGACTTCAGTTATTAAAGAGTGTTAGCTAGAAAAAGTCCACCAGGGAATAAAGGCTGCTGCTGAATGCTAATATTTATAACTGCTGAAATATACCTGAAAGAAATGCCATCTCCCATGCACAACCTTTTGTCTTTAATATTCAAAGGCTACTCAATCACTTACATGTACATGATGTGGAAAAGGTGGACACTTTCATCACATGTCAGTCTTACTGGGGGGTTTAAGAACCACTATTCCTGAGAAGTATCTGCAAGTTGCACACCAAGTAAATAATTTTTATGATAGCAGTGCCTACAGCATTAGGTCAGAGATTATTTTATACATTTGCTGATACTTTTCCCTTTGAAAGAAAACCTAGCACTACCTTCACCAAATACATGCCTTTAGGAATACATAAAAACCCTGCAGGGGTGAGAGATGAAGCAAATTATTTTCAAAACCTCCTTGCCTTTTGCTTGTCACTACTTGGAAAGTGAATGCTCCACGAACAGCATTGATTCACCTAAAATTGTTCCTTGTTTCATATTCACAAGTTTGTATAGAATTAATATTAAAAAGGTCAATAAATACAGCATGTGTCAATAAATGCATGTAGGAGTATGAGTGAAATTTTAGTTAAGCTTGAAACACAAAAATAAAAAGCCTGAAAACAGGTAACTCCAGTTTTAAGGACGTGGCATAAGAATACCAACAAGCAGTACAGATTTTTTATAAAAGTATGAGCCCACTTATTCACTGAACTGTTTCACATTCTTTGTAGGCAATCAGTTCCTCAGTATCTGGATATGGCAAAGCAAATATTCAGCAGGTCGCTCTCTGAAATGCTGCATGCACAGCCTTGCCAAAATCACTATTAAAACCTGAAAACCGAAGAAATCTGCAAAGTACACAAAATTGTTATGGATACTTTATCTGCTTTTCAAATCTTACTGTGGAAGCAAGGGAGTAAGCACAATATCTTAAGCAAAATGGCAAGTACAGGGCAGTCACACCATCCTATCCGAACAAGTAGATTGCAGGAAGTTTGCACCGGGGTTATTCAAATTTCTTCTGATGCAAGTCCCTGCCAAAAGCATTTCATTCTCTTGGACATGAGTTTCACAAAACCCATCCTACAGATGGTTAACACTGCAAGTTTTATACATTGTGAATATGGTTCTGTGAAGGCAGTAGTAATCCAAGCATTTCTGTTTATCTCCCTGCTCACCTCTTCTCTTCCAAGACCATATCTAGGGACATAATACAGAGAAGTTCCAGAACATAAGAGAACCCAGACCTTCCAACTCTTGCCCACTCAGCAGAGACATTATTCTGAACTCCCTCACCCACAAGTAATTGACATTGCACAAGGAGCTTGATGGAGGCAGGAAAGAACTATCTACACTGGAATTTGGCAAGGGCTGGCACTGAGCCAACCAAAATACCCATCTGTTCCTAAAACTTTCATTTTCTAGAGGCTCAACTGAAAATAGTATCTAAACCTTACTACTAGTGAGAGTGAATAGGGAGTTCCTTTTTAACTGAAGTGGAAATGCCATGACTTGCACAGGAGCTGCACCAGGCTCCTTTGGGAATGAAAATACAGGATGATCACAGGAACATTAAAGGACAACATTATTTTTATCAGGAGAAATGTATATCTCTGCATTTTTGGCATTTTAGACCACTTCAGCAACCAGGTTGTTAAGTATTGCAAGGAATATTTTACACAAGTAGCATATCTATTTGCATATTTTGATCTTGAGAGTACATTTTCACTGACTTAAAATACAGCACTCATTTATAAGCTTGAGTTCATTAGAATGACATTTATCATGAACTCCAATGTATTTCAAAATGCTTATTTTCTAAAATTTATTCAAAATGCCGTGTGTGCGTGTGTGTGTGTATACACACACATGTAAAATTGAAATTAAATGTCACTTGAAACTCAGCCTTAAAAATCACACCTTTGTAGGAAAGGTTTCTGTGATCTGTCCAAGTCTTTTTTATAAAACAAAAAATGGTCTCTCCATTGCTGCAGTTCAGATATGAATTAAAACATACACCCTGAGGGGTTTTTATTAAAAGAAACCTGAAAACACGGACATTTTATAATGGAGCATGAAATAAATTATAATGTAAGACTCTCCAAGTCTGCAAAAAACCATGTAACTGAATCTTGCAGTTTTGTTATTTATACAGAGAATCCTTACCCTACCTTTGACAAATTTCAGTCTCTTAACAGTGCACCACAGACTGAGAAATCATAGCTTTTTCCAAAGGAAAAAATTCCCATTGGTTGGGTTGATGTAATTTTTCTTTTTGCTGAAGTCAAAATTCAGTTTGGGCATTACTCATACAAAACAAATGTGTATTACAGAAAATTCTACTTCATTTTGACACAGCATGAAGTGCTGTGAGATAGGATTTACTCTGCCCTTTGAAGAAGCGAGTATCAATTCCTACTCTTCAGTAAATGAACTAACTTAGGAAGCTCTGCAATACAATTCTGTTTTGTTCTCACATTAAAATATCATCACAAAAAGCTTTGTGAAATATCGCCCCATCACCCTTAAAGACTGCCAAACTCACTAAGGTGCAAAGAGCAATTTAAAAACAGCTCAAAAAGTGACATGCTTTCAGCAGTAAGGAGATAACATCTTCTATGATGTTTCATGAACAGACAATCAAAATATCTTCTCAAATTCAGAGACCCTTTTAGCACCTAAACAAAAACAATGCAAACAATGACTATACAAATGCTAAAGTCAAAGCATAATGAGGAAAATGGGCAGAAAGGCACATAAACTTTGTGAATATATACAGATTAACTGCTATCAGAAATTTCTCCTGATACTTCTACTGTTAAACTCAAGCCAAGGCTACCCAAAATATGTACCCTTACGCTCAAATCTTTCTTCTCATTCTGTCCAAGCAACTGCATTGCTAGGGGTGAATCCTGGAAAACAAAGCTGTTTTAACTCACCACAGAGAGGTCTACAGGACTGCCTACAGATGGTACCACAGTATGCTCCTGCTCTAAAACAGCCTCTAAAACACCTGCCTTATTATTTCCACATTTCTTTGCAACTACAAGGAAATACTTCAAGAGTTTCACCCTCAGAGGCTATGCCAGGATAACTTTATGATCTGTTCCATTTGTAGGCGTTTTCACAGCTGAAAGCATACCAAGAGTGACCGACAGCAAACTTCATGACAATTACTATTATCTTTACATTCCCAGGAAAAAAACATTTCTCTACTTATTCTGGAAGACAAACAGCCTTTTCTTCTTAGTGAGCATGCTCCTACTCAATGGGACGCCACCCCTCCAGCCACCGCTGCAATTCTGATGCACACAATCACACACCTCATACAAATGAGATGTAAATAAATTCTTCATCTTGGTTCATAATCAAACAAGTCACCTCGCTCACTTCCCCTCTGCACAGGGACAAGATACTCGGATGTTGAATCACATAGGCAGTGGGTTAAAATGGGATACAATTGGTTGTAGATGACAAGAGATAAAACAGAGAGGATACCTAAGTTGTTTAGAAAGATTATAGAAGAACATTCAACGTTTACCTTTTTACATTTCAGCAACAGCTTGCATCACTGCAGCACAAGGCCTGTGAGGAAATTCTGAATCTTTTGAAGTTTCTGCATAAACATGAGTTTCTGCAGTTTGAGTCCTAATATGCAGAATTTTACACCCAAATAACAAAGCAGTCTGGGAAACTGAAAAGCCATAGGCAGAGATGGCTCAGACACAATCACTCCAGTCACTGGCAGAGACAGTAATTAAAACGCCCCTTTCAGCTATTGGTATTTTACTCATTTGGCCAAGCTTTTCAGCCACAAGCAGCAGTAGCACCACCAACTGTGAGCACATTGATCTGTTCTTCAGGTTTCTTCCCACAAACTCTCCAAAAATCCTTGCCCCAGGCTCAAGAGACTTCCATTTCTCCTTCCCACACTGCCAACACCTGCACTCCCACAATATCCCCAGCAGCTCAAGGGACAGGCAGCTGAGCTGTACCCAAAAATGCCTGTCCAGGTGCAGACCTTCCACCTCCGTGAGCTCACCTCCCTGAGTGAGGGTCTCACTTGGAGATTTGCAAACAAAGGGTTAGACAATGGGTTAAAGCCAGCATTGCTCAGCTTTGCTCTAAAAACTATGCAATTGATTCAGCTTTCCCATGACAAACCCCTCAAAATGCCACCTTCAACAATTATCGAAAGAAATTAAAACAGTCTTTAAAAAAAAGCAGAGGTAGGGACCTCAAACTGAGGTGAAAATTGAATTTTGCGCAGCCATGCTGAACTCTGGATCAGCTGCATGGCTGCCTTGAGCTCCAGCTGCCCATGGGATCCACCAGCCACCCTTCCAAAATCCCAGGGCAGACAGGTGGCCCAGGACTAGGGCAGGAGAACACGCAAGGTGCTGGAGGACCTCTCAGCACTTTCATGCATAAGGCATTCCCAGGGCATGCAACTGGGAAACATTCCCAGATTCCAGCAAAATACAGCAACCCAAACCCACCAGTGACTGATACGCAGCAGAGCTGGCCAAAAACCACAGCACCGAAGCTGCAGGTTTCTGGATTTCACTGCAGAAAGCCTGGCACATGGATCAAAGCAGGATGGCCTTTCCCACACAAAACTCAGCTCACAGCAAGATTTTTCTACTAGACAAAATTCAAGTTAATCCCTCTGGATCTATTTTTTTTTTTTTGTGTCTAACATTTATATTACCAGATTTTTTCAATCTGGTCAGTGCAATACAGATGAGTGCTGAGGCAGTCAGTTCAGCAACACCTTTATGACTGTTTCCTTTACCCTTTCCTAACTAATCTTTAACTGCTTAAAACAACTTCAAGACCCAAATGTCACAATATGGAAAAATAATTAATACCTAAATTAAGAACTCCAGCTCTCTTGTCCAGAAGTAAATTTTAGCAACATGGGTTTAAAGATTCAGCAAACTACTCAGCAAAACTACCTTTTCTCTTTTAACCACTTACAAAAATTAAATTCTGTACATTTAAGAAGGAGACCAAAAGTGTTTTAAATTACGTCTTTTCCAAAGCCTCAGAGGGAGCAGCCGATGAAGCTTGTTTTCCAAGTCTTGATAGCAGAGTGAAGATTTGTGCAGTTTAAAATTAATTGACATGTTATTAGGAGCATTGCACTCAATTGAAATGGGCATAATTCACTGACAAAGAGGTAAGTCAGGAGTGAAATTCTGTAAAAGGTTTTCTAAGCACCAGCTCGGTGGCAATTTGTGTGGAACAGCTGAGACCGGTTCACTCTGGAAAGAAAAGAGTCACTAATGGCACAGCCAATTTCTCAGCTATCAGAGATGCTGCATGATCTGCCACACGTCACTGTCAAGTCGTTTCTGCCCAGCTTTTCCCTCCTGTCCTCCGTAAAGATAATGATGGCATAACTTGCAATTGCAAGAGACTATCAAAAACTCCTTTGGGCTTCTAAGACATCATTCATTCTCCACACAGGGTACCTGCTGCGCTGCACCAGGGAACTCACATGCTTGAAAAGCTGAGGGGAGCAACCCAATGGCTGAGATTTGCAAGAGGTATGCAAATCTGTTTAAGTTCTCAGTTCTTGGCACAATTTTCAACAAACATTTATCGTTCAAATTAGCACATTAATAAGGAAGAAATTAAAACATTTGGCATAGAAAAGGCTGCTGATTTATTTGACTCTGAAGAGATGAGTAAAATGGAAAGTGATCTCTGACCAGTGTTTCATGCTCATTTTGGATCTCCGAAGGCACTAACAATCCCTGCAGGAAACATGTACTGCTTCTGCAAAGCAAGAGGGAAAGGTCCAACCCAATCTTAGTGATTTTGTAAGGATATGAGCATAGCTATTTGTGATCCAGGTTTCATTTGACACAGAATTCAAATGAATGTGTCAAATGAAACCTGGATCACAAATAGCTATGTTCATATCTATTTGCCACTGACACAAAGTACATGAGCTAGGACTTACCTTAAGCCTATAAAAAAATCTTTCTGCAATCAAATGGGACAATTCACAAACCGAGCAACACCCACGTTTTGATAACAACACAAAAACAGGGCAATAAATCTGCATTTGCCTTAGGAAAATGTGCTTGTCTTCACAAAGCCTGTTGTGCTGTATACTCAGTATTTCAAATCTGCTCTAATAATTACTATATTAAGCAATTATTTTGCATTGTTCCATCATTCAAGAAAAAGGAGTTCAGTGGAGATGCACTGGGAAAGAATGGGATGCACTGGGAAAAAGCGACTGTGTACCAGTTCCACTCATGGCTATTGTCAAAATACCTTCTCCAGCTCTCAGCACAGTAGCACAGTGACTTGTGCATGAGAAGCTCACAATGTACTTGAAATGCAAAGTTATTCAGAGTTTCTCATTTTTTTGGTCTTAATGCAACAATTAACAACAAGCTTATTTTAATACACCTCCATTATTAGGACAAAACACAGCAGGCAAAATATTCAAGAATATTAGATGCAAGGCTTTTATGACTCTTTTCCAGGACTTCCTGGAGTTAATCTAGAAAAAAAAGACATCTGTACACATTACTATATATCAGAATAAAAAATTATTTGCAAAAGCTTGTCACGTGCAGCTTTTCTAAATATCTGCTCATTTTTAGCATTACTTTGCTTCAGTATTGAAAATTAAGCCTATGCACCAGGACAGTGAATGGACTAGTTAGCAACCATTTTTCCTTTCAATTGCTTTATTTTCTTTCTTGTTCTTTAACACTGGGAAGTTTTATATTTAGGCAGAAGTCTCTAGGCAAATTATTGCTTAAAGCAAATGAAAGCTAAATACCAAAACCCAAGCTTGTGTTGCATGCCAATTCACGTCCTAAAGGCAGCAGCCTCTCTTCCTTCTCCTAACCCTCTGCCTTAAAATTTGCACATTTTCTGTGCTAAATGAAATAGGAGTCCTGCAGAGCAAGTAGTTTATCATGCAATTAAATCCCACAACATGTTCACAAAAGGGGCCAAAGTGCAGCAGCTTTAAAAAAACCAAAACCACAGAAGACTTTTAATAAATTTCTATTTTAGTAATCACATACTCTGAATTATAAGCTAGAAATTATTTTCTTCACATTAAAACAATTCTATGCAGATTCACTAGGAAAGCTCATGGGTTGAAAATCCCCAAGTTTCTTAACTGCTTTGTTAGTTTGAAGCCTAACTGAGAACAAGCAAAAGCATTAATACTTAATAAATATATACTCTTTCCCCTATTTTCCTTGACTAAACCATTTAAACTCCTCAGAGTCCAGGAACAGCTTAAGCTTTTAATTCCCTTGGTGCTTTTGCACGGGAATCTGTTGGCTTAGTAGACTTACAACAACCACTTTGTTAGGCATGAGAAGCCAGATAACAAGGAAAGTCCTATTCCTAACACTTCCCTTCACTCCAGTCCCACCTATCAAATATTGCTCTACCTCCTCGGCTGCTGCCCAGCCAAACTGCTGCTACAGCAAGTGCTGTCAACTTAGGATGTCTCAAGTTTTATTTTACAGTAGGAAATTAAATTTTAGGTGTTCTTATTACTGACAGCTTACTGAAACCAAGTTTAAATGGAACAGGAAAATATTTTAATAAAACAGAAAACACATTATTGCTACATTTCTTCAGTTATAATTTTTCAACTGTGCCTTAGTTTTATTTTGCTGTTGAAACTGTGTCTTCAGTCAAAAAACAGGAGTGGTTTTTCCGTCTGTGAATACTTAAAGCAGATCTAGATCACATTTCATAACTGGGTTTGGGGGTGGGCTGACAGGAGGAAAGAAGAGCTGATGCAAGGTAGTGGTTTTGGGGGGAAGGTGAGGGGGGCCCTTACAAGTTGCTGGGGCTTGCATAGGGGCAGGGGGAAATGTGTTTTACCTCCTGGTGACCCACCCACCAACTAACCAAAAAAGCACGTCCACTGGTGACCTGCTTCTCACCACAGCTGTGGGCTCACTGCTGATGAGCGTGTAACTCCTCTGCCATACTAACTTTTTAAGTTGTTCCAAAGCATAAGCCAGAGCATTTTCAACCTCTAAAAACAATTGTTGCAAGTGGAAAAAAAGATCAATACTTGCAAACCACGAGCACTTTTTCCTCTGAAAACTAACCAGTGTATAGGTATTTTGTAACATTATCTAGTCTTAGATTTTATGAAAAACAATACATCGAGGTAGAATGATTTTTAAAATAATCTGCGCTATGGGCATTAGTTCTGAACTAAAACAACTTGCCTGCTCTAACTAATAACAAGAAATAAAAGGCACTGTGCATTATACAATTAAAAAAATGTAAACTTCCTAATTCTTACAAAGATTTCTGGTGAGTACAAATTCCTAACATACTTGAGAGAAAAAACAAACACAAAAAAAGCCTTTTCTCAACATGCACAGCAGATACACTGCATTAACTCACTGTAATTTCAAAACCATGTTTGGGATTGATGTCACCTCTAATTCTGAATCTGAGCACTGTATGTACCTTACTAGCAAAAGGAGGTATTTAACACTGACAGACAAAATACAGCTTTGAGAAACTTTACGCCTGTAGATTCAGGTGATTTTGAGGTATATACAAAACCAGGATGATTTTAATTCTAACAAAAAATGACAAACTGTGCTACCTTTTACTCTCAAATAAACAGTGAGAAATGCACAGCTCTACTGATAATTTGTACCTTCCTATACAAACAATCACCAAAAAAACGTGACAATTGCAAATGTTCCATTAAGCAGAAAAGCATGCAAAATGTCACATAAATAATACACAGTTTAGGAACAGCGATTAAAAAAACTGTTTTTCAGAAACATGACTCTGACTTCTTAAAATAGCCATGCCCTTTTAAAAATCCATTTGCTCACCTGTTTCATCCTTCCAGATTCAGAAATATAAAAAACCTTTTGTTCACAATGAACAAGTCATGCAAAAATTATCCAATTAAACTACAGCTTATAATAGAATTTATTTGTATTCTGTACCTTTTTTTTTATGTCACAATATTTGGGCACCATACCCAGGCTTTTATTGTTTTAAATCCCTCAGCATTGCTTTCATAATAATAATTCCCACAACACTGAAAATCTTTGGCGCCATACTTCAATGTCAAAAGGAATTAAATCAAAAGAATACAAAACCTTTTGTCCTTTTAAACAAGAAATTTTAATGAGGTATACAATTGCACTTTTTGCACATCAAGAGCACAAATTTAATTCAGATTGCACAAGAATACCAGACTTTTTTTCTATCTTGCCAAAAAAGCTGAAGATGCTTTCGTAGAGTATTAACCTTAAAAAATCCTGACACTCTCCACAGGAAAGTGATTTTCTACAAAAACTTTGGGAAATACTCAACTTTGATTCCTGTGAAAGATATTTACAGTCCATTTAAGTCCAAACCTACAACACAACCCACAAGTGAGAGAGCAGCATATAAAAAACCAACACATGGGACAAACACACTGAATGCAACTTTGAGAATAGAAGCCTCAGAGGAGCAGAATGGAAGGTAAGAAAACAAACAATTCAAGAGTCTAATATTTTTCCTAAGTCTCCTTATTAAGCATTCCATACTGAAATTGCTTTTCAAGGTAATTGCTGATCTTCTCTAAGTCTTGACAGATACATAATATGCCAACCATCCAACTTATTTTGCCCTCTTGAGCTTCATATATGGCTTGTTTTTAAAGGAATTAATAAGAAGTATTTCCTACTCAACAAGGCATTTACTGCAAATTCATTTCTACAGAGGAACTACTTTTCTGGGGTTTGTCTGGATTTTAACTTTAGTTTTTTGGGGTGTTTTTTTCAGCTTGGTGCGAGTATTGCCTGCCAAGGGCCCTTTGAACACTAGGCTCCAATATGTGGCTTTTCTTTTCTGTTCCACAACTAAGGTTGATTTTCAGGGGAAAAGAGCACACACAACCACACAAGGAAGCTACTAGTGGTAGGAACCATGTTTTTAAAACTAGAAGAAAAGAAAACAGACACAGGCAAACACCATGCAATACAAGTCACCATTTCAGTGCATCTGTAGGACTTCAAGCCTGCCTTGGTGGAAACTATTATGCTCCTAGGAACACCAAAATCTTCATGAATTCTTTATGGATTAGCCTTCTGGGTCAAGGAGATGGTTTTGAGGCAGGTAATAACCCCAGACACAATTCACTAATGGACAGTAAAGATCCTGCAGTTGGTTGATGCATTTTGACTGTCTTGAGGGTTGTGATCAGTGGCACTATCCAGGCACACAGTAGATCCATGAATGGATGGCACAGCCTTGTCCATATGGAAGACCTGTCCTGGCACTGCAGCTCTTCAGGGGCCTCAAGCACAAGGGAGTCCCCACTCAGAGCCCAGAGGAAAACCACAGTGAAATTCCCACTTCTCTGAAGAATCACTCCCATATGGCCTTTATTCTTAAGTCCAGTGTGATCATTTGCACTGTTTTGTATCTTACTAGCCAGTGCTATCTCAACAGCCCCAAAACAAAACTTTCTCTACTGGCATTTTCCCGAGACTTGCTGCAGAAGTGTTCAAACAAATAAATGACAGTTTGCAGCACCGAACTAAAAGCAGGTAAGATAACAGTTGGCTTGAAAAGGGAGAGGAATAATCCATTCTTTATATCCTCTGTAGACAGCCTATAAACAACATCAGGCTTAAAAACCACCTTATTAAACCTAAAGATAAGGCAGCAGCAGAGTACATTACCTATAAAAGTTAGAGTTTGCACCAGGTATTAACAAATTGCTCAATACAGAGAAATGGGAATTTGCTGTGGACAGGAGAGTGTATGTCGGGGATGGCCTGAGGTCTTTATTCAGCCTCCTTTAAAGATGTGGCTGATGTGATCACACCATACTGAACACTTTCCCCAACACTTTTCATAGCCCATTTGGTTTGAAAGAAGGGCAGATGTGTCAGAGAAAAGCATTTCCCAGACCATGACTTTCACAAGTCTTATCAGCAGCGCTGACACAGCTCAGCCCCTTCTCTGTGCTGACACAGCCATCAGGTGTCACGGGTTGTTTCTGAACCAGTTAATGTTTCTGCTACCACTGGCCCATGAAAAGAGCTACACTGAACTCAGGCTGCCACTTGCCTTTTTCCTATGAACAGGCAGTCTACAAGGCCAGGAGCAAGGGATGGCAACTCAAACCCTAAGTACTGCAAGACAAGACCATGTTCACGGGTCCCCACCTCAATAGCCATTTCATGAAAAAACTACAGAAATATCATTCATTTTCAGTGACAATATCTATAAAAACCTCAGACACACTTTTACTGATTATCCTTTTAGTCCCTATCCCACCTTGAAAAGTAAAAATGACACTTAAAATCCCATCTTACCAGGCAGTAAAAAATCCCATCTTACCGATCAAACCTTTTTCCTTCATGCAGAGATCCATAATCACTTCAGATTCACTGGTGTTCTTCCCTACCAGTTTCTTGCTCTGAAAGAGCAGGGAAACATTCAGACCCAGTTGAGCACAGCTACAGTTACAGGGATGAAGACATGCAGGACCCATTGCTCACATCCTGCTTTCCAGAGGAAGCTCAGCACTGGCATTTTCAGAACATGCACAAAGTTCTCTCTACACTGGGCAAGATAGTTAAACACAAGCATACAGGATCTCACATCCTCTGAAATTATCTTACATTCCAAACAGTCTTTCAAACAAACCATGTCAAAAAACATTCTGTGTAGCTTAAGACCTAAAACACATTTACAATGTCAAAAGGTACATAGTCAGGGAAAGTTTAACTCATAATTAGATAATGTTACATATTTTTTTCCAAGATTTAGTATCAGCAAAAACGGTTCTGCCATGAAATGAATGATGGAGTTTGTTATTTTTAAATTCCACTGGACATAGCTGTGCAGGTTTTGTACAAGAAAGCATTTTCCTGCAATGTTTATACTTAAATATTTCTATAACAGAAATTTAAAAGTAAGACAAATGTTCCTTCCAGGTTCAGAAAAACAGACAGCAGAGACATGGTAAGAAAATAAGGAGAGTCTAATACTCAACTTTACTCACAATAGAAACCCCCACTGGATTTTTTTTTAAAGATAAATAAGCAAAACCTGTAAATACTTTCAGAAAGTTACACAATCCTCTTAAGAAGGAAAATGAGATCTATCCACCACAAGAGAAATGTTTTGTATTAAGACATAAACTTATTGCAAAGGAGACTTAAGCAGGCAGGAGAGTCTCCTGCACACCAGCACAAATAGGGCAGTTCCCTCACCACAGGCAGTGAAACTTCCTGCAGGGAAACCACTGCTAAATGATCTACATGATCAGACATGGCTGAAGAAATGAATGCCTTCTCACACAAAGTAATGAGGAATGAGCAAATGGCTATGAAGTTGGGTATTTAATTTAGAGGCAGCCATCAACTGCAACATGCTGAGCTGTCCCACTGCGTGTGAGGGGCTCACCTGCTTTTTGTGCCACAGACAATCCACCAGTTCATCTGAATCCCCAATGTAAGGTGAGACATCACTTGGGGCCACAGAGAACCTGGGACTAAGTACAATTTTAAAAAAAGGGGGGAGAAAAAGGAATGGACACGTTCTCTCCAGCTCCCAGGCAGATGGCAGTCACAAAGGTTGGAAACCCTAGGAGAAAGAACTGGCACAAAAGGAGCAAGAATAGTGCTGAGGCACATTGTCTTCAGCTTCACAGGGAGTTGGAGGGGATTCACAGGACAGGGAGGCAGACAGCTCCCACAGCCTTGCAGCAATCAAATGGGGGCTACAGGCACAGGTCACCCTGCAAAGCACTCTGTGGGCACCCCTTGCCCTTGAACAAAGCTCCTGGCAAGCCCTTAGGGGACTACATTAAACCTCTCAATGGCAGCAGTCTATTTACTATCCGAATACGTGGGAATCCACCTCTGCTGCATCAATGTCGAAGCACTTGCATCTTTCTTAATGCCAGAGAACTAAGGAAATCAAGGAGGCAACAGGATTCAGATCTAGTTTCAAGGAAATTCTCTCACAGTAATACACTTTCGCGAGACATACAATTAAAAAAAAGCCCTAAGTAAAGCTGACAAAAAGAGTAAGAACACATCCCTTCCGTTTCTCTTCCCACTATTTATTTATTTCCTGGCAGATGCAGAGAAGTGCTGAACCAGCAGCTCTCTTGGCTGGTGGAAGTCGCCAGCTGGACACAAGGGGAACAAAGAGCAGTGCAGGTGGAGCTGTGTGGGAAGAGACAGAGGGAGTAAAGAGGAGCACAAAAATAGCAATACAGAGCAGATAGAGACACACTTGCCTTTCCCTTTCGCTCTTCTCCACTCACTATCACGGTAATTTTTAAAATGTTTTCCTACAGTCATATTTTATCTCATGTCCACACCACTATTTAGAAGCACAAAATCATTTTGGTTGGAAAAGACCCTTAAGATCACTGAGTCCAACCATTACACCAGCACTGCTCTGGAGATGGTGACTCGGCCACTTCCCTGGGCAACCTACATCGGTTCTAAGAAGTTGTCTGTGAGCAGCAGAACAGACAAACTGCAACTTTCTACAGATCCTTGTCTTGAGCTGACATTCCTCTACAGATTCTTTAATGTTTAACATGGGCTGAGTTCATTTTGGACCTCCCTCTCAGCAGGAAAATGAATAGGGTTTTCTTTTACCAGTTGCCCTATGTCTTTCACCTAACTCTAAGAACTGAGACTTTGAAGTCTCTCAATTTTCTTGAAATTTTGTTGAATAGTTAACAAATTCAGAAGTTATTACTGCGCTGAATTAATGGCATCATTGCATAAGCCTCACCTCTTTTGAAAACCAGACCAAAGAAACCCCAGTCCATGACATGGGAACTTGGCAAACTTTAGATGACATTAAGAAAGATTAAGTGGAGTAAGCAGTAATAAAGGAGACCGCTTCATTTTTTTTACTCATTTTTGAGCTGAAACAACATACTATTCTGGAATGTAAGTTTGTGGTTAGCCATATAATGATAACAAAAAGACCACTAGTTGACAAGCTGGTAAGCAGACAGGGGGTAAAACCTTGAACTGACTAAAAAGCAGAGTGAGATGTTAGCAAGCCTCTAATGCAGAACCAGCTGAAGGATGCCTTCCCTGTAGTATACATTACACATTCGGAAACTCAAAGGTGTCTTCAGCCATTTGACCATTTAATGGTTAATGACACTGATGGGTGTTCACACAAAGATATAAATAGCCTTCATATACTACTTGAAACCTTGGTAATAAATGAGCTACTGCTGCAACAGAGGGCTAAATGAATGTTCCTATTGCAAATGAGTACTTCTGGCATTATGCTTGCAGCAGTTCTAGACAGACCACAAGAAAAGGGAACTCAACAGAGAGCAAAACTATAGTAACAAGTTATTACATCATTGACAAAGTCCAAAGAGGACCAAAACATAAGCAGCAAAGAAAAAGAAACATTTTATACTATATGGGACTTAAAAGCCACTTTAGGTTAGAATTTTTTAAGTTTGGGAAGTGGTCCACCACGGCAATGCATATTAGCTTATGATTCAAATACACCTTCCCTTGAAACTCCAGTACACTCTTTCATTATAAAACTATAGCCCTGGCCATCTTACAGCAATGGTGAACTGGTTTCGAAATGGCATAATGTTCTTCTACAAATGAAAATTTCCGTATAATGTTTCTTGCAAGACATGTTGTCTTGCAACAGTCATCAGGAAGCAAAGCAAAATTTCAAGTATTTAGAGCTGGCACAAATAATTTCATTGCTCCAAACAAAGTTCCTCTCCGTAGAGTCACATACCACCCATGCCACTCAACTAGACAGTGCTGTGGAAACTACAGAAATGCTGTTCTAGGCAATGTTAATTTGGCCACAGGACCATCCTGCAACTATCTATTTAGGGCCCTACAGATCACCAGAATTCTCCATATGGAAGGGAATTGGGAACACAGACAGCTAGATAACACTTCTTTAAATGTATTTCACATCTACAGGCCTTGACTCATCACTCCTGTTTCTCTTCATTAAAATGTGAAACACTCATTTTTTGAAACTTACCTTGCCACAAGTGACCGAGTTACTAGAAAGACAATACAAGTATTAACATGTCCAAGTATTAATTTAATTGATACTAAGATTTGCACTTAAATATTGCCAAATAATTTAAATTATAAATTTTAAACTATGTATTGGGGAAAAAAAAAGAAATATTCACAAACCTATTCTCTACTTTTGCCCTTTTGGATGTTTCCCTTACACAGAGATATTTACTTTAAGGTCTGTCCTTCAGTACCTGAATAAAAGACCTTCATTCCCTTTCCAGAGTGACCTGTTTTGTCGCAGGGATTAAATTCAGTAGTTATACTAAAACACAGTGCCTTTCCAGACTTAACTCAAAGCTTTACCTCTTGCACACTTCCCCTGCAATCAAATATAAGTATAGTAAATAATGCAGTCTAAAAACAGCTAATGAGTATTTCCTACAGAAAAATATTCCTTTTGAGAATGTCCTCCTCAAGGACAGTCCTGATTTAGACTAGATCAAATATAAGATATAATTACTATAATACAGCTCTGAGAGGAGGAGGGAGCCAAAAGAGAAAGAAGGAAAATAAGGGACTGATAACTTGATGCAAATAAGTTATTTTCCTGCTGACATCAGCACTGCCCAGTGCTGCTCTTTCTTGTACTGAAACATTTGCTCTGGCCAGTGAACCTGAGACCTGTCACGCTGTGAGGTGCTGTAACATCGTCACCCCCAGGCTCCCCAACCAAGTTCCTTCCTGTCACAACACTCAAAACACGTTTTAACAGGTGTGACCTTACACCTGTATTATTTTAGAGGTATACTGTTTCTCCAGAATAATAATTTAGTGCTCTTTGTAAAAAGAAGTCCATGGTTAAGTGAGGGTAGCAGCAAGATAAAAGTGCAAAAAACCTCCAAGCATACTATTTGTCACAGTGGTACAGCTCCATCATGTATCAGGTGTAGAAGAGAGATGAGGCCCTCTTCATTTCTAACCTTGGTAATACTTCATAAGAAACAACCTAAAAACTGAGTAAGATTTTGGCCCTGAAATTTGCTTTGTTTTCAAAAGGTTTGGGGGGGTTGTTTACTTG
This sequence comes from Acropternis orthonyx, assembly GCA_035583155.1. Lineage (NCBI taxonomy): Eukaryota > Metazoa > Chordata > Aves > Passeriformes > Rhinocryptidae > Acropternis > Acropternis orthonyx. The sequence goes on along the minus strand of JAWWEU010000001.1, from coordinate 103,023,340 downwards.
TTTTGGGTTTAGTCTTTCTCTTGCTATTGACAGGCTTTCCATGGGACTACCCAAGGACTCTGTAGGAAGCTTCACATCTCAGTGTAATTTTAAAACTTACATTATCACTTTTTACAGGTTACCAGGTTCGAGTGTCTGCCGCCTTCCATCTGCTGCAGACATTTTTATTTCTGACCTGCTCATCCCCATGACATCTAAAGCAACTAATAAAAAGCAGAAACAAACATCTTCCTGGACCCTGCCTTCTCAACAAGAGAGAGCAGCTGTTAACAACATAATTGTGATTTATTTATTTTTGCCTTCTGATCTCCTCCCAAACCAGACATCCCCCAGTACACACACTGGCCACCTGGATGACTCTTCCAAGCTTCTTGTCTAATCTCTTTAACATCCACTGCTTCTAATGAGATTCACTGCTGCCCTGCTTCTGCTTTCCTCCCAGCTCCCTCAGCCTTAGCTAATGTCCCCACTTAAACATTCTTATAAGTGGAAACTAGTTTTAGCCTATCTGTTCTTTATGCTACCTACCAGGACGAGGAGGGATCTCATACAAGTATCAGAAGCACAAAAAGCTGCTGTGAGGCATGAACATCACAGGTACCAAGCCCAGAAAGGAATCCAGGCAGTAACCCAGAAGTCAGCCCACAATGGACCTACAGAACCATACCATCACTTTGGAATAGGCTTCTATTCAGTTTGTGCCACTTACTCTTTTTAAGAAGGGAATTACTCTATTTTCGATCCAAAGGAAAACTTTTTACCATTAATGCCGAATTCAGACTTTACAGAAGAGAAGAACAGACAGCCTGCACATAGGAGCTAAATAGGAGAACACTTATACCAGCTACAAGTCATCTAGGTCTTCCACAACTTTCAACAACGACAAAAAAACCTACTCTTTAGAGATTTAAGCATTTGCTTCCCACTTCTCAGAATGTGAGTCAATTATGGTCAATTCTGCATGGCAGATCTGACAGCTTGTGTCTCCATTCTGAACACAGTGGCAGAAAGCAATTCAAATTGCCAAAAAAACACAGGAGTCAGTATCAGGAAGTGACAGACAGCACACGGAAAACCTGACAAATCCTCTCCAGCTAGATGGCAGCCACCAGATCTAGTCATCTTGAACTAGACTAATTGAAAATATTGCAACATCTTGAATCTCTTCCTGTGTTAAAAAAATAAACATTGCGATTCCAATGAACCTTTCAAACTTCTGCCAGGAAATGAAATGTTTTTTTTCCAGGTCACCTTAATACAAAGATACCAGAATCCTGTGGAAGCTGTTGTTTTGATCTTTCACACCCCTGTGCTTCCTCAGCAGATGACACTTCTGAGGTACCACAGTCTCCCCTCTGAACAAGGTGCCTGGCCACCATCACTGCTATCTGTAATGGCAGAATTAGTCTAAGGAAAGGAAAGAAACATGAGATGATGCACAGGAACAACCTCTTTCCCAAAATTTATGTGTTTAAGGTGTCACAGTACTTCAACATCCAAGCAGTTCAAAACAAAGTGTTTTGATTTAACTCAACAAATTACAAAGTTTTTAAACATTTCCAAAGCAACTTCTCTTGCAAACATTTCTCAGGTTAACTTAGCTCTAGAGGACTGGAAGAAATTCTGGCATTTCCCATAAAAATTCAGTTATAGGTTTTATTCCACTTGCAGACAAAATGAGACTTAACTAATACAGAAGAAAACAGAAACTCTGGGATATATGATGCATTTTTGCCAGAAACAAATCTCTTGCAGACTTACATCCCATTCCATCGAAGTATTTTCTAAAATGAGCTTCTTCCTTTCACATTTACCATAAGGTAATTTTTTTAGATTGGTTACCCCCAAAAAACTTAATGCTTCCTGTACCCCTCCTTTTTTACCACTTTTGGCATATTTCCTGAGTTCATTTCCCTAGTGCTTACAAATACAGCAGGTCTTTTTAAAGGCAATGCAATGAACACCCAAAACACTATCTTCTACACTTGTGCTATCTTAATCAATAACACACATTAAAATCCTTCTTCAGTTGAGAACTTGTAAGATTGAGTTGCCAATCTTAACCAAAGGCATACCTTTGTAGCTAATTCCATTGCATAGTGTATGCAGAAGACACTTCCTATGCTTCCTTGATCTTATATCCCATATACCTCTAGGTGGAATCAACCCATCCCTTGGAAAAGCAAGTTAAATTTTCTCTCTTCCAGATCCCTAAACAAAACACTAAGATTATCACTACTTGGCCCAACATGCTTGTACCTTACATGCAGAAATGCATCATTCAGTCAGTGAGAACCTATTTGGCTCGGTCCAAACCAAGTATCTGTCCTCAATTCAGCTGAAGAGCTTGGGACTTCAGAGCAGCAACAGAGTCAAAGACAACATTGTCTCCAGTGCCCATGCATTTTACAACACATTTTATATCATTACTTGTATTTGCATTTCTATCTGTACATAGTAAAGGAAAAGCAGCCTATGGCTACTAAAACAAAGATGTTCTTATAAAGGCAGCAATTATTCAGAGGAGGGAAAGCAAAAAATAATTTTTAAATAAATCGAGACTCACACTATCGAGTTTCAGCGTCCCTCCCCTTTTATTTTTATTTTAGGAATTTGGAATCTCAAAGTCCTTCACCTTTTACTGCACCACCGCTGTTACTGTTCATAACAAAATAATTCTGACTCTATTTGTTAGCCCACAGCAGTCGCCCTGTTTTGCAAATGATTAGACACGTTGTTTTATTCTGAAAAATCATCATCTTGGCTTTCATAGGACATCATTGTGTAAATTATGCCAGAAGTAAATAATGCATGAAATGTGAAACGTTGCCTATGCCAAAACTGATCTAATGTTTCTTGGTGTAGAAAGACTTCAAGAAAAAGAAAGGATTAAAAAAAAAGGTAAATGAATTTGAAAGGCTCATGCCAAAAAAACACTTGAAATTTATAATCTTAATATAAAGTAATGCTACAGACATTTGCTATTGAAAGTAGAATTCAGCTTCATGACTCACACTGTATTGACATGGGCCATGTTCAGACACTTTGAATTCAAGCTCAGCCAAGTGTTTCCCATTAGTGTCTCTAAATTTTCAGTGCCACTAAGCCAGTGGGAATTATGAGGCCCAAATCCAGTGTTTCAAAATGGCCCTACTCAAGAGAGTAGCTCCCCACCATCCCCTGTCAGAGAAAGGACCAAGCTGTTACCTCAGGGTAGTTTTAAGCAGCCTTGTCCCCAACAGAAAGCACCCACCACAGGTGTGCCCCGCACAGGTGACACCACTTGCCAGAGGCAGCATCTTCAAAACCGCTCTCCAAAGGTACCACCCAGCCTGAAACAACTGGCAGCATGAAGCATCCTAACTTTAATGTCCGCAAGGCAGATTCTTGGGAAAAATAAGCTATTTAAAATATTATTTAAGTTCAAAGAGATACGACCTGGACTTCATATTTTTCTGTATGAAGACCTGTCTCATTAGTTGGTCATCATTAAAACAAGATTCTTACCCTTTTTAAATAAATGTGGTAATATTTTTTTTTACTCCCAAGTAATCATTTAAAACACATTTAAGCAACCACATCACTTAATATACATTTGAGTACTTATCAGAAACTTATTATACATCTTAGTTCCTATAAAATATTAAATTTGCTCCATTAATAAGAGACACACCAACTTGTGTAGGCACATGTGATATATGCAAAGTTAAATTTAGCTGAAAACTGGAATGCATTTAAAAATACACAGTTAGCCTTCCTCTACTAAAAAAACAAACAAACAAAAAACCACAAAAAGCCACACATTTCTTATATATACAAAGATTTGGAAGTTTATAAACACATGTTTTTGTCTTTTAGATACTTTGATAAATACACTAAGTTTAATTTGCAGTTAGTGATTTAGCCAATTATTTCTGGTCACTGTGTCCTACCAGATCACAGAACTAATGGATCTCATCCCACCACAGCTTTCCATCCCATCATCATATCTACATGGCAGGAATAAAAATTAAATAAAAGCACAATAATAATAAGCAAAGAAAAAGTTATTCCCAACAGACTTCTCAATTTTATCCAGTGGTCATCAAATAATGCTGCTGAATACACTGGAAAAAGAAAATATTCCCTCTGATCAGGAAGAAGGGATTACTATTTTCCCACAGTTCATTTTCTACTCCAGCAACCTTTTCTAGTTAATTATCCACTAACTCAGCTGTTCAACTGTTTCACCGTCTTCAGAAGTTGGACTAGCACATATGGCTCATTAATGCTTTATTTTACCATACTGTTGGTATGTTTAGGTGTTAATACATCAAAGAATCTTGCTTTACAAATATTATATGAGATGTATTCCTCAAATCATGGTATTTTAAATTTAAATAGGTTATTTATCCTGATTCCTTGTCACAGGTTCATGAAAGATGGAACAAGCATTTTTATCTCGACTAAGTTTCTCAGCTCAGCTAAATTCACGTGTTCAGAGTTTATCCCTCTTCTGTGGGCGTTGTTCACACCAGATTCAGCCACTGAAGTGGATTCTGTGTTCAACATCTCCTTTGTAGAACAGACTAAGGCAACATCCCCAGTGTGTGTATAAACACAACTATCCCGACAGCATATTGCTGCAGATACAGGCAAGAGCAGACCGGGTTATATCAACTGTTTGGTGAACCCCACTGCACTTACGTAAGTACCATGACAAAATCACTTACTTAAAACATAAAAACTTGCCATCATCCCTGCTTTATAATACAGCAACCTCTCACAAAGAAAGCTACTCTTCTTTATCCCAATACATCCTTTTTCTCCATCCCTCTTGCAGAGTTAGTTTAAATCACTGGCACAGCAAAGCATTATTTACTTGGAAAATGAAATAACTAATTGACACTTGGCTATTATGAGGGTTAATTACTGAAGGCTGCAGGCCCTGACCAGGCTAATTCTGACCATCCCACTGGATGTCTGTGAGAAGCAGGTCTAAGAGTCTCTGGTTTTACACTGTGATTTGAAACACACTTGGGAAGGAATGGCTTCTACAAATCATCTACTGTGTTTCTCAATGCAGAGGCACTCAAAACTACTAACTTTGTAAGCAGTGACTATGAAGTGATAGTTTAAATGATAAAAAATAGTTTAAAGATGTACTGTAACCTCAATTTTATTTTTTTTTTATGGAACACATCACCGAGATTGCTTCAGGAAAAGTGTTACCTTGTGGCTTGTTACAAGTCAAAAAATTTTTTAAAAATAATACCACCATGGTTTTTACGTCTGGATTTTTCATCTTCCTACTTGCATAAACACAAGTTTGCTTGTGACTCTGAAAATGCACTGACAGTATACGGGATTGTGGCCAGAAGGACTGATTCTGAAATGCCAGTTTTCCTTTCCTCTTCTTACTGCACTGCTTATGCAGTCGTACCCCACTTTTGTTTTTTTCTGACTCAAAGATGTCAGTAGGATGCAACTTCTAACACCACTTTTTGATAGACCTGCTGTTCAGTCAGCTAAACCACACAGCCAGCACTAGCACAATGCCACATTCTGTTAACAGCTACAACAGAGTGAATTTTATCTTCTGTAAAGTACCACTAAGTCCAGACTTTCCTCACTCAAACAGCTCTTATTGTAACTAGCACAGTTCTTGTTCCTTCCTGCCTGTTCGAGGCAGAAAGTTAATCCCACCCCAGATATCATGTAGGTAGTAATTTATCCTCACGGAATTTAAAAAAAATAAATTATAGAAAGCCAATCCTTACTGGCATTTTTCCAAAGAAATATCAACTTAACAATTTTATTTTTTAGTCTATTCGCACTGCTGCTTTTTTAACACAAAAAATTACAGTTAAACTGTATAGTTGTAACTATAGAGACAAGGCACAATAAACACAAATTAACTCCCGAAGGCTGTGGAAGAAAGGCATGATCGTTGCTCTGTGTTCCCTATTCACACAGTGCTGGAAGGAGAGTCCCAGCTAAAAAATGCAGTGCCTGTACAGCTCCAGTATCACACAATTAGTACTTGTCTTCCTTGGAGCTCAAAAATAACACAGTGTGTTCACTTGCAGAGGAAAGACTGTGTTTTATTAAGAAAATTGGATCTCTGTGCTGATAGTGCCAGATCCACAAATAAGATTAAGGTTTATAAATCTGAGAGTTAAAGATACCATCAGACAACCAAGTAAGAATTAATCAAATAAGTCAGAAACTAACGAAAAGGAGTAGGTATTTCAGTGTGAATCTTGAGTCCAATTCTGCTCCTTAACTTCTTAGGACGAAATATTCAAAGGCCACAGGAATATCAACAAACAGTAAAACTAGCACAAGGTACCTGACTCTATAAAGCACTATTTAACCTGAAATGCCTGCATATATCAGCCCATCGGTACTTGGAACCCGTAACAACTGCACTTTGGGGTCCCAGACTCGGGGGCAGAGGCGGTATGTACTCACTGGCAGCCAGCTCAAAACAAGCTCACAAATCAACTGCCCAAAACGAGACAAGGCAAACCAACCACTGTCAGCACCCGCGGCACAGCTGATAGTGTGGAGTACTGACATTCCAATGCTCTCAGGAAGCGAAACCAAACAGATTCTTCCAAGGAATGGGGCAGAAACCCCAGAGGGAGTTCACCCGTGTGGGTACACAAACCTGTTGTCATGATCTACTGATGGCCATCATCAGTGTCTCCTGCCCTGCGCTGCCCTCACTCATTCCCTCCCGACTGCTCCCATACCTCTGCCTGCCTTCTACCCCTGTAAGGGTTACCAATACTGATCTATGGAACAAACTATGCTGTGGGACCACCTTCGCTTCAGTGATAATTTTGTGGCCCCAGCAACTTCAAAACATTTTTTTTTCAAGATCTACTTTTCCTTTTGCGCGAATTCAGTTCTTGAAGTACAGGGAACACCGTCTTCAACTTGACCAATGTGGGTATATGTATATATATATAGATATATATATCTCCAGCTGATGCTGTTGAGTTTCTCCTAATTCAGACATAACTGTAAAGTGAATGACTAGCCAGCTCCTTTCTGCTTCAACATAAATGTTGTAAAAAATAAAACAAAACCTCAGCACAGATCTTTTGGGCAAGAAATTACAGAGATTTTACAGAGCTATTTTAAAAGGCTGGTAAAAGACCTGCCACAGGCTTTGTGCAAGTCTAAGTAAAATCTTAATGGTTCTGCCTTTAATCACATAATATGGTTAGCCTAAGACTTTCAGTACACTGGGGAGGTATGATTACACAGTTCAAAAAAACCACGCCATCCAGTCACTGTCATGCCCTTCTCTGTCCTGTGAAGAGTCTGACATTTTTTAGTGTTAACTTCAACCTTTTTTCCAGAACTAACTCTTGCCAAGTTCATTGCTCAATCCCAGTTTTAAGAACAGTGAAATAGGCACAACCTCTGCTTGTGCCCAGCTGAATAGCTTGCTTTAATGAGCCTGGGTGTAATGAATCAGTGTTACTGTTCCATCACCTCATTCTTAGCAAGACCCAGGACTCTTGGGTGGACACCATCTGCTCCTGCTGACCCTGCTGCTCTTGAATTTTTCCCATTTATTCCAGCATTTCCTCTTCTGGCATGTGCCCTCACATTCCCTACCTACTCTCTGTTATCTAGCCTCTTTCATCTACAATACTTCTTGGATTAAGCCAATTAACCTGCAAACCAAACCAAACCCTTGCCTGTTTGCTGTCTGGGAGCACATGCCACTGCCTTTCCACAGGAACTGACATACTCAACAGCAGTATTCCAGCCAGGATGCACCCACATGATTTTTGTCTAGACAGCAAACCCTGCCATTACAGTTAAAGGAACCTGAAAGGAGATTTCCCATGATGCTTGTGAGCACCTCCCTGATCAGTAAGAAATCTCCATCAAAGACTATGTAAGGAAAGGCTCCTTCTTTTTCAAAGATTCATCCCACTTATTACATAGGTACAACTTAAGACAACAATACAGGTTTGAGAGAGCCATGGCACTAAATACCAGTTCTGGAAGCATCCTGATCAGTAAAACCATTCCTCAATTAATGCCTTGAGAATAAAAAGCTGTAAATTGCACACTGCTTACAAAACCATCCATAGCTGCCCCTTGTTATAACCCAGGGAAGGGTGTTAAGTACCTTCTGGACTGTGCAGGCTCTGCTTAGCAAAAATCCAGAACTGGTTTCCAATCCAAATCTCCCCATTTCTGACATGAATAAACCCAGCATGACCATTTTTCAGTCAGTCAGTAAGGATGCCTGTATACAAAGCACTAATAGTGACCGATGGTGAATTTAGAAAGCATTAAAAAAACCTTTCATAGTTGACAATTATTTCAAAGAAAACACATTATCTTAACCCAAATGAGCTGCCTCTGCATAAATGCTCCCTGTACTAGCAGAAAACCTATACCATGAAACTCTGTGCTTTGCTCCCATAACTGTTACAATAGTAGGACTTTTTGAAGGGAAAATATTAAACTGCATCTTTAGAGGATAATAAGAAAAGGTATCAGAAAAATACCCCAATGTTGGGGGATTTCCCCTATCAAAATAGCCACATATCTAATTTTTTTTTAACTCCTTACATTCATTTCTTAAGCCTCAGTAAACAAAGAATACCTGGCTGCAGTGGGTTTTGAGGACAGGCACTCCAGCCACAGAGCAGAACACCACCGTGATTAGTGTCATATAAACAAGAGGGGGAGGGATGGAAAAAGGAAGAGAAACAGACCCAGATCCCACAGGCCTTATTATCTGAATATTCCTGAAGCCGATTACAGGCTTGTTTCCTCACAGCATAAATATACCTGGAAATAATTTAAACCAGTAAAAAAGCCCCTGAATATTAAAAAAACTCCAAACAAACAAAACAAACAAACACCACTCCATCATTTCCAGACTTAAGTAATACATTATAAACAAAATGATCCTGAAAATAATACCATCATAAATGTCACTTAAATGATAGGGTGAGAAACTTCATAGCAGAAGTAAGTGGGTTTTTTCTATACTTCTTTAGAAAATGAAGTTAACTTGGCCATAACAAGTTTCTTAAATTTGCCTTCTTATTTGAAATCCTCTTTGCAAAAGACCCACTCTTGGTGCTGGCTCTATGTGAAATCTCTACTTTCACCACTCAATTCACCTGCAACACCAAGGTCACAGTGTAGCTCAATATAAAGTAATAACACATTGCTTGGCAATACTTTCCTTTTACTGATCTGGTAAAGATGTGCAAACAAGAAGAGAAATATCCTTGAAATACCACAATTTTCATCCAAAATCTCCCGTGTAGTATGAATTTATATACGCCACTAAGAGATGGCCTGACAGGGTACCAGGAAAGCAGCAGAGTTCAGTATCCTCAGGCCATGCCCAGGTACAACTACACATCAGCTCCATTTCGACATAACTTTTTTCTGCTTGATAAGTAAAAGCTACTGAGGAACAGGATAAATTAATTAAATAAACAAACAGGGATATCCTATCTCTGCTCAGTTCATTGTCAGAAGAATTATGCAACTACAGTACGCTGGTCAAATTACCGAACCGCAGGTGTTGAACACCGCTGGTCCGGTTCTGCCCTGTCGCTGGGAAAGGGCTGGCACAAGCCCTGTCGTCCCACCCCGGACCAACTTCTCCCCAAAACCAGGAAGGCTCTGCCTGCCGGGGACCCCTTCTGGGGCTCTGCTGCTCTGACAGACCCTCTCACTTCGCACCTTGATGTATCCGCGCTCCAGAACTGATGCAGAGCACCTCAACATCCTTTTATTTTTCCACTGAAACACGCAGGGAAAAAAAACCCCATCCCATTGTTGAACCCGGAGTTCAACACATCGCGCGTCCTTACAGCTCTGCGCACACAACTGCTCTGAGGACTTTGGGGGAAGGTGATGGCACCCCGGCCCGGGCGGGAGGGCGCGCACCGAGCCGGGGGCGGCCAGCCCGGCCCGGGCAGCCCCTCAGCACCCACCGGGGGGAGCCCCGCGGGTGCCGCACCCCGGCACTGCCGGCGGCCGGTCCGGGGGAGCACAGCGGGCACGGCACGGCCGCTGTGAGAGGAGAGGAGAGGGGAGGGGAGGGGATGGGAGGGGAGGGGAGCGCACCAGACCTGCCCTGCTCAGCCCCGACCTCCCGCAGCCCCGTTCCCGCAGAGCGGCGGGAGCGGGTCCCGCCCGGCACTCCCCGCACCCCGCGGGGACCTGGGGCCGCACACCCCCGGACCCACCTGGTGCAGAGTGTCCGGGGGCAGCTGGGAGGCCCGGAACAGCTCGCCCACGCTGCTGCCCCCGGCGGCCGCCTCGGGGGGCGGGCAGCACCGCGAGAAGAGCTCGGAGTAGCGCTGCTGCTCGGTCTCGCTCAGGGGCAGCAGCAGACCCCCGGCGGCAGCGGCGGCGGCGGCGGCGGCAGCAGCGCCGGGCGGCCCCGCCGGCGCCGGCTCCATGTCGGGCAGAGCCGCGCTCCGGGCAGAGCCGCGCTCCGGGCGGCGGGGCCGGGCACGGGAGCGGGGCCGGGGGCGGTGCCGCTCTGCGGCGGGGAAGGTGCAGTCCCCGCCCGGGCAGCGCCGCGCCGGCTCCGCAGTGCCCCGGCCGCTGCCGCCGGCCCCGCCCCGGCCCCCAAACCCCGCCCGCGGTCCCCCGCCCCGGCCCCGCCGCCAGGGATGGGGGTCCCTCCCTGCGACTGTGTCCCAAGCACCACCTGCTGCTGAGGGTGCTGTCGTGAGGAAATGCCGTGCTGTGATACCCTAAAGGGAACCCCAGTGGATCGGCCGTCACTGAGAAGCATCTCACCCCACGTTCTCTATAGTCTCTGCTTTAACACGGAGGGCAAAGAGCCCAGTGTTCTTGGGGACAGGACTCCTCGGCAGCAGGGACGCTGTAAATGTTTCCTTTACAGCCCGAGCAACACCTTAAAAGTCAGGCAGGTCACGACTGAGATGGGAGGGCTGGGTACATCTAAGCCAGGAGGTTGGTTGTGTATCTCACCCTGTTTTTTGGAGCCTTTCTTTCCAGCAGTTCTTTGGGGAATTTCAAGGAATACGCTAATAAACCTGAAGGTGATCCTTGCAAATATCTATGACCCACAGAAGAGTCAACAAGTCTTCTTCACAGCAGCTTTGGTGCTAAGACGTGGCCTGGCCCGGGAGAAATCAAACGACCTGCTGTTGCTTTCAGGTCTGTACCATTAGCAATGGGTGGCTAATGTTGTTACCCATGTTCCTGAACACAAAAACCTTTGGGAAGTCAATGTGGTTTTCTTTTTATATGCTTATTTACTATTAATTCTGGAAAAAAAAACCCAATAATTTTGCATAACATTTTTACTAGAAAATAGGAGGTTAGGGTTCCTTTATAATTGCCATCAGTTTCATTTATGGTCTCTAAAGCCAAAAAAAAGAATTAATTAGTAGCTCATCACCTCTGTCCCAGGTAACCAAACATGTTTACCTGTTTTTTAAAGTTCTGTTTAAACCTACTTTATCTTCTCTACATCATGCATCTGTGTCTCATCACCTGCAAAAAACATGCAAACCTTTAATTCCTCTAATCAGAAATTAAGATATGTGCCTACCTTTTCAATGTGTGGAATGCTGAATGGATTGCTAGATACAGTTATTAGCAGGTGAATAATTCATGCTCATGTTAAAGGATAGAGTCTTATGGAGGAATCTTTGTTCTTTTAGGGACAGTGGATTGTCATGGTATTTTCTCTTTTTAAAACATATTGTTTCAAAGGAGGGCAAGACCATTTCAGCAACTGAATCTTGTAGCCCAACTTAAATACCCATAGCAGCTCAGAAAAATTATGTCAGTCCTCTTGAGAAGGCTCTGCGGAGCAGAAAGTGAATGACCTCTCAACTGCAAAGTTTGTCACTTGGAGAGTCACAAAATGGCACTGGCCTTTTTCTGTACCTTCAGTCAGGTACAAGGTACTGCTCAGAGGAAATGGTAGCTGCCATGTGGAGAGGATGTAGGGATGTAACCAACTATTACCATATTTAACTGTATGACTCATGATAATATAATATCTTGAAACTACCTTATGGAAGAACAGCTGTCTTCCAGCTGAACTTGAACAGGAGAGATGTTATCGTAACAAGCAAATGAGAATGCTGTCAGCAATTGGTGCTAATTGTGCATTTTCCTATTCCTGAAGATGCTCACTGATAGCTGACCATGCTTGTGATGCTCATGTCTCATCACAACAAATACTCCCTTTTCCAGCTCACCAGCAGACACCATTTGACTTTAGTTGATGTGTCAGCTTTGGTTCTTCGAAGTTTTTCTAAGGTGGACCATGGCAGGAAGATTTTGGAAACATACAGTGTTCCAGAACACAATAGTCTCTCTCATCAGCCACACCTCTTGCTGCAAACACACACAGCTGCTTTTTTTTTTTTCCTTTGGACAATCTACTCTTCTTCTTGACCTTTAAAACTTGCATTCCTCTCTCCGTACAGCCCACTCTCATCTGAAAAGGCACAGTAGCTGTGTTCACAATCATTCTACCCCAGTGTTGTAATCTCCACCGTTTGTCATCTACAAGATATGACAGAAGTGAACCCGCACAAGCCGAGGGAGGAGGCAGGGAAGTCCATGCGTCTTACTTCTGCAAAATAAGTGTGAGCTTATAGGTGTAATGGGTGAGAGCTGACCACCCCGTGGGCATGAGCACACCTTTGGGGCACTACAGGAGGTGCTGCCTCTGAATTGCAGGCATCCTTCAGCCCTCAGCAGTGTCAACCACACCAATGTACTTTGCTGCACCCAGTGCTTAGGGGGAGCTTTGACCCACCCCATGCACCAGAGGCACTTTCTGGGCAGTGTGTTGTGCCTTGTGCAGTGGCATTGACAGCTCTTGCGTGCTTCTTGTGAGGGTACATTAGTTCAGACTAAGAGGTACTTCATGATAACAAAAGCCATACAAGTATCATAGGAAGAAAGATTCAACCTTCCTGTTTACATGGAAATTGTGATGTCATTGCAGGTTACAAAGCTTTGTTATAACTAAGAAATGCTACATATCAGCAAATCAAAACAATTCAAGTATTTATTCTTTGCTGGAAAAAATAATGTCAGTAATATAAACTGCATTGAAATCTGACTTATCACACTATGGTTTAGATCTGTGTGTGGTCCTCCTTCCCTCCCCACCCAACTAGTAACGCAATGGACTTACTCTGAACTCAGCCAGCAGCAGTCCTGCAAGCAATTGTGTGATCAGGGGTGGGAGGGAGACCAAGGTTGTAGTAAAAACAAATCAAAACAAAAGAAAAAAAAAGACACTACTTCCAAAGATGTGCTAGTGGGAATAGTACTAATATGTATGATAGGTATATTTTTATTCAGGATACAAATTGGTGTAAATTGTCATGTATAATATGACATAATACATAATCTCCAGTAAAAAATTCCTCCTAATATTTTAGTATTTAGGAGATCCTGAGAATTTTTATTTGAGCAGTACAACCAAAGACTAGTCACTCAAATTCATGTGTTATTTCACTAGTCTTAGGGTTTAGATCATGTCAGACTTGTCCTGGCACAAAAGACATGAGATCTGGCTGGCAGCTGCTTCCTATTGACAGTGGAAATACTGCACATATCACCAAGTAAAGCTTTGGAAACACATGCAAATTGTTGGCTTTTCCCAAACCAGCTCAAGTGAATCTCACCCATTGTTCCTCATAACAATTCTTTTTATTTACTTTTCTTTGTAAAATCAAAGAAGACTCTGATGACAAGCAACTGGTGGGGCAGGTTTTCTTGCTGTGGTATCAGGCATGCTTGGAATATAATTGACAAGCTTGGCATTTTGTGTATTAGATTCAGTGTGCAAAGACTTATTATTCTTTGCATTGTTGCTTGCATGAAGATATTCCATCTCTAAGATAAACAGGAGAAGTGCTTAATGAACTGTAAAATTTGATTCCCTGTTCTTCAGCTTGTTAGCACCTTTAATGCATGAAAAAACCCTAAGAAACAGTTACTCTTTTCTAGCTTTGGCCAATTAATTATTTTAAAAAATTAGATAGCATTGAATTTAAATTTAATATAACTGCTTTCCCTGTGCACATTGTGGAAGATGCAGTTCTTAGTAGGTTTTTTTCTGTAAGCAACTGAGTACCTAATAGAGAATTAGAGTTGGTGTCATAATACATTTGACAAATATCCATACATTAATTAGTTGTGAGGGGAGGGAAGGAGGACCACACACAGATCTAAACCATACTTTCTTAAGTCAGATTTCAATCCAGTTTACATAACTGACATTATTTTTTCTAGCAAAGAATAAATACTTGAATTGTTTTGATTTACTGGTATGTAGAGCTTCTTAGTTCCAGGGAAGTTTTGTAACTTAAAATGACATCACAACTAGTTGTGTTTAGAAGGGTCTTTTTAAAAAGTCCTTTTATAAAGATTTGTGCATGTAGTGTGAGCTCGAGTGGCATAAGGCAAAACCCATGCACACATCCTTGGAAGAGCAAGGACGAAAATAGTACACTGCTTTTCAGGTAACTTTCCAGGAAAGCACAGCCTCATTTCCTTAGATTTCCATCACAGTCTCTGGCACTTTATTTCTTTTAAAATAATGGCTTCACATGAAATTGGGGGGAAAAATTAGGCGTACATTTGTTATTTTTTAGTTTTTTAGTTTTAGTTTTGAAATATTATCCACTTTTGTATTCAGCAGATGCAAAAGGTCACTCAACAAACCAAGCATTAGAAAATGTTCCTCTATAATTTGTCCCTTCACTTAGGAGTTTCACACTATCCAAACACCTGGTTTCAACCAGAATACACAAAACCTTACTGTATTGCAGGGTGATGGTTCCTAAAGGTCCTATCATCAGACACTTGAACACCTGAACCAAGAAATGCTCCCAGGGAGAGATGGACATGTTCCTGGAAGTTACAAACAGAAAAAGTAAAAAATAATAAATAAATAAATAAAGGGTGGACCTATTATTGCCTTCTCCCACAGACACAAGTTAAAACATAGAACTTGCAATATATCCTGAAAGTTAACTCTGTTCTCATGGACAAGGAGGGAAATGCATGTTAGGCAGGAGGGGCTATTACAAGAGCACAGATTAAAATTTAAGAACAATTCTTAGTGCTTTGTGAGGTGGTTGATGCATCATCACTTGTTTCTTTTAAAATACTGATAGTGGTAACCACACTCTTAAGTGAAAAATAATCACAGAGACATTAATCATTACAATGAAGCCATTAATGCAAAGCAAAATGTGTTTTCCATTTGAAGAAATAACAATTAAGTGAAAAATCACTGTACATTCACTCATCTCTGTGTCTTGCAGCTAATTTGCCTCTGAAAAATTTTGCCTTCAGACTTGGAAACAAATCCTAGTCAATGTTCAGTTATGAGATAACCTATTGATCAAAAAGGCCTTTCAGTGCTGCTCCTGCAGTCTCAAGCTTCCTATGCAGTTCTGACCTAAATAGGTTCCCTTTCAGGCAAATACTATGCCCTTATGCCATTTGCATACTTACATGTTAATGTAGCAAATGGTCCACCTTGTCCTCTAGTTAATTCATGAACTCAATATAAACCACAAACTAACCAGCTGCAATTCACTCTGGCTTCTGCTGTTAGTACAGATGGTAGAGATACACCAACAATAAATTTTACTTATGACTCATTTTCCCAGAATAAAATCAGCTACAACAATGCCGCTGCAGCTGCAGAAGGTGTCACGGCAGGCATTTTCAGCAGGAGTGTGCACTGGGACATAAAGCTTGTAACCTGCATGTGACAGAGCTCTTCATTCAGCATCAGCCTGAGAAAGGCTGTACTGTCACTGCACAGCTCTTTATGCAAAAGGCACGGTAACTGCAGCCAGGCCTGCAATGCGATAGCAACCTCCCGCTCTCCAAGCCCTCATGCGAAGACAGAGGAAGACACAGCCGGTTCATATTCCCCAGCAGCCACAGCTGCATCTCCCTCACCACGCCACGGCCTCACTACCTCTTCACAGTCTCTTTCCCAAGGTAGGGTTTGTCAGAGCTGGACAGCTGTGCCTGGCACAGGGTGGTGAAGGAAGTGCTCAGGCAGCAGGGACAGGCTGGTGGAACAGCTCGGGGATATACCAGCCACAGCGTGGCAGCTCAGCCACCATGATACCATCATGTCAGAATCTCTTCTCCCACCCCTCCAAGCTTACAACAGATACTTGGGATATCATTTTCAATGATAAGAAACATGAGACACCTGAGTGGTGTTAGTTTGGATCAGGCATTGTTTCTCAGCAGCACAGGAGAAGGTCTGCTCATTTTCTGGCAAAGGCCTCAGACCATCAGAGCCCCTGAGGCCACAAACAGGAGATGCACAGGAAAAATAACAAAGACCACAGCTGGACTCTCAGTGTCACTGATAGCCCAGGCATCACCAGCCTGTTCATGCACAGCTGTTGAACACAAGAGGTCCTGCATGGATTACACAGTAAAGACAGAACACGGGGTGGTTTACAGCATGGTCCCAGGAACTGCTTTCCCCTTGGAGCCTCTTGCAGCAGGTGCCCTACCCAAATGCCTCTTCAAGCTTTGTTTGCTGCTTGCAGACTTCAGGAGGAAATGGGGCTGGCTGACCTCCCCCTCATACAGTACTGCCAGCCTACTTCCTCACTCTGTGGCTTTGCTGGTGCCACAGCAGGTTCACCAAAATTATTCTTCATTTACAGCAGTGTGAGAAAAAAAACAGCTTCCATTCTTTGCAACTCAATATGCTTAAAGGCCTTTATAGATTTGCTGTTGAAGTACATAAAGCCAGATTTTAAATTAGGAATAGGATCAGACCTAAAATAAAATCTGTGCTGTACTCATTTTATTGAGCCAACATGTCAATTATTATAAAAAAATCTTACATTTTTAGTTACATGTGTTCTTATTGCCAGTATTGACTCACAAAGAATAAATATTCTTAGAGTATTATTTGCTTTGTCATTTATATACATTCACCAGTTTTTCTCCCAGTGTAAGAATTCCAGGCAGTTGACAGCTGACATGTTATTATTCAGTACAGAAATTAGATATTAAATCTCATCATGGTGGAGAAGAAGGGTGTATGTAAGGAAGATAAATTAGTCCTGTGACTGGAGAGTGTACCTTAGTGAGACTCAGAAAAATCTGGTACTGCTTCTACCTCTGCTACATTTGCTGTGCAACCTTTGACATTAGTGCAAAGAAAATATATTCTAACCATACAGCAGTCTCGTGAGATACAGGCCATCTCTTTTGAGGTTGTTGGACATTGAGATGTTCTGAAATGGTGAAGAGGAGCAAATAAATTCATGGTAGGCCTAGCAATCTGGAGATTATTCCTGACTGACTTTGGAGCAATGTCAGGTGTGATGACAGTGACTGACAGGAAATAAGTTAGTGAAATGAGGGTTTGATTAAATTGCTCAGAAATTATCTCATTTATCAGGGCAGACAGCCAGGCCTCACAATACAGTCAAGTTCAGAGATCCCATGAGAAGCCTGACCTATTGGCTTGCAAATCAGGATGGTAAAGCTGCCCCTGCCTCAGCTGGTGAGCGCAGGTGAAGACTAATGGCTAAGGTACCCTTCTGGAGTTGAAACCATCTTCTGTGAACAGCACTGGGCTTTTGTGACATACCAGCTCTTTGGTGCTATAGAATTTCCAGTACTGCTTAGCAGAGTGTCACATAGGTGTGTATCAGGAGTAGTTTGCACATGGGAAAAACCTCCCATGGAGAAGGATAGGAACACACCATCTACAAGAACTTTAGATGCAAGAATGGTCAGTGGCACAGTGAAGAAGAGGGATCAAGTTTTAGGAGCATCTTTCTAATAAGAGAAGTAAAGAGCATCTCCCAAGATGCCCCTGCCTTATTTCATCTCCCTCCTTTGGCTGATCCTACGCTTCCCTGCCCTGGCTGTGGATGACCTCTGACCTTTCTTTTCATTCTTCTCTCATCCTCCTTGCCAATTACTTACCATTGTGTTCCCTATTTTCTCTTGCTGAACCTATCCCAACAAGGTGCCTCCTCTTCTCTCTTTGCAAGTGTGGAAGGATTCTCCACACTTCACAGAGGATCAGCCCTTTCGATTAGAAAATCCTGCTTCTGTGCTGGAGTGCATCATTTAAAATCTATGGCTGGTATCACATTTGAATTAAGCTCTAAATTGCAGCAAATTTGTAACACTAGAGATCAGCTGGGTCAGGAAAGAAAGGAAAGGAAAAGAGAAAAGAGAAAAAAGGGAATGGGAAGGGGAAGGGGAAAGGAAAGGGGAAAGGAAAGGGGAAAGGAAAGGGGAAAGGAAAAAGGAAAGGAAAGGAAAGGAAAGGAAAGGAAAGGAAAGGAAAGGAAAGGAAAGGAAAGGAAAGGAAA